>CALSFV010000294.1:0-473553 GCA_943737045.1 Parapristionchus giblindavisi | reverse complement strand
AAAATGACCGTGACCGCTCATTTTATTGAAGTTACTTCTCCTGTAATTTTTAAATGTATTCATGCGGTTTTTTTTGGTTTTTTTCACGAATATTCCTTAAAAATCAATTAAACAAATTTATTAACAATATTCAGCATGTCAACAATCAAAATAATTGATTAAATCACTAACAAAGTGGATTGCTCACGTGGGTGATGTTGGGGCAACAATTTAGGTTCAAATCTACTATTAAACAGATTAAATTAATAAATATTAATTTAGTACTTAGTTTCCGTGCTTCTGGCTGCTCTAACAACGTGTGGCGAGGAGGAGCGTACGATAGCCGTTGCGATCATGATTCCATTGATTCGCTGCAGAGGACATAGTACGAATCTCTGTGCACCATGACACTTCTGACTCCGTGATCCTCCTAGGGGACGAGCTTGTGGGGGGCCCCGACTGGTCTACGGACGTCAACCCGGTCGTCCGAGCCCAAGAGATTGAACGTGGACTCATCCGACCAGACGACCTTTCGCTAGTCTGCCCTTTTGTCCTTTTGAAATGAGCCTTTACGCACTTCAGACGATTCTCTCTGTTCTTAGGATAGATTATGGGCTTCGTACTAACAACTCTACCGTTACAGCGTGTTGGGGTTGTCTACGGATGGTGCGAGTCGAAGGAGGAGTGGCACCGTATAGTGTCATTTCTTGCTAGTTGATTGTTGAGTTCGCCCTCGGGATATCGCGCGATACGCTGATGATATTCCTGTCATCAAGGTCCTAGGTAATACGTGAAACACCAGGCAATGAGGGTTGACAGTTGATGACGAATTTGGGAACCTTTTTGATGACACGAGAGATCGTACACTGGTTTTCAATAAACTGTTGAGCAGGTTCTGATTGCTTCAGACCATTCAAACCTCACGGGCAAGGTATCAGTGAAGAGATATAACACACCTTTCGGTATTACCATAGTATAAAAACAAAAATACAAGAAATATACATTTAAAAAATCACAAGAAACAAGCAAAAGTGATGAAAAAAGTTGATACTTTTGAAATTTACAATATGCTTACGATATGAATATTAATATCTAATAAATATATGCAGTATCGATGAATGACTATAGTAGCATGCGTAAATACTTTTTAAACGGTGAATAAATTGTTTAAAACAACGAAAATACGTCGCAACTTCACGTTATCAAAATGAGGCATGTGGTCATTTTGGGATACTGTAGCCTGGGATCCGTCTAAATTGAAAAACCGGCCCCATGCCTCGGTATACATTGTGAAACATGTTTGAACACACTATATAAAAATTTCATGGTGATCGGTTATCTACAAGAAAAGTTATGCTCAAAAAACCAAAATATGATATCCTTCTGGCCACCACTGTATTCCCAATTGTATATAATAGATAGATTCGTTGAATAAAGAATAGATCGAATTAGATGAAGATTAGAAACCAATCTAATACATGCTTGAGAACGGCAAAATTTAAATTACTATTTACTAAATAAATTGAATTTTTGAGAAACATAAAATGAATATTGGACAACTTAATCTCATTCAAGCCATTATACATCTCATGATTGAGCTATTGAAGACAGAAAAGAATCAGTAATTTGAATGATATGAAAGGTATAATGATCTCAGAATGATGTATTCAAAATAAATGAAAAGATAAGAGAAAAAACCCTTTTTAGAACTTTTCTTTTTGGTTTTACAATAATTGTAGACATTGATACCCGATTGAATGTAGATAGAATTCTTTTCTTATCTTCTTCACTTCTTCCAACTTCAATCTTTTCTTTCTCAATCGGAGTCGAATCCATTTCTCCCTTCTCGAATCTAATAACAATATACCATTATAAATTAGAAAATAACCTACAAGTGCACTTTTAACTTCCAGATCACTTCAAGAAGACTACAAGCAAGACAAAAGTGTTGATTGGAAGTGTACTTCTAGTTTTAAAATACCAGTGTAACGTCTTTCATCCATGTTTATATGTACAATATTTTCTAATGTCAAATATTCAAGGCATTCTGAATAATCTGAAGGAAAACAAAAGAAAGAACTTAGTGAAGGAAGAGATAAGAAGAGAATGGTGATGAAGCATTGAAGAAGGAGAGGGATGGAGGGACTGACTATCCTGACTACATGAGGGGACGGGGAGAGAGACAGAGGGAGAGGGAGAGGGAGAGGGAGAGGGAGAGGGAGAGGGAGAGGGATGGGGAGAGGGAGAGGGAGAGGGAGAGGGAGAGGGAGAGGGAGGGAGAGAGGGAGAAGGGGAACAGACTTAGTGAAATAGGGGAAGAGTATTAGGGATGTCTAGTATGATTAGTTCATGTTGTATAACATTCTTTATTCTATTCAATTTCTATTGAGTGTTCAAACCTTTCCTTTGCACTCTTCAATTGACTTTTATCGATTAACTCCAAGTCCTTTTCGGCTGCCATGGCCTACAATTATGTACAATATTTAAATAGTTTTAATCATTTGAAAGTTACTCATCGTCCTAAACATTATCTGTTGAATTCTCTACTCTGGCTATTCTCTCTCACTCTCTTAACCAACGAGAGATCGCGATCAGAGTGGAGGTTTCCAAACTAGATTGGGACATCTCATTAATTCTTAATCGGATCAATAATATCGATTGAGTCATTGGAATAATCATCAAAACCAATCATCGAAACATATTTCGACCTTTTTACAAATGTTTTGAATTGATATTGAATACCTTAAGTCTCTCCTCTAAACTTTCTCCCATTGTTGCATCGATATTCTCAAATTTATCCTTGAATTTGGAGTACTTCTCCTAAAAAAGATCAAAGATCAGAACGATGAAAAGATCAAAGATCAATGTAACCTTTCCAATCTGTGTAAGTTTCTCTCGTTCTTCTCTCATAGTCTTCTTAACCTCATCTTCTTCTTCTCCTTCTTCTACATTCTTTATTTTTCCTTCTTCAAAATCTTTCTTCATCTTAGCCAATTCCTCCTCAATTTTTCATTTTTTGAAGTTTTTTTTTAAATAAGAAAATGAGTAGTTATCCCTATATCAATATTATTTCTAACCATTATTCTATTTTTCATATTTGAGATATAAATTGTTCTCGCACTTTTCGAAAATTTTCATATTGGATTAAGTAATGAATAGTATTGGATAAAGATGATATAAATGCCATACTAATACATTTTCCAAATAATTTATCTTTTTCGAACGTTTTTTTCTAAACATTTATTTTTTCATATCATATCAAATAAATCGATCTATCCATCAATAATCAATAAATCAATAACCTTCTTAGCACCAGATAATGCTTGTAATTCTTCTTGGGTTGTTGTATCCTTCACCTCACTCCTCGTCTCAGTTAATCCCTTTTTCTAGAAATATCGATTATCGATTAATTCTACATATTTCATTCATTGATCAATAGCATGAATATTGATTGATGATCAAATTTAAATATTTTTTTTTAAATTTCATTTTGTATTAAATCGATTTTTCCAGACCCTCATCTTATTATTTCTCAACAACAATTTCGCCCTCGCAATGAGTCACAAAACAAGTGAGGTTCGGATTGAAGAGAGGAGGGAGAGGGAGAGATTCTAGAAGGAGAGGGAGAGATTCTTGAGGGAGAGGGAGAGATTCTAAAGGGAGAGGGAGAGATTCTAGAGGGAGAGATTCTATAGGTATCTGGCAGGAAGATGGATTGAGACAGCTGTTCAACGTGATCTCGAATACGTAAATACACGAAGAATCAGACGTGAAAATAAATGAAATGACGTCTTTTCAATCAATGTTTTTTTCTAATACTAATACGAATATAGAGACAATAAAATAAATTCAATAACTATCATTCTAAGTGGAATGATAGTAGAGACTATGACAAAAGTGATAAATGAATAAGATTGAAGAAAGAATAGGAAGAGTTAAGTGTAGATTATAAATATAGATAAGATGTTTGTAATGATACTGAATAGCACTATCAATCACTCTAAACTTTTAAAAAATTTCGATCATCTGAATACTGGGAAGGTCCCTAAGTTTTGATTTTGCCAATCAATAAATAATATCTTTATTAATGAGCTGCATTGTGTACTTACCAGTGAGGATAGATCAACCTTAGCTCCGATCTCAATCTTCTTTCTTGGTTTCTCATCTTCAGAATCAGATGATACTGCATAGGGATCTTCCTCATCAGACATTATATCGATTGATTTGATTATATCTAAACAATCAATCAATAATATGTTATGTATCGTCTAGAATGATCGTGATGAACAATGAATGGAAAATTATAAAATAGAATAATTTGTATGTCTGAGGAATAGTATAAGATGGAATATTCTAGTGAAGACATTCCAATTCACTCAAATATTCAATTTTTATCCGATAGAAATAAATATGAAATCTAACTCCAAGGCTATTTTTCACACCATCATTTTCGTATAATGTGGTGTTAATTTCTTGTAAATGGAATTGGAAATTGTAAAAAGGGTGTTAATTTTGTCCACTAGTAAATAGCATTGTAAAAAGCAAATATCTCGGTTCTCTGATTAGTTAGAGACTTGAAACTTGGTTTTTTCGGTTAGAAACCACGAAAAAAGCTTATAAACGAAGTTTCAAGTCTCTATCTCTACAAAGAACGGAGATATTTGCTTTTTACAATGCTATTTACAAGTGGACAAAATTAACACCCTTTTAACAATTTCCAATTCCATTTACAAGAAATTAACACCACATTAACAAGGGCGAAGAAGTATTCAATAAGAATGAAATATGATCAACGATCGAAGATATCCTATATTCCATATAATTACAATAGATTAATGAGAGATTTTCAAAGGAATGAACGGAAGAAGGAACTGAATGAATTGAATGATATTCAAGTGTCACACTTCAGACAATCGAAATTTGAGAAGGAGAAGATGAGGGAGAGATCCAGATTGAACATTCAGTATGATATAGAGATACAGTGGGAGAGGGAGAGAGAAGATCAAGAGGTAGAGAAGGGGCCAAGAGTGAAAGGGTAAACTTGTCAAGTAGAAGCGGCTTTCGGGATAAGTCAATAGAGATATGATGCATGAAATATGATGAGTTGATCATAGACTAATCAATCGATATTTGTATTTCTTAATCTAAGAATGGGTGTGGGCGGACTGGGTGAAGAAGAAGACGAACTAATGTTGAGATGGCGAGGGAGAGGCAGCTTTACACCGTCTAGAGGGGGAGAGATCCAAGAGGGAGAGGGAGAGATCCAAGAGGGAGAGGGAGACTCCCCCATCCCTCAGAGCCATATCACAGCAAACACTATTCACTTCGTCTTCTCATCTATGACTTCTTTTCATCATCTTCAGGTCTTCTCATTTCATAATATAGTTTATAATAATAATACAAAGACAACAACAACGATTGAAACAATCATGAAAACTACTATTCTAGATCACTTTAAATGGAACAACAATAAGAGTTACATAATAAAAAGAGATACAAAGACACCTATGGATTGACTTGTCTAATAGTGAAATTGACTCTACACATTCTACTATATTCAATCAATCTTTTATTCCATTCATCTCCTTTATCTTTATCTTTATTCTTTTCTTCTAATGGTCCTAATCTTTCATTTGGAGGAAGAATAGCAGGGACAGCATGATAGACTAGACGTTGATCTCCATTCATTACAAGTACGTCACCTGACTGAATATTATGATGTCAATCATGATAAAGAACTAAATAGTAGTATTGTTATTCAATTATGAACGATACTTCCTGTTCCACAATGATTAATATAAATTTACATAATCGATAGTATGTTACAATAATGATATAGTACTTATTTAGTGAATAAATGAATTCGTACTTGTAACAATATGGGTATGACGTCATCATCTAGACTTGTTCCTCCCGTAAGATAGATAGCTGGTCTACCCACTGATAGAGATATCAATGGTATATTATGGACACGCTCTGATCTGAATCAATCGATATTTGGTAATCAATAAGAGAATCCTACCGTACCTATCAACATGCGCCGACAGTGTCGACTTCTGTGGATAGTAGTTCACGATGGCTGCATCAGGACGAATCGTGCCGAGACCAAGAACGGATGAGATTGTCTGAAAGGAATTACGGTAATGTTCGAGATACTATCGATCGAATTCGTAAAGTCTACAAGTTGATATCAATTTCATCCTTTCCGGAGACAAAAATGTGTCATGGTATTTGTTTGCATTAGTTGCAATAGCAATCTCTTGTTGATTCAAAAGATAAACCATTGACCAAAGTAAATGAATGAAAGAGGAAATAAACCAATGTCTATTCATTTGACAATACTCTTCATAAGAGTATCAATAATATCAAAGAACAAATAGGAAAATACTCCCAATACTTTCAAATTCAACCGTTGAGAACTATTCCGCTTCCATCTTTCTTTAGATATCTTAGAAACGTAAATCTATCAAGTTCTTGTTGAATATAATCTACAGTCAACATACACTAGCAAAGAGTGATAATTCCTCAGGTAGGGATGGTCCAGTCTCTGGATATTCTTTCGTTGTCCAATCATACTGTATACCCATAGTTGTCCATCGAAGCGATCGATAATCATCCATCAAGGAGAATCTGAAGACATTCAATCAATAAACACAAGAATTCGGTGTGTTCTTCGATAAAAGAAACTTACGGTTTATCAGAATGAAGAGCAATGTTCGTCTTATTGGGTTCAACAGCATATTGTATCGATCGACGAATCCATTCGAGATGACCACATTGACTACGGTAAGAGATTACGGTATTTTTGGAAAAGAATTATTGACTGAATACCTAAGTAGATCAGGTAGGATATAGAGACCAACTCTATCAGGAAAAGTGACTACTTTCCACTCTGAAGGAGGTCTGAGATAGAGAAGGGAACGAGCAGAATCTTAAAATAAATAAATAAATAAATAAATAAAATTATCTGACAAACCAGAGATTGGTTCTCCCTGAATATTAACCGGTTTGCCATCCAAAAGACGAGGCTCAATGACCTACAAGAAATCAATATTCTCGATTGATAACGGAGATTATTCCCATACCTTTGACATATCAGGACGAGGATCACGCTTTTTGTAGTACTTGAAGGATTGACGGAATACGGTATGTTGAGTGAATGTCTCTGATGTATTGTATTGATCAGATGGAATAGAAGTAGATGATGATGGAAGGGTCGATGATGATAAAGGAGGGAATGGAGATCGAGAACGAGATCGAGATTTACTCTGTAATATATCATTTATTTATTTATTTTATTATTTATTTCCTTATATGTTCTTACAAAACTTTAACCCACACGTATGAATATATTTGTCATGTAATTAATCAATAATCAGTTCATTACCGTACCCCCACAGTATGGTCTACAGTATCCTCATTGTGTACCCGTTGCGTGTGATTGTCTCTCCTCGTGTTTTGCCTTGTATCTCCGGAGCAGATCAATTTTTCCACGTGCGAGTTCATTATCGTATTCCTATACGGATGATTATAGATACGGTAGCTTTGCGCAACACTTTACCTGCAGTGGCTTGTAATAGTACGACACCACATTCGCGCCAACAATGACGCCAAAGATAAGCACGGTAGCCTTTCTATTATGATTATCGATTGATTTGTTATTGATCAATGAGATTATACCTTAGAGCAGTATCGATCGGAATACGATAAGGCCACCACTTGGGGTTACCGCTCATTCCGGGTTCAAACCGGTAGCTTTAATTAATCGATAAATCAAGTGAATCCAACAAAGATATCTTATACGGCACAAAACCGATAAATATGATTTATAATAAAAAAATAATAGAAAATTTTAAAAAAAACTTTTATTTATTATTATGAGAATTGACAACAATGAATAAGTAAAGCACTTCGTGAAATTTGAAATAAATGTCCTAAAGCAATATGATGAGATACTGTAATATGGAGTGGAGACAATCAATATAATTGGATAATGAATGTACATTTATACATTTGTTTATATTCCATTTTCAGGTTGATCTTTGATCTTTGATCCGAATTTTTCATTGAGATGAGCTAATCTCGTTGCTCCAATGATCAAACGACGCCAATTTGACCAAATACGAGATTGACGTTTCTGTAAGTAATAATGATATATGTTTGTATGTCTTCAATAATTGTGACCAAAATTATAGTATTTTTCAGAAGAAGAATGATATAATGATGATGTAAACATGCTAATCCTCCATAATCATTCATGAATATAGTGAATGACTATAAGTCATATCTCACCTTTTCAGCTTTTATTGTCTCTTCTATCACTCTTTTCTTCATTTCAGCCACAAATAGTGGAGCATCTTCTTTCAATACAACTGCTCCTTCCAATCTGCAATCAATCATAATCAATCAATAAGCAATCAATAAATCAAAACATCAATCAATAGACTACAATGTGACCTCCGCTAGATTTAACACACTAACAATCTACCGTAACCTTACAATATGAATGAAATACAGTATATGAACCATCAGCATGACATAAATGAAAGTAGCATACATGGGAACATTTCGTCCTCCTTGACATTGCCATCCAACAACCGCAGGTACTGCATCTTTATGCAATGTACGAGACATTGAAATCATACCAGTAAAGGGAAGATGGACTGCACCCTGGACATGATTATATATTCAATTTGTCCTTTGATTGTATCACAATGATCTATTCATATCAAATATAACATATGTCCATGTTATCTTCCATTTCATGATAAAGATATCATTGTATCTTAATATGACTTTATTGACACTCACAATTGGACACATTTCTTTTCTATACAGATAGATATTCCCAAATTCATTACGAGGAAGTCGTCCCTGTAATCGATTGATTAATAGGATATTCCAACGTAATGTGCAATCTTTGGGTCTCACATCGACAATCTCGGGTACGGTATATGGTTGAGTCTGCCAGAATCCATAGAGGGGAAGAGAATCTGGAGGTTGTCCAGTCACTTTGGCTCTCTTTGATACAGTCTTGTATGGAATCTCCTCTGACTGAAGAAAGATAAGATATACAACATTAATACTCAAATAAATCAATAATCGCGCCTTAATCTCTCGTCCAAATTTGACCCAATTTATCGATCCTTGCAACTGATGAACATTCGAACGGAGAAATACCTAAATACATACTCTACAATCTTTTCAAAAATCCTTTTCATTATCTATCATCACTAGCGATGACTACATTAATCTCCATCTACAGTATTACATACTACTAACCTTTTCCTTTTTCACTTCTCCTACTGGTTTCGTATCCCTTGGAAAGATAGCCTCATATTTCTTCACATCTTTCTCCAGTATATATCTATAATACTCATTAGATGAACGAGAAGATCAACAAGTCATATAAATAGTGAGTGAAAGATGAAAGCAGAATTTTAAACAGACAAAATGAATACTCTAATATTCACTTCTTTTCACATTATAACATGAAAGATAAATAAATTTTACTACCGTTCAAGACTATAATATATGTATTATATATTTGTAGGATAATATTGATATGATATCTAAACTTACAATGGATGTTGTTTCAGTTCATTCATTGTTTGTGGTATCGATCTATCTTCTATTCTCGAATGCCATTCATAATCTTCTGCACGAGAACGACTTCCATCAGCACGGAACATCTATCAAAGATCAAAGATTAAAGATCAAATATATATATATATATACATATATACCGAAGAGGATAAAGTCTCTTTGATCCAATCATCGATTCCTCTTCTTCTTCTAAACTTAGGAGTGAGAAAAGAAGCAGCAAATCGGAATGAAACCTCACGGATACCGTATTCTGATTATGATACGAGTTATCATTAAATATCTTCATCATTAATCAAGATTATTCAGTTTCAATCAATTCTCAATTTAAAAAAAGGTAAAAGGTAAAGGTACAACCCGTTATTCAAGGCACACAAAGTCCTGCGGGTTATCACTGCTAGGCCAGTGATATTTCAAGGCCAATTCAGTCCGGAGGGCCTAATCTCTTCTTCGGACCTACTTTACCGCATGATCTAGTCACTACCAATTCCCCTTTCGGGCGCCTTGGTGAGGCGGAGGCGGTGAAACGACCGGGAATCGAACCCAGGACAGATGGAATGATGGGGCGCGCCATAGACCACTACACCACTCAATTTAAAATATAAAGTAAATAAAGATAATGACTCACCATTATCAACAGCAATAACATAATGAATGTCATGAATGAGATTTCCCTCAACCTCCGAATCTTTCATCATCTTACCCGAGAGAGGATTGATACCTATATTACAGTATCAAATGACTACAGTAATCGATATGAATGAATCACAAACTGACTCTGCCACTTCTTCTCTGTAGATGACCATACTTCAACCCATGCCTCTAGACTCTTTATTGATTGATTATTTTTTTCATTCTTCTTCTCAAACTTCTTCTTCTTCTTTATCTGTGGATTCTTTTCCCATGAAAAATGAAGATTCAAATTGGAACACAATCTCACAGTCACTTCCAATGAATGAAGAAGAGCGAACAACAACTACAATATCGATTATTCATTTACAAAAAAATAAGATTAAGGTAAAATTCAGGTATAGTTAGCACACCCAATCAATAAATCAATCAATAATGGACTAACCACAGCTGCATCTGTACTACTCTCATATTCTTTTCTCTCTGCCAATTTCTCCAATCGTGCAGTCTCTCCGAATCGATATCCTACAGTAGGAGTGGATACAGTAGATTGAGAGGAGAACTGGAATGAGACAATATCGATTGATTCATTGTATCTACAGTATCTACAGTATGATTGTATTACTTACTCTGAATGCATGAGCAAACCATTTGACTAGTTTATTAAGATCTTCTTCACTAACTGGTTGACCAACAAGAGATTGATAACCTCAATTAGAGATATTCTATATTTACAAATCACACGAGAATATCTTATTAAAAATTGTAATGGAATATGCAAGTATTCATTTGAAGTAATTCATCTAATGTTGAATTATTGATAAGATGAATGATATACCAGATGGAGAAAGAGTGAGCATCAATGAAGGAATTAGATGTTCATCTAATGAAGAACGAATAAGATATCGACAATGAGAGATTAGACATATGAATGATACCTGATATTGAGAAATTACAAATTGAGGTTATTAAAAATGAATGATAACATATATGCAATATATAATGAATAATTATTATATATTTAGTAAAAATAATAATAATTGAATGACCTTATGTAGTGTCTCTCTATTCTCTCGTATTCTTCTATTCACTTCAGTTCTCAACCATCGTCCTTTCCAGTCGGCCTTCCTTTCTTTCACTGGCTTGTTTACGTGTATCTAACATTGATTCATTATTTAGAGTTAAAGTAATAAAGTAATGAAAGAATGGTTTTAAAGTAGGTTGTGTTAGAAAAACTATGTAAAGACTTAATATATAGAGATAAAAACGATCCAGTGTTTCGGCCCTGGTCCTAGACACTGAACCGGCCCGTGTGGGGTGGGCCTCATCAGTAGGATCACCCACACAGGACAGTTTTCAATAAAACGTTTTTTCAAAGGAAAGAAGAAGAACTTAATAAGGTTAAAGAGTGAACGATTAAAAATTGATTGAGATTTCGCTACGCTAATACTAATATTGTATACATAAAAGCAAAGATACATAATGAGGAGATCATTATACCATAACACGCCCATGAGACTTCTTTAAGATATATCGATTACTTGAGTACATTATTCAGTGTAATTATAGACTACTCAAAGTCAGATAAAATCAGATCAATAAATGAGAGATCATATAAAATTGCAATTAAATATTCGTTCATTCCAAATGAACATATACTAAAATTGGAACAATACAGAGAAGATTAGCATGGCCCCTGCGCAAGGATGACACGCAAATTCGTGAAGCGTTCCAAATTTTTTTTCCAGTCGTAGATTTAGATGGTTTTTGTCTAATAGAGTTGTTAATAAATGGAATACACTTGATACATCTATTGTAAATTCTCCCAACCCCGCAGTTTTTCGTAATAGTATCAAAGCTGTGATCTAGATATCGCAGCATTTTCGTCGTTCTTCCTATTTTATTCGATATTTATTAATTACAGAATATTTGTTACTTTCTCTTGCTCAAGAATCGATAAATTATTATTATTATTACATATGTATAGAATATGGAGAAGATAAATGAGGTTTACAAAGAATGAAATAATAATGAAAATGATGGTTGAATCTAATCATAACCTGTATATTCTTATTCCCACTTGTATCAATATCATTAGGATCAACCAATTCCATATCTTCCCATTCATCTTCACTTTCTGATGAATCACTTTCTTCCTCTTTAGATCCTATAATCAAATAAAGTCATTTCACGATCACTCTCCCAGTGAGCTACCGTACCTGATGTGATTACATTAGTAGTATCAGTGTGAGTATTCCCAATCGCCATTGCAGCCTCACTCTCAGTGATCTCAGTGAATCGACCACGTGAGAGAATACGGAATAGTGTCACCAGTTCACGCATCGTTTGAGCCGTCTGAATAAAGATCAAAGATTAAGATATAATAAAGATCAAAGATCAACTTTCTCATATCCTATGTATTTAATAGTTAAAGCAAATCGAAGTAATAATTAATATGCTCATGTATTCTGATGAATGTAGAAGAAGCAATAATTGACAACCATTAACTGAATATGAAATCCACATGATGAAGGAGATGAACAAGAAACCATTACCAACCTTATCTTCATCATCTTGTCGCATCATTGACTGGGACGACACTCCTGTTGAAGATGATGGTATCTGTAAAGATCAAACATCAGACTACAAATCGTCCGAATCAAGGATCAAAAATTACCTTGGCTGTATCTCGTTTCTGAACAATCTTCGTGACAAATTGGGGAATATCTCTCGTGGAATGAATATCTGTTGATGTAGATGGTAGATCATTACCGTATGATATTATATCTTCATCCATTATTATTATATCATCATCACCATTATTATCGATTGACTCTTCATTTATATTGAAAGATGGCCCATCTATATCGATTGACGATTTGCCATTATCGATTGCAGTTTCATCAATATTGATTGGTTCTTGTTTCTTTTCAGGTGGTTCTTCATTTTCCTTCTTTTTCTTCATAGATAATGATGATCTCTTTCTCGTTCCTTTCTTTGGTTTAACCTCTTTCCATTCTTCTTCATCTTCATCTTCTTTTTCTTCTTCATCATCAATCTCAACTTTCTTCTTCTTCTCTTCCTCTTTATTCTTCAATCTAATAGATCTTCTCCTCTCAGACATACCGTATTCTCTTAATCAATACTGTAATCATTTCCATATCTACAGTATCTCATGAGATATTTCAATGGATCTAATCAGAACCGTCTACATTCATCTTCAACACTTTTGTGTAAAAAAATCAATAACTCTATTTAAACATATTTACAGGTTGAACAACAAAAGGCATGGTAATTATTATGGAAATCTATTAGATTTAGGGAACCTGTGGCCAATCAAAAATCAATACCGACATACTACGCTACAGTATACATAGAATGGAAGGGAAGAGTAGCGGGAGATTGGCTGAACATAATATGTATATTTAATATGAGCTTAGCTTTAATTTAAACAAATGAATCAATAAAATATTTCTGTCTGTACAATACGTAAGCATACAATCAATAAGACTATCTGAGATAGCAAGGATTATAATACGAATCGGGTAAGAAATCAATAATAAGAAATGTGTATCACAGTGGAAAATGAAAGATCAGTATCAGATATTAACAATCAATCAGATATTAAGTACAAATTAAGATACAGTAATCATTAGAGTAATCTCTTATTGTGACGTAATCATTCTATTCATTATACTTAATCTCTTCATTTGTTCCTCTCATATCAACAATCGATATAGATACACCATCAGAGAATTTGACATGTTGACAATCGATGGTCACTCCTACATTATCAAGATTCTCTTTTGTTGCCATTGCAAATCCTAAAATGATATTCATCTAAACATCGTATTCATATAACATCATTATCATTCAAATATCTCATGAATGATATACAAAAAAAAGAGATTAAATAGTTACATACCCGCTGCTGTGAGATTGACACAAGAGATATCTCCCGAAGGTTTGACATTGATTGATACAGCTAATGATTGTTCAGTCTGGTAGTACGCTTGAGCATATAGATGATCACATGATGAATAGGATACGGTAGATTTAGTAGATGATGATGATGGAAGATGTGGAGGATGAGATACATGTTCAATATGAAAATGATGTTGTTTACAACGATGAATGACACCAAGGGGAATTAGACCAAGAGGAGATATTGTGGAGATCACCTGAAATGGGCAATCATATTCAAATTAAAAGATAACTTTTATCCAGTATATAATAATGCAAGTGCAGTAAATATAATTATCCCTATTAAATTGTATTGATCTGATCGTATAAGAGAAAAATTCTAATCAAGTTTTTAAAAATGTAGATCCATCATAAATCGATAAAATGACAGTACACTTTTAGCCATTAGATGAGCCTTTTCTGATGTATGCATTGATCCAGGAATAACTAGATGAGAGACGACAAAGTAATGACTGTAGGGCTGAAATATTGATCGATAAGATATGAAACACACAACACTGCCAATTGCTTATAGCGTGTGCTTTACTCTGTATTTTTACTACCTTGGAATCCAGACATGCTTTTTTCGTAAGCTCAGCCTTTCAAGAGAAAATATGTTGAAATGGAATATTGTGTAAGATGAAACTAACATTGGTACCAAATAGAACTCCAACAATATCTTCATCTTCTTCAGTATCTTCAAGATATCTTTTGATTGTATTTGATGGAATGGCCAGACACTTTTCCATCTCTGTCTTATCATCCTTAATTATATAATAATTAATAATCACAAATAATAATTAATAATCAATTTTCTATTACCGCATGGGTAATATATAAATAATGATAATTATAATGAAGACCTCATTATAATCCTACTTTTGTTCACTTTATTCAGTTTGTGTGTCTATCTTTGGATTTTAAATAATTTAATCTTATAAATGTACCGTCTTCTTTTTCTTCTTATTTACATCATCATCCAATATCCCTGGATGTATACGCTCAGCTTCTTCCCTCGCTGATTTTACGATTCTCAAATCATTTCATATAATAATTAAATTATGGTATACTCAGGTATATGTGCTTAAAATAAATGTTCATGATACAATTCAATGTTTCATGCACTTACTATAATATAGAAACTACTACTTCTAATCTATGAAAAATAAATAAGAGAGGAAGATAGTTCAACTCACTCAGCCATTGTCATATCTGCTGTACTTTGTTGAGACTTTTGAAGAATCAACTGAAAATAAAAATGAATTAGTATGGCTAGTTATGTGTACAAAAGAGAACGAATTCATTCAAATAATTCAAGATAAACATCCGATTTTTGCTTCACATGGTATATTACAAGTGTCATGTATGATTGTGTGAACAATGATTGTTCGATTGCTTGACTACATATGGTGAATACTATCTACAAATAAATGGATAATATACCGCTTTAACAGGAGGTGGACTTGTTTCCGTAATATGATTGAATAGTTGAATTGCTTCTTCCAGATATTTATCTTTCAACTTGGATGAGATACGATTTGCCTCAACATAAATCGATTAATTCATAATCATTATTAGAATGCATCAAACAATTCTCCATTAATCATCTAATCTTTATTCATCTTCTTCAACTATTATCATCATTTAGTCTTCTATCATGTCCCACTCATAACTCTCATCTCTATCTATCTACTCTCTCACAGCATGAAAAATCGAAACTAAATTTGATGAAAAAGTGATTAGTGGAACCTAATTAGATAAAATTTGATTAAGGACCCTAATTAGGAAAGTATAAAGTGTGCCCCCGTAATAATCTGGAACTCATTACTCGCGGAGCAAATTATTTAAAACTCGATTTTAAAATTGTTTTGTGTTTTTATCGGTTTTTAATATTGTTGCAGTGCTATTTCTTTGTATTGAATGTTTCGTGGATAATATAGGATCGTTCTAGAACGATGTTCGCTATCACAATTGGTTTCATCATTGTGTTTCGTTGACCAATCGTTGACTGTATTTTCTCGAATAAAGTCTTGTTCTTTTACGCTTACCCTGTTCTTTATCATTTATCCAAGAGGTTCACAACCTTATTTTATCTGCTAATCATCTGTTAGGTGTTCTACTAGGGTACGGGTATTCCTATTGTGAATATAGCCACTATCGATTACATTATTAATGAATCATTTCAAGTCTCGTGAAGCTAGCGTATTCAGGTATATTATTTATTATCTACTGAAATCTCTCCTTTTATTTTTTTATCATGATCGGACGTATTGAGTATTGAGTTTTTCTCGTTTTGATTGGCTTGTTTGATAAACGAAGGAATGTTTAGATTCACAAAATCATCAACTGAACAATAATGTCGTTGGTATAAGAAGTTTGTAACACTCGCGTCCCTTCGACAGTATTCCTCTCTATTCACATGGATTATATCTAAATCAGTGAAAGATCTTCTCATCTCATGGTTGAAAAAGACCAGGTATTTATAATCATTATGACATTATCTATATATTTTTTGATTGTTTTTATTAGAATGGATACTCGATGAGTAGGCGGAATGGTGTTCATTTTACAATATCTGCTCGTGATATCCTCGTGAGATGATAATGCCTGGGTCATTTAAGACACCGGCTCAGTAAGCCTCCCGGTAGTGGCGGACATCGACCTCACCGATTTGGCTCAAATTTTTTTTGTGGATACCCCCATGGCCCCCCATCACAAAATGGGTATTCATTTGGGCTGGGTCCTTGAAACATAAATGTGGCGGGTTCTCGAAATTTGAAAACTCGATTTTCACCAAAAAAAAGTGGAGCGACCTAGGTTCAATGTTAGTGTGGATTAATTACAAGTATGCCTAGACAACAAAAACTCGCTATAGGACGGTTCGGATATCCGATCGCAAACTGATTTTTTTACCTCCTCAAAACACATTAAAATTAATTAAAATTTTAAATTACAAAATCGCACAATTATTTTAGCCTTATCTTATAGAGCAAAAAATTCCGCGTCGAATGAGGGAAAAAATTAAAAAATCGATAGACCCCTATTTTGAGAAAAATGGGCCTGACCATGACTCGAAAATATTTTTGTTTTCAAACCTCCTCATGTTTGTACTCATATTGAAGAGCTCGTCGAGTAGAACAACTTTCATGTTGTACGTTTTGTCTGAAACTCATGTACAAGAGAGATACACACGATTTTGCAAAAAAATATTTTTATTTCGCTTAACTCAAAATTGGTCACAAAATCGTGTGTATCTCTCTTGTGCATGAGTTTCAGACAAAATGTCCAACGCGAAAGTTGTTTAACTCAAAAAGATCTTCAATATGAGCACAAATATGAGGGGGTTTGAAAACAAAAATATTTTCGAGTCATGGTCAGGCCCATTTTTCTCAAAATAGGGGTCTATCGATTTTTTAATTTTTACCCTCATTCGACGCGGAATTGTTTGCTCTATAAGATGAAGTAAAAATTAGACTGCGCTTTTTTGTTTTAAAAATATTTTTTTTTTATTTTAATCAAAATAGCAGGAAAACGTGTGAAACTCTCTTGTACATGAGTTTCAGATAAAACGTTCAACATGAAAGTTGTTCTACTCGACGAGCTCTTCAATATGAGTACAAACATGGGGGGTTTCGAAAACAAAAATATTTTCGAGTCATGGTCAGGCCCATTTTTCTCAAAATAGGGGTCTATCGATTTTTTAATTTTTACCCTCATTCGACGCGGAATTGTTTGCTCTATAAGATGAAGTAAAAATTAGACTGCGCTTTTTTGTTTTAAAAATATTTTTTTTTTATTTTAATCAAAATAGCAGGAAAACGTGTGAAACTCTCTTGTACATGAGTTTCAGATAAAACGTTCAACATGAAAGTTGTTCTACTCGACGAGCTCTTCAATATGAGTACAAACATGGGGGGTTTCGAAAACAAAAATATTTTCGAGTCATGGTCAGGCCCATTTTTCTCAAAATAGGGGTCTATCGATTTTTTAATTTTTTCCCTCATTCGACGCGGAATTTTTTGCTCTATAAGATGAAGTAAAAATTAGACTGCGCTTTTTTGTTTTAAAAATATTTTTTTTTTTATTTTAATCAAAATAGCAGGAAAACGTGTGAAACTCTCTTGTACATGAGTTTCAGATAAAACGTTCAACATGAAAGTTGTTCTACTCGACGAGCTCTTCAATATGAGTACAAACATGGGGGGTTTCGAAAACAAAAATATTTTCGAGTCATGGTCAGGCCCATTTTTCTCAAAATAGGGGTCTATCGATTTTTTAATTTTTTCCCTCATTCGACGCGGAATTTTTTGCTCTATAAGATAAGGCAAAAATAATTGTGCGATTTTGTAATTTAAAATTTTAATTAATTTTAATGTGTTTTGAGGAGGTAAAAAAATCAGTTTGCGATCGGATATCCGAACCGTCCTATAGCGAGTTTTTGTTATCTAGGCATACTTGTAATTAATCGACACTAACTTTGAACCTAGGTCGCTCCACTTTTTTTTGGTGAAAATCGAGTTTTCAAATTTCGAGAACCCGCCACACTTATGTTTCAAGGACCCAGCCCAAATGAATACCCATTTTGTGATGGGGGGCCATGGGGGTATCCACAAAAAAATTTTGAGCCAAATCGGTGAGGTCGATGTCCGGGGTCACTGGCTCAACCCTCGAATCTTACCGAGCCGGTGTCTTAAATATTCAGAAGATGAGAAGTTGTTAGATTGTGTGAATGATTATACTGCCTTGGAGAATAGTAAGTATTATAAGTTATTATCAACTGTAAATATTTAATATTGGGAGAAACGATAGAATGTATAAGTCACTATACCGCAACTGGGTAGTGTAATGCGTCGTTACATTTACCTTTCTCGCCCACTCCCTTGCCTTTCCCCTGCCAGGCTTGCGCACAGCCTTTCCACCAGCATGCCCATCTATGCCTCAAACCATCGCAGAGAATAACGTAGGTGGTATATGATAATACACTATATTTTGACACATAACTGGCCATTTGGAATATTCGGATATTGAAGCACAGCATTCCCCCCAGCGTGTAACATCTATGAATACGACCTGACTCCGTTTCTATACTGAGTAATAAGGATCAAAGATCATCTTTCAATATTCATATTGCAGACATACGCGCGAAGAGCCCAAGACACGTCTACTCTGCTCCCCCAACGAGAACTGTGAAGATGGAATAAAGATAAAATTAGACTCAAGATTCTCGATTTATATTAATGTTGTTGAAATCACCTTGTTGAATGTTGTTTTCTCGTATTTCCATGTCGTATTTATTGTTAAGTAATTTTATATCATGTTTTCGTCAATAATTGTACGAAAGAAATTATTAGGAAACGTTTCCTAATTCACAAAAAAAAAGAAACTTAATTTTAGTAAATTGAAGCTTAATTTGACTAAATTGAACCTTAATTTGATAAAAAATTGAACCTAATTATGGCACAAAATTTTCTAATTTTACTCAAATCTAGTTTCGATTTTTGTAAATTAGGTTCTAATTTTTCATGCTGTGTCTTCTTATCTATTCCCTCTAATATATCAATCATAGTAATACTAACAATATAACGATCGTTCCATTACAAGATACAATCATAGACAATACTCATCATACATTGACAATATAAAGTGTACTTTCAACTCTCTTTCACTCTCACTAATGGACATGGCCATATCTTTTTCTCAGAATTTCAATTACCTCTATACATGTTTCGATGATCTATTCTCATAGAATGAAATGGCCTCATATTCTTTTTGTACTCTAATAGTAAGAATCACATTAAATACAAATGAATTGTACCTTATCAACAGTAGAATTGACTAGATCTTCATTTGCTCTATGCAGATTAAGATGATTGAAGTCTTTATGATTAGGAAGTTCATCCACAAATACACTGAAATTGTAGAATGAGAGATTACAATACAAAGTACACCTTATAATCATAGATACAAGGTTGTCATAAAGGTCTAATAGAAAAGTGGTGTAGTGGATCATTAGAAGAGTAAAAGAGAAGAAAAGGTGAAAGATAATCTAGACTACATTTACAAGGAGTCTCATTGGCCTTAATCCGAAAAAAAGGAAAAAAAAGCGACGGTTCATAGCTTATTAGAAAGCCCTTTCTCTGTAGATTAAGAAGGTGTGCTTAAAAAATTCTGAACGGCTCTGTACCCGGACTTAAAATTTTTTGAAGTTTGAGCAATTTTTGCATCGAATTTGGCGTGTAATTGCCATGCAATGTTGGGGTAGTTCAGCGAGCTATCTCTCCGAGCTAGTGGTGGCGCAGTGGTAAGAAAGTCGCTTACAAGTTTTGCGCAGCGGGTTCGATCCCCCCGACGCAAATTGTTTTGCACGATTTTTACACTTTAATTTTTATGTTTCACATGCATGATGGCAGACTACCGTGATTGTTAGATGTTTGTTCTTATTGTTTGTGTTTCATTTTTTAAATAAATGAATTCACTGTTATATAATAATGTACGGATGAGAGATAGCAATAAGATCTTAAGACATGATAACACTAGGATATTTCTTAAAACAGTATTTAAAAAAGCAAATTTTCACTTGGTTGAGCAGTAATTGTATATGATTTAAAATAAACATAAAAATTCAAGTGTAAAAATCGTGCAAAACTAGTCGCGTCGGCAGGGATCGAACCCGCTGTGCAAAACTTGTAAGCGACATTTTTACCACTGCGCCACCACTAGCTCGGAGAGATAGCTCGCAGAACTACCCCATCATTGCACGGCAATTCCACGGCAATTACACGCCAAATTCGATGCAAAAATTGCTCAAACTTTAAAAAAATTTAAGTCCGGGTGCCGTTCAGAATTTTTTAAGCACACCTTCTTAATCTACAGAGAAAGGGCTTTCTAATAAGCTATGAACCGTCGCTTTTTGCCGGATTAAGGCCAATGAGACTCCTTGTTAGATATATTTGTCACTCTAAATCAGTCATGGTCCGTAGTTATCACGTGGAACAGAAGCACTCGCTATTTTTTAAAATTAAATTGAAGGGTTTCATTGAAATTTTACTATTTCGAAAAAAACCGTCTCGAAATGTGGATACCCACAAGCGGTTGAAACACATGGGATATACACAAACCATGAATGATCTAAATGTACTTATTATTCACCATTCTATGTAGTAAGTGTAATCATTATGTTCAGTAAAAGATACAACTAAGGAGTGAAATTATAGTGAGCACATATCACATACAATTCATTTATTCCATCTAATAAGTCTTATAGAAGATCAACAATCAAACTATTTCCTCTAACGACTACTACCCTAACATTTAATCTCTCAATCTTCCTAGAAAACTAACCTAGAGAGAGAAAATACACGAGAAAAAGACTAACCAAGATATAAGCTTAGTGTTTCAAAGCAAAATACTCATTTTATACCAGCCATTTTGGTGTTTCAAATTTACGATAAACATATAATTGAACGTACGTAACAAATCTCATATAGAGCATGAATGCCTTCTCCGGTTGTCCATCGGATACATACGAATCAGCCATCGGAATCATCTTACGAAGATTATCCAAGAATCTGAAAAGAACTCTTCTTTTCACATTCTTGAAATGGTGTAAATGAAGAAATGGGTCGACAATAAAGATAATCAATAAACACATAGAGAAATAAGTATTATCCACGGAGCATAAGACCTGAGAAGTGTTATATTTAACACTTTTTTTCTCGAAAACTGTTAAATATAACACTTCTTCTTCTCAGGTCTTATGCTCCGTGGATAACACTTATTTCTGTGTGTGAACAAAAAATCAATAATCAAAAACCACTATTCCAAACTTTCTACAACTTTGACGGAGAAGATGTAGCGAATATCAATAGTCAAACAACGTAATCAATAGAATACTAATCTTATAAAATCAATCAATAAACAGTACCTCTCGAACGGAATATCATCGACTCTATCAATTTCTACTTTAGCATTACGATAGAGTATCTGCATTCGTTCCATAGGATCGAGTATAACACATTCAGTACTTCTTGGTAGCTTAGGAGATCGAACTTCGTTTCTTATTTTATCATTTGATGTAGTTCGATTAGGCCTCACTCGACTATCTGATTCTTGTGTTGTACTCGACATTCTGAGGTAAATAACAATAAGTAAAAACATAAACTCGATATGGAGAGTATTTGGGGCACATCAAGAACGATATTTAAACAAAACATACATATAAATATACATCAAGTGCATGTGGCGACTTTCCTAAGAGATTAACTAACTTATTCCTCAGACAAATATCGAAAATGCACGACTCTCTATTTTGTCACTGATTTGGATTCGAAGAATTACAACTTTGTAGATGGAAGAAAGACTAGAAAGAAAGAGTATGCAACGTTTATTACCACTCACACGCAGGTTCTTTATGCACGAAGTGTGGACGATGTGAGAGAGAGAGAGAGATTGATAGTGAACACAACACACAATACACTATGACATATATATTCATTTAATATTACTATTAATAAATGATATGTCAGAAGATTATGATGAAGGCAGTGGTATATATGGATATGAATGAAGAAGATAGAGGAAGAATAAAGCAAAGAAGGCAAAAGAGTAGACAAATATATTATAGCACATACGCTGAGGGTTCATAGCACGTGTCTGCTATGGTTCTAGCCACTATTCACCCACAACCTCTCCCCTTCGTCTTACTCATTCCACTAACGACCTCTGACCAATTATCTCACACCAACTATGAACATAATCATCTATAACAAATATGACGAGCGTTGATGAAGACGCATCATAGTTCATCATAATCTCATATCATAATCGTGAATAAGAATATTTATTAATATCTCATACAATATTGGACATGTGACGAGCTATAATGTGTGGTATATACATCAATCACAACATAGAAACATAAGGGGAATTGAATGGGGAGAAAAGGATGAAAAGGGGGGGCAAGAATGAGATTATATTCATTGTGAGTGTTGAGACAAATAAGAATAAAGTTAGACAAGATAGGCCGAATATTGATTGATACGATATGAAAAAGAATTATGGGGTAAATCATGTAACCTATCGATTAGAATATAGTCTATCCCCAAGCAGAAGTAGTTGAATAATGAATAACCAATTCATTTGATTGTTCAAGTGCATAACATCTTCTCAATAAATCAAGAGTATGATCAGGTGAAGGAGCAAAAGTTTGAGATATATAAAGAAACAATTGCTTATCAGGGCCAAGTTTGAGTAATGAACGAATCGTTTGAGTAAGCCATGCAATATCACGAGAAGAATCGATATTATACTTCTTCGTCTTGAGTATTGGAGCATCACCCACTGATTTAAGAAGAACTGTCACTTTATCTGCCATCTGATAACATATTCTTCAGTTATGTACAAATCTTTTTTACAAAGGAAAGTATGAGCCCAATAGATACCCAGATATTTAAATAAAATGTAAATATAATATAACATACATTGCCATACCCTCGCAGTGCGAGGATTGACCCACTATATAAGGCCCATTTTAGGACACTTGATAAAAAATGAAGCTAAAAATGACGATTTTTATGCGAAAATAACGAATTTTGTGAATCAACCGACCCTATTTCGAGAATTTACCCACTATATAAAAATAGACGGCGAGGGTACCGAAAATGTATGATAATATAACCTTAGGCAGTGATGTAAGCAGGGAAGAAGGTAACAAAGAGGGCGATGCCAGCAGATAGAACTAAGATGAATACCTATAACAGAAAATACAAATAGTAATTAAGGAGTATAAAAATATTATATTTTAAATACAGATAATATTTCTGCAGAGTTAGTTTGAAAATTCAAAAAGGTCCATATAAAAGCCATTAACAAAATGAGCGCGAATTTAAAACATACGCCATAACAATAACATGCGCATCATTATTTCGACGCTTGGTTTGCGCGGTTTTTATGTTAACTATTGATTTTCTAAACGTTTTTGTTGTTGCATAATATATTATGCGTTATATTACACTCTATTTATCAATGATATAAAGCACTTACGGTATTGAATAGAGTTCTCTCCCAGGGTTCTAGCATATAAAGTCCCGTTACCAGAAGATACTGAAGGTAGAGCCACTCAAGACCGCCTGCCTGAAAAAAAAATCGATTCATTCTCGAAAAAACTGCGCAACACTGTATAATTATGACAGCCCTTTCAAAATATACAACAAAGAAGGTGGTAAAATACGGTCTCGTGATTGTAGAATCGGGTAAACAAAAGAAGAAAAATACGTGGATAAATGACTTACGGCTTTTGGAGCGGATCCTTTCCTTTCCGACCTTCCCTTACCCATGAACACTGCGTGGTATGATACACGCAGCAACGATGTTACCACCTCTTATCACTTCTTATCACCTCACCTATTCAATCACCTCTTTCACTACAATTGATCGCTTTTTCTCGTGCCCGGAAAATTCCATGACATTATCCGGGAAATGGTCGTAATCAATCAGGAAAAGGAAGAATCATTCATGGTGTGATGCACCAAAACATTCATTTTGTCATTTCAACATACAAAATGGTTATGAAATGGTATTGTTGCTCAATTTTGGAAATACCGCTAGTACTGCACTTATTCGAAATCATCCATTTTATCTTTAACGAACCCGTTATTTAGTTTGCTTTCGTTTATGTATTGTTGCTCAATTTTGTGAAATACCGCTAGTACTCCTCTTAACGCACTTATTCGACCGTCTCAATCATCCATTTTATCTTTAACGAACCCGTTATTTAGTTTGCTTTCGTTTATGTTTTTAAAATTGTTAGCTGTGTGTCTAGGTTTTCCGCGTGACAGTTGACAAGCACTAGTAGGAACAGTTCTTTTCATTTCAGTTTTGTCATGGGTAAAGGAAAGAATAAAAACAAAGAGGATAGAACGTCAGCTACTGGAGGATCTTCACGTACTCGTGCTGGTCTGTATTTATTATTTAAAGGCTTTCATACCTTTAAGTTTTCTTGTAGTGAATACATTTGATTAACCCGATAAGTAATAGTGTGGCCTATGTCTTATAATAAAAATAGATTCTTTTGAGTCGTTTAAATTTGTGGCTTCTGTTTTAATATAATATAGTAATATTTATGTATCGCGTGGTAGGTAACATTTCTCTCATTATGCAGCTGAAAAAAGCCAATTGGTATAGATTATTTTTGCGTTGATATCAGTGTTGCATCACTACTGCAAATAATAAGTTCGCCTTCGATGTAAATAAAAGTACAGGATGTATGATGAGAGTTATTTACTGATGATGTTTCCTTATTCTATTATCTTTGACAGGACGACATTCAGACTATGATGATAGTGATTGTGAATCTGTTTCTACTCATATCACACTCGATGATGATATGCGTAGTTGTCAAGGTATTGCAATCTTATCAGATT
Organism: Parapristionchus giblindavisi; assembly: GCA_943737045.1. Taxonomy (NCBI): domain Eukaryota; kingdom Metazoa; phylum Nematoda; class Chromadorea; order Rhabditida; family Diplogasteridae; genus Parapristionchus; species Parapristionchus giblindavisi. The sequence continues at coordinate 447,958 of CALSFV010000294.1, read as the reverse complement.
ACCGTATCTCATTCATTCGTTGTAGGAGCCGATGATTCTGAAGAGATGATTGGATCTGGTATCATGGACACTATCTGTGAACATATGGATAATGCTACACACAAGAAGTAAGATCGATATCGATTTAGACATACATTTTCATACCCTCGCAATGCGAGGATTGATCCACCATATATGGCTGATTTTCAGTCAATTCATACATGGGCGGGGTACCTGGAGCTCGATTTACAGGGGGCATGCGAACGAAAAATGCATTCCACAAATTTTCGAAAATCTCTAATTTTACAGGGGGCACCCCCATGTTGGCGCCCATGTGTGAGTCAATTGATGCGAAAACATGCCAAAAATGACGATTTTTAAGCGAAAAATAATGAATTTTCTAAATCCACCTATCATATTTCGAAAATCGGACCACGATATAAAATTAACGGCGAGGGTATCGAAAATGTATGTTTAGAGATGTTACCGTATCTGAACATTACAGTGTCTCGATTCGATTAGCAGCCCTCCGTCAATTGTATCTCATTCTTGCATCGAATTACATGGGAAACGAGCTTATCAAATATAAGGTTTGTGTATGATAGTATCTCATATGTCTACTTGTATACTCATTTCTTTTCTACCAATACATTTGAAGAAAATTTGATAATAAATATTATCTTTAATGAATAATTGTTACCTCAATCATTCTTTCCTTATTCAGGCAACTCTCGCTGATCTCTCATTGAAAGCAGTTAAGAAAACAGATGAAGAATGTATAGCAGGATGTCAACTTCTAGCTGTTGTTGCTACTCAATTAGGTATATCATACATCAATCTGTATTTACTTTTTCTCAATATTTACCCTAATGTTTGAAAATAGTCTTTTTTATCGATTCATGTTTCTTATGTGATTTTCATTAACTTAAAGAGAGAGTAACCTCCGTCAGTGAAACGGGTTAAATCATCTAACTCCCGCACGGAAAAACGTTGAGTCTATATATTTCAAGCTAGAGCCACATTTTAGATGACGTTTTTTCTTACAGAAGTACTCACCCACGAAATTTATCAATAACTGATTTTTTCCCACGTTTTTACAAAGCTATTTTTCTCAGTCAATTTATATTTATTTCGTTTATTTTTTTGAAAACCCTACGTAAACAAACATTTAGAAAACGATGAAATATAGTAAAAGCTTTGAAAATTTTATAATTTGCACCATAAAATCTCGAAAAGATTTCTGGCTTTTGATTAGGTTACGATATTTGACAAAGGTTTCTCTCCCTTTAACTATTTTTAAATATCAATATATTTTATTTAGGAGAAGAATTTTCATCAGAAGTACCTGAATGTCTTGTTCTTCTATGTCCAATAATGACTGATTCATCTCGTATCCTCGGTGTTCGTTCTACTGCAGCACTTTCTATTGGAATCACTGCTTATTTCTCATGTTTTACCGAGGTACGGTATGCATTGATTATTGATTACTGAGGAATACTAATGATATTGATTTTTTGGGAAGATATATTTACGAAATTATTTCAGTTGCATTAAGTAGTAAATACCATAGGTCGAAAAGTATGTTACAAAGTACCAAGCCTGACCGAATTTTTAGTCAAAATTTCACAAAAATTGAAAAACCTGACCTGATTTTGAACCAAAATTTCACAAAAATCGAAAAACCTGACCTGATTTTGAGCCAAATTTGCCAAAAATCGAAAAACTGACCGGATTTTGAAAACCGATAACCTAGCTATTCGACCTATGGTAAATACACGGAATTTATTTTTCTTGTGAATGTCCAATTTTAAATTATTTGCAGGATGTTTACGCCGGTTGTTTTAAGTCTCTGTGCGACACATGGGGCACTTTCAAGGTGACAATTTAAATCAATTTTGTGAATACTAGTAATTTAATTAGATATTTGACCAACGGTTCTTCATCTCTAAAGTATATTTTGAAATTACCCTGATTATGTTTAAAAAAATTGTTTACTTGTTCATATGATGAATGAATAGTTTATTGGTTGTAGGTTGGCACTCAATACACGTCACTCTTCTGTTCATCTTTAGATGCGTGGTGTCTACTATTGGATAGGGGAGATAATCAACTATTATCTACTGCTATTGCCCTTCAACCCAAACTGGTACGAGTATATTCATTTATTCATTCTTTTTTTTTCAGTTGAATTTTGAGATTATTGATTGATTTCAGGTTGCATTCGTCGAAGGAAGTCAACTGGAGATGAGAGTTTCGGCCGGTGCGAATTTATATATATATATATATATATATATATATATATATATATATATATATATATATATATTATTTCCATAGTCAAAATACTTTTTTTAACCTTTACCTTTTACAAGTGCCAAATGCAAAAGTAAATATAAACTTTTTCAATAACTATAAATTTGTAGTTGTATGTTTATCAGGTCTTATTGATTTATCTTGTTTTAGGTGAAGCTCTGGCATTCCTCTATGATGTTGTAGCATCTAAGAGAAGTGGATATCGATTTCCCAATCACGATCATCTTGTTCGGGTACGGTATTTAGATTATTGATTATGCGATGAACTTTATTGATTGTATTGAATTTGCAGATCCTTGGTGATCTAGCATCAGAGAGTGGGAAGAGTAAGACAAAGAAGGATAAGAGAGTTCAAAAGATGACATTCAGGTATTCTATTTTTATTTTAAAATAATTGTAATTATAAAAATAATAAAAGTGGTGTAAACAATTTAAGCATATCTCTGTGAATAGCTCAATACTATATTAGGAAGTGATTCTATTGATGTATTTTCAGACAAATCTATTCGTTCATAGCTGAAGAGGAGGCTCCATCACTAACAATCAAATTAGATAAAGAGAATCTTCTACTTGATTCGTGTACATACAAAATGGTTTATGATCGGTTAACCGAAGTAAGTTATTGATGGGATTATTTGTTTTATTTATTGATTTCCATTCCTTTCCTTCTTTCTTCATAACTTCGATTCATCGGTACTGAAAAAATGTATAGTACTTTTAATCGGTAACTGTAGCTTATTCTTCAGTTATGATGTTGACAATACCAGCCATTTCTGTTACTCGTTCATCTTATGAAATGAATTGAGTTGATATTGATAATTTGGAGTTATTACAATGTAATTATTATTTGAGCTACTGCGTGGCGGTATGCGTCGACAATTGAAAAAGAATGAATTACTGAGGGACTTTTTCGATCTCGGAGCACCAGTGGAAGAAGGTGGAGAAAAGATCAGCAAAGCTAATAGGGTCAGATTATTATTATTGTTGTTTTATTTACTTATACAGTACGATCCCTATGATTATTAATCTCTTATCCAATCAAATAGTTTCTTGTTTCTTTCATATCAGTTCATTCCATAAATCTTTTATCACTTCTTACCCTCCCTTTCCGTTCCATAGATTTATCTATTTTTCATCCCTTATTTCTCATATCTCTCTTTTGTCTATTAAACTCGTTCATCCTATCGAAAGAGGATAGAGTGATCTGATCCTTGTGTTCCTTATCCCATAGACTCCTCTATTTTATCCCCCATGTCCTCATTCCACGTGCAATTGTAGACAATTTGCATGGGAACGGATGCACTTCCGTTTCAATCCCATGCCCCTAACCCCCCTCACCCGATCTTTGATCTTTACAAATATTGATCTTTTCAGATGGCAATTCAGAATTCGATAAACAAAATTCGTGATCAGGCACGATCAAAACAACGTGATAAACGTTCATGTTAATCTCATTTATAAATGAATAGGCTATTGTCAATTATACTACACTCCGATAAAGCTATTCGTTTTTTTAAAGAATAGACTCGTTCCATAAACTGCATAACATTTTTTAAACAAAGAATGAATTATGATATTTATTTAGCTATACCCATATATCTCTCATAATAATATAAAGAAAACAAAATCAACAAAATAACGACAATCAAAACAATCAATAATCTTCAAAATTCAACATTTTGCTTATTTTCATCGTTACATCCACAACCATTGCTCGATGTTCCACATGATGTTGTTGCACGATTGCTCTTCTAGAATACCGTACTCGTTATTGATTGATCGAATAGATTATACAGTATACCTTCTTGACACCGAGGTCGATGTTGTTCGTGTTGAGACCCTCGAGAAGGAGACAGGCCTTACACAATGGTTGACTCGATATGTATCCACATCTGGTAAGAGATGGAAGATTAGGGACCGGTCAAAGTACTTAGGACGAGGGATAGACAGAGGTCAAAATACACTTTGTATTCAAGTTTGAATGATTGAGTCACTATGACTAAGAGTATTTCATGTACTTAGATCAAGGAACAATAGATGACCAAAGTTCCAAGATGACCAAAATTATTTTGGGATAGAATCGTCTTTTTCTCTCTCGTGTTTTCTCCTTTCTGAAAATTTAGTTGTGAGAAACTACCATAAGAATATATGGCTAAAGTATGCATGCTGTACCCTACTTGGTGCAATTTCCCAATTTAGGTACGGCGACTTCTTTCTTCACTGAGATTGTTTCAGCTGATCGAATGAGATCGAGAATGGCTCGTGGACGAGTGCGCTCCAATCGTTTTACGAAAGTCCTGAATGGAAAATATAATGAACTACAGTATGATCAAGTTATTTATAGGATTACTGTAACAGTTCCATCACTGAGAGAAATTGATCTGATCATACATCAAATCAATGGGCAACAAATATACGATCAACAGAAAAGTCCAAAGAGATTATAGACACAAACATTCAAATTAGTAGAAAATATAGTTGATACAAACTGTTATTAATAAAAATAAATGAGCCACCTTGCAAACTGTCTGTATGCATTGGGTGCATAAATGCATTCTGTATAGAAATAATCCAGATTCTTCACTCTCGCATACATCACAATATCCTTCTCGAAACAGTACTGTAATCCAAACCATAATCAAATACACCGAAGATAATGTAGGTCCAAAAATCAATAATGGTATAAAATTACAGTATACCTTAAGTGGTTTAGCTCTTGGTAATTGCGCTTCTCCGCCATTTGCTGTACAGATGGCAGTACATCTGGAGAACAAATTGTCAGTTCGCGATCAATCAATCAACCAATCGATACCGTATACCTCTCTAGTCGTGCAATATCTCCTCTGAGTACATTCATAAGCACAGTTTCTGCCATATCATCAGCATTGTGTCCAGTTAACAACTTCGATGCTCCCAATCGATGAGCTCCTCTATAATCAATATGTTTCAAATAATTGTTGATTATATTGAAGATACGCGAAAGATAAAGTGATAGGAATATAGATTATAGAAAAGAGAGGAATGAACCCATTATGAAACATAGATAAATTCCCAGACATTCACCCCTATACACTTCTTGCAGTTACAAGAGATAGAGTTTAGTGAATGATGACGATATAGAATAAGATTGGAGATGAAATGAATGAAGAATCAAAATGATATAGAGAACTCAATGAATTGAATGATGAATGAGGATAAGAGATCAATGGTTTAGTTTGTCTATTCAAAAGACAAAACAATTAAGGAATGTATGCCAATATTAGTGATAAATAATAAAAGAGTAATGTAATGACAATTGTATGAAATGTACAACAAACCTATCCAATGCTTGTCTTCTGAATACTCCACAAAATGTACAATTATTCTTCTTTCCGATCTTTGCCACAATCTCATCCATTGTCCAATTGTACAACTCCTGAAAGAGATCAAAGTTCATGAGATCACAAGATCAAAGGATCATATCATACACGGGCAAACTTTGCCGCTGGAAATTCAAATCGGTGAGGTCGGGTCGGTAGTGGGAAGCAAAAAGTGGAGCATTTAAATATAATACTTTTTTAAATGTTCATTTCTGAGTGAATTTTGGCTAAACCGGATGGGTATTGTCGCTAGCGACAATGCCGCCTACGTATGGGTCATATTGTCTTCTCACTACTTTGCACTATTGAACAATCCTTCTATGCACCCATAGTTGCTATGCCCTTCATATGGCATATATTACTCTAAAACTACACTATTATTTATTACAAAAGTGTACCCATATGAGATGTATGTCATAGATATGAAAGTATTCCAATATGTGACAGTGTTCTGTCTGTGTCTATCATCATTCCTATCACCCATTCTTTCATCTATTTCCAACAACATAGTATCAAGCCAAGCACTCTTCTCAACGATCAAATTCATTCAAACACTTTCACTTTCAACTGCACCATTACAGAACAGGGAAGTATTTGGTCAGAGATCAGAAAGATTCCCAAAGATCAAAGATCAAAGTATACCTTATATGATAGGATCATCAATGGTAGTGAATACTCGATCTTATTCCTCTGTACGGCCTGTAAATTGATTGTTCAACCGAGATGAAATGAGAAGATCCCAGAACTTATTTATGAAAGAGAATAGAAAGTGAAAGTAGGAAACGATAGTATGAAGTTTAGAGAGAGAAAAAAGAGATGGATAAGGGGTAAAATGAACGTTTTCTTACTTCCAATGAATCATCTCGATATCCTTTAATTCCTTCATCGATCGATAAAAGAATCAATTCGAGACCGTAATCGTATCTATCATTTAGTGTCTGCAAATGATTACGGTATGATGAGTTTCTTATTAAGACAGAAGAGTGTGATGTTCGTTGTAAGATAAAGAATGATCATGACTGTACTATGATCAATTGATCATTGTCGATATATTATGATTCAAATCAATAAATACCTTCATAACATAAGCGAGTACGGTAGAATCCTTTCCACCTGAGGCTCCTAATGCCACTTTCTCTCCTCGTTCAAACAATTTCGTACTTATAATCGTGTCATGAACATCCTGCAAAAGCAAAACAAATCAAGATAAAAAGATTAAGAACGCGAATGAATTAGGCGAATCTAATAATGGATCCTTCAATGACTTCACATCAGATTAGCCAGTTCATGATCGGCAAAATGAGTAGGCTACCGTAATCTCACCTGTTCAAAGGCAGCTATAAAGCAATCGTTGCATACGGGACGAGAGTCTTTGGCTCGTTTGATACGTGCATTCTGTCCACAACCACCCGTACATTCGATAGGCATTGCTGTACTCTATTGAAAGAATGAACATTTCGATGTACAAGGGGAAAATTCATAATAAATCATGACAAGAGAAAGATTTCGACGTGTAATAGTTATTATTACAATAGAATATAGTACAAATATGACAGAGATACAACTACCGTTCAGATTTACCCAATGGTCGTATGCAAGAACAGTTTTCCAGGAAAATGTGACGTCATTAGCGTAGGCGGAGGATTTTTGGAAAACGCCTCCGCCTACGCTAATGACGTCACATTTTCCTGGAAAACGGTTCTTGCATACGGCCACAGGATTGAAGAGCTGAAGCACGATAAAATGATCGGTTATTCAATTTTTTTTAGTCATTTTAGAACATTCTAGAAAAGTTTACAAAAATAAATGGATGCTAGTAATGTAATTGCGAGCATTGTCCCGTTACCAGCAGGAAACATTTGCAAGAACGCCATGGACTTTTCCACACGTGAATGTTCTACCTACACTTGATGGTAGTGTAACAGTTACGTCACGTCGGTTCATTTGATATACAGCCAATCACGTATCGTATTCACTCTATTTCAATGTATTCGTAGAAAATAAAGGTCACAATTGTTCTCGATAGAAAGTATCGCATAGAAAACGAAAGACGATTCGATAAAGTTGATGATATGATATAATGATAGTCTAGTCATTCACTCTCAATAGTTCTTCACTAACTTCAATCAATCCACAATGCATTCTAGACACAAAACCAAATGCAAAACAATAAATAACAAAAGAAAAACTAAATATAACACAAATTGAAGGAAATTTCGTAAAATACAAACTACAAAATAACTGCGAAATTACAGTATATTTGTTCAAAATTTCGTTCGAGTGGGGCGAACTTTCGACTGATGTATTGCTGAAACAATGTATTGTTTCTTGTTAGAATTCTACAAAATTTATATAGAATTGAAACATGGACATTATATGTCTATTAAAGATGGGAAATAATCACTACAATAATAATCTTAATCTCATTCTATAACGTTTTCCTTCCATAGGATTCATCTCTACCATTTCACAGGGTCATCTACTAGTATTGTCAGTGGGCGGAGGTAGCTATACTATCTCTGTCCCTCTGCCTCTACTTTTACTTCTCTCCTCCCTTTCCCTCTCTCCCTCTCCCTCTCGCTCTCTCCCTCTCCCTCTCCTTCTTCCTCTCTCTCCCTCTCCCTCTATCCCCTCCTTCTCCCTCTCCTTCTTCATTCAATTTCTCTCAATCACCTTCACTCTTTCTCATCACTAAGGCGGAGTCGCCCCCTCCTTTTCTAGTCTTTGCTCTTAGCCGTTCTCTGCAAGAAGACTCTACACTATCTGGGCATCTACCGTAATTCGTCAGACTGTGTAGCATCCCTTTCCAAACAGTGACTGCGTAGCAGCCCCACGAATCATGCACGGAAAGGGTGATTTTGATCCTCCTTTCGTCGTTCGAGTGCTCGAACGTCTTCTGAGGCGGACGGGTCTTTTCGTCGCTGACCATCACTATCTTGTTCTTACTGTGAGTTCATCAGACTGTGTAGCAGCCCCTCCATTTCCCTCTCAGACTGTGTAGCAGCCCCGCCAATTATATGGGGTCTTAAGTCGCCTAATCCTTCTCTTTGTAGGTGACTCTACTTGTTACTACATTACTCTCAGTCAAGATTGTATTTACTCCACAGAAAGATGACATCAAGACTGGTATTCATTATTTATAACTATCGATTTATTGATCCATTTGATTTTTCCGATAGATTCACTGATCTGCTATCATAAACATTAAAACGTGACTCAACATACATATTCACACATTGACACATTGATTATTGATATATCGATACAGTATCCTCTAGTTACAGTAATCCATAATCGTGTCAGGATATACTCCATTCGGTGCAAGATCCCTACATGAGATGGATGTGTACAATGATTTCTTTGCTCATACAGGAGATCCCATAGCTGTCTTCACTCTATTCTCGGCTAAAGATGGCGGATCGATACATCGACCGGTCAGTTACCGTACACCGTATACTAATGTATTGATTGCTTTTTAAGATTTATTTTCTTTCAAAACATTTTGAATATAATTATTTTTATGGAGTTTAAGTAATGAAACATTCCGACACAAATCGGAAACAGTTTTGAATGAAAGAAAATAAAAAAAGTGTTCAAAACTTCTTATTAGCAATTCGTTCCTTTTGCTTCTTCATTTCACTTTTCGAAATCAATAAACACACATCAATTCAATCAATAAATCAATCAATAAATGAATAAATCTTCAGGAATACATGAAAGAGGTGATAAATGCCCTTGATTTTGTATCGGGTAATGTAACTCATAATGGAAAGTCCTTCTACGATGTGTGTACTGATTGGTGTCTAGTGAATGAACCTATTCGACAGTTTAGTGTAAGTCTTATATCATATTCAATATAGGCATGACATTGTTTAACACGAGGAGAGCTTTTTTCCCGGTTTTCCTTTACTTTTGGGCGTTGGAACAAAGAATTAACTCTTTATTACTTTGTAAACTATTTATCTAATTATTGATGTTGACCTATCGATAGGATAGGCTTCTTCCCCCCGCTCATCTCTTTGATCTTGTGAATAGGTAGAGGGAGAGGGAGAGATATAGGGAGAGAGGTAGAGCGAGGGAGAGGAAGAGAAACTGACAGAGAGATAGAAAAATAGCATAGAATTGAACCAAGCCACTGCCGATTCAGTCAATCGATTGATGGTCAAAAGACAATTACGAAAGAACTAAAACATAGATTTATCTAATAATGAAATGTCTACAAGTGTGGAAGACTTATTAATAAAATCGAAATATATGTATGATTTATGAAAGAGATTCTGTTTATATTAATGTAGACATCAATATTTTCAGAATGGAATTAACTTGGAAGGACTTGGAATGAATAATTCTCTATCAAGAATCAATTTGACCTTTCCCATCATGGAGGTACTAAACTATCTTTCTCTTTCTCACTCTATTTCTCTATTCATATCCTGTCTACAGGTTCTCGGAAAGCAGTTCGATCTATCTGCTAACTTTTTTGGAGTTCAGAAGAATGAAAATGGAAGGATCAATTTCCTTCGTGTCATCGGTGCACAATTCCGTGCAGGTGAGAAAGAATACGGTAGATGGAGAAGGAGAGGGAGAGAGGGAGGGGCAGAGGGAGAGGGAGAGGGAGAGGGAGAGAGGGAGGGGCAGAGGGAGAGGGAGAGGGAGAGGGAGAGAGGAGGAAAAGGTGGAGGGGGTGGAATAATGGAATGAACGGATTGGGTAATTCCCCCTTATATCAAGTGTTGATTGATTGAATAGATTTCATTCAATCGAATGATCGAGAATTCCATTGAAAGAGATAGATGATGATATTGTTCTATTCTCACTTCTTATGAACCGTTTATTTCTTTCCGTCTCCTTCTCCTTCTCCATCTATCTCTGCCTCTATCTCTTCCTTTACTCTATCAAATACGTATCTTCCTAATCGGAAATGGACACTTTAAAGCTAATATAAGAGAGTAGTTCTAATCGAAAGTACAAAAGTCTAAACTATCTGTATTGAGATGTTCCAAATGGATGGATTGCAGAGGATGTGAAGGCATACGAAAGAAATGTATCTGCGAAACTGCATAAGTGAGTAATAGAAAGAATAAGGGAATGAATGTACTCTCGTCCTTGTCTACTTTTGTTTCTTCTCAGATGTTTTTGAATAAGACGAAGGTTCATAAAAGAGATACCATACAGTTCAATAAAAGACCATTTAACCAGAATGGCCAATGGAAAGATTCGATAGTGACGTAGTTATTCCTAATAGCAAATGAAGTAGGACGAGGTTAGACTAGAGATATAATCATACTGCTATTGACATATTTATGATCAAATGGATAAGGAATTTGAATTGAACATCATCAACTTCAGTACATGGTGTACCTGATTTTTAAGCTAATTTTAATTTCAATCAACTTGTAAAAAGAGCTATTGGAATGATTAAAAAAATTAATTTGTTCAGTGAATTCAATTCAACTCTTATTGATGTATATGGTCTATCTCTCACATACACAGCAGATGAGGTTAATATTATACTCATTTCTATGAATCATCTATGATAACACATTGTATATTTGAGATTGTTCGAACAGGAATGACAATCTTTCCTTATATCGCAATTGGATTCTTGATTATGTGTATCTTCTCCATTATCACTCTTATCATATCTTCTTTGTATCTTCATCAGGTATTTATATGTGTTTATATTTTATTATTTTTAAATAAGGACACCGTCGAGTTTTTCGTGACTAAACTTGATAGAAAGTTTTTATTTTATTTATTTTATTTTTTATTTCTTTAAATATTTTGGACACTTATTGACCATTGCTTTTTGTTATGAATTCGACTAAAGTCTCAGTATTGTATTCTTTCTTTTTCTAATCCTCTTTCTTAAGTTCTTCCAATTCATTCCCAATAGGGGGTCTATTAACTACTTTCCTCTCTTATTCTCACATCATATGTCAACTTACTAAATTATGCCAAAATCAGACAAGAAAACACGAAAACACTTTTTATATTTTTGATAAATGATTTATTGTAAAGTTAGTTAATGATAATTTGCAGCCGTTCACGGACCGTATCTCAATGGCTATTCTTGGTTGTGTATGTCCTCTTCTAGCAACTTCATCTGCTCTGGGTCTTCTTTTCTGGCTCGGATTCAGATTTGGATCTATTCTTTGTGTTACACCCTTCTTGATTCTAGCCATTGGTAAGTTCTTCTCGGTGTTCCCACCATTCTTAAGATTCAAAACAGGAGTGTGCGGCAAGGGATTTTTGCGAGAAGAGGCAATATCGGCAATTGCATTAATTTGCCTGCAAACGATACATAATAAGAACAAATTACAAAAATGAATGAAATATCGATAATTTTCGATAATTATACACTCATAAGTAGAATATTCTTCGAGTTGAACAGCAGCATATGAAAGTGGTCGGGAAAGGACTCTTTCTTTATTTGTTATTTCGCTTGCCCTTGCCGGTAATTTCGGTTTCAATGTCGAATTTCAATATTGTAAAAAAATTCGGCTATGGACTAACGACTTGTCGCACAATCCTGATTCAAAAGAAGGAAGTAGATAATGATCATACCGTTAGTTGTATGCTATTCATGCTGTAGAGTACTCTTATTGAAGGGGGAATAGAGTAGAATGAGAGAGTGTTTGTAAGTGAAAGACACAGAGATAAAGAATGGGAGAGAAAGATACAAAAAGGGGATAGATTCAATAGTAAGAGTGAATGACAGAAACTGTTAGAGATTGTAATGGGGACTATATTCACATACAAATACTGTATAAACATTGAACTTGAATGATTAATCGATATTACTCATTCATATTGTTCACATAACTTCTTTTGTCTTAAAGTGATGAATTCAATCAAAAGATGAGATTGAACAAGTGATCTTTGTCATAGTCATTCAATCAATCAATGGGTTTCTATTAATCATTCAATGATATTGAAGGAGTCGATGATGCATATTTGACTATTCAATCATGGATTCGATTGAGAGATGTACCTATGACACATAGGGAGAAGATTGCTGCTGTACTGGTTGATGTTGGTCAGTAATATGTTTATATACTCTTTAACTATTTATGATAAAATATGGTTTTGAACAGAACTAAGATGTTTCACAACACCGAAAAAAATCAATAATCTGAAAATAATTTAACCAACACAATGAAAGGCTTACAATTTTCTTTACAATGGAAATCAGTAATCCAAATGAAACCAATAAAAGTGTTAAGGACCTTCAATAACGATTACTTCATTGACAAATGCTCTTGCTTTCCTCGTTGGAATTTATACTCCAACACCTGAGATTCAATTGTTTTGTATGGGAAACGCCGTTGCGGTCATCTTCGATTATGTTTATCAAGTATGAAATTATTTCTCTGATACACTCTCATTTTATGAATTAGAATATTTATGTGTCCATATCGTATTCACTCATATAATTCTTTCTCATTCATCTTTATCTCTTTTTCTTCCTCTGTATCTGGCGCAGTTCACGTAAAAGTGAAACAAAGGAACAAACCCAATGAAAAAGCCTTCGAAGATAAATACCAGAAGGAAACCTTGGAAAAAATCAGTATCCAAAATTCAACCAATAAAATCTTTCAGTCAATATGGGAAAGTGCAATCCATTAAAAAAAAGATTAATTGAATGGTTTAAGAAATGAAACATTTTTTTTACCTCGAGAAGTAAACTTATTAAAATCAAGTTTAGTATATTTCTTATTGATTCGCTGATAGTTGATATGAAGATTGAAGATGAAATATCAATAATTCATTTAGTTAACAATGTACGTGGCCGTAGTATCGATTGCTGGAGCAAAGGAAGTTGCTCGTGAAGAAGAAAGAAAGGAGAAATTAGCAAATATAGATAAAGAAGAAGGAAAAGTCGTCAATTCTCATAAACAGATTGATGTATATAGTTTTATTTTTATTCATTTAAATGAATCGTAACCATATTCAATGGTCTTCATTTCACTTTTTCCTTCTTCTCTATTATCGATAGATGAAAAGACAATTGAGCATGGAAAGACAATTGAGTATTGAGTATACTGAGATGGATAACATATCGTTAACCTATATTAAGCTTATCTTTTAAATGATGTGCAGTGAAGTGTTATGTGTTTTGGGAATCATGTTGGTGCTTGCGCCTAATCATTGACTTTAGTATGATCTTTCAATTAAAAGCTAAAGTCCTGTTTGATCTTTGATCTTTGTCTAGTTGGTGTGTTCTGTTGTAGTGTACGGATAATTCGACGGATGCTAATGTTACTGTAATCTCCATTCATCGTCAATCATATCTCCGTCCAGCTAGTTCAGTGTGTACTGAAGATTCAGAAGATACAAGTGTAAGATGACAGAATGGCTAACACGCACATGATGCACCCATTTGGTGTAAATGGGAGTACACAGAAAAAAAGTGCCAATATTTATATTTTATTTGCAAGTTTATCGGGAGAATGTGTTGTACCCCTTTGATGACTCTAATTAACAGCTTTCGAAGGGTGTTAAAATGAACATCTAGGAGTTCAACAGAGCATTTTTTAAACAATTTTGTTGTTGACTGTACACGATGATTGATTACTGTAGTTGATAATTTCAGTTATCTCGACTATTCGAAGCATATTCTGATTGGCTATCAAATGGATTCACATCAATCATAATCTTTATCTGTCTCTGTTTCTATTGGTGGATGTCCATTAAGGGAGCTCTATCAATCAAGATTCTCCTTTCACCTGATAAACTTGTCATTCATGATTCAAAACTTATTCAGGTATGAATAATCGATAATTGTGAACAATTTATTGATTGATTTAATTGAGATGAATTATCTCCGTGATACCTTCATCAATCCCAACTACACTACCGTCAATATTTTCGTCAATAAGGTGAACAGATCGAACAAAAATTGATCAACCTATCGATAATATTTAGAAGAAGAAAAAACAAATAAAGATATTTGCAGCCAGGAGATTTGGATGACCCGAATCAATTGATTAGAGTAAAGGGAGCAATTGAAGCATTTGAATCATTTCCAGAATGTCTCGGAGCTAAATTCTCTCATTTTTGGTTGAGAGATTATGAATCATTCATTCAAGCTGGAGGAAATGAAGAAGATGTCAGCCATTCATTTTTATTCAATCAATCGATTTTTAATTTTTAATATTGCTAATATTACCGATTTTTTAGGATTATGAAGATGTTTCCTCGAATGGAACAAGTCTCTCAATATATTCAAAGACTATAATGCGACCATTCCTTGAATGGCCTGAATTCAAACATTGGAATGCTTTCGTTCGATTTGATGAAAATGAAAAGTAATCGATTATTGATTGATTACATTCAAAAATTCAATCAATAATACAGATTGAATCAATTCTTCGCTACCGTATCATATAAAGGGGAAGAATTGGGTGAATTCGAAGGACAGAAAGCAATGCTTCATAGATGGAGAGAAACAGCTGATAGATTTACTACACTTGGTGTTGATATATTCAATGATAACTCC
This sequence comes from Parapristionchus giblindavisi, assembly GCA_943737045.1. Classification (NCBI taxonomy): domain Eukaryota; kingdom Metazoa; phylum Nematoda; class Chromadorea; order Rhabditida; family Diplogasteridae; genus Parapristionchus; species Parapristionchus giblindavisi. Next base: position 432,805 of record CALSFV010000294.1, on the reverse strand, counting down.
ATGTTTATCGATCAAGTAATAGTTTTATCCTTTTTTGTTTCAAAATAAATTTAAAAAAAAAGCAATTATAAATTGCTGTGGACACAGTTATTCTTTACCTAAGAGTGAATGTGATAATCTTGAAGAGCTCCAAATATGTTTCCATTATTCCTTCAAATAATTTCATGAAGAGTTAGACTATTCCTATTTTAATAATATATATATATTTTAAGGTGGATACAATTCTTCCAGCTACAATATCTACTTCATTCTGTACATTATTCTGTATGATGATAGTCTGTTTTCTCTTTATGTACAATGTATTCACTGTTATCATCGCTTCGCTCTCAATTGCTTCCATTTGCATTGGTAACATTTTTTTCTCACTTTATTTATCCTCCTTTCTCAAAAAAGGGAACAAAGTTCTAGCAATAAGCATAATCACACATTTTGAAAATAATAGTACAATAAATATTGTACTACCTATAATTTCATACTTATTGGTACTTTCAGGAGTATTTGGTCTTCTATCATATTGGGGAATTGATCTTGACCCTATATCAATGGCTACTACAATAATGTCTATTGGATTCTCTGTTGATTTCCCTGCTCATATCACTTATCATTACTTCAGAGAAGGACTTGAAGATAGTCAAGCAAGTCCAAGCAAAAGAGTTGCTAGGTATTCATCATCATTTATCTTTTGATCTATAATTAATAATTCATTTCAGAGCTCTAGTCGCCATTGGATTCCCTCTACTCCAATGTGGAATCTCTACTATTCTTTTTGTTTGTTGTCTACTATTCGTACCTACGTACATGAGCGAAGTAAGATATTTTACGTGATTGATAGAAAAAAAAAGATGAGTCGATGTGCTTTATAGTCAGTATACGAAAAGACAAGGTTCGACTAGGACACTTGCGATCAGAGTTGTTTGCGTTAAGAAATTAATTGAAACATGCGATTTGTTCGGAAACCAGATCGAAATGTACCCAAGATAACCAGAATGACATCATGCACGCCGTTAAAAACCATTTGCGTCATGAAATCGTCCAATTCCCAGACAAATTGAACTCCTTCACTTGATCATCGCTATTAGAACATTCACAAATTGGGCGAAAACCAGTTGAAGATAGCGACAAATTAGAAGGGAGTAGACATATTGAGTCACATTAAATGACACTGTTCACTATGAGACCGAAATGTGTGAACAGTTGGCAAATCGTTTAAAAACATTTACCTGCATTCGATTTTTTCTTATTATCACGAAAATATGGGTTTGTATTATCTCGACTTTTGGTAAATGAATTGCAATTTATATTCTAAACTTTCCTTGATAAATTCGTACAAATCTGGAGCAAAACAAAGCAAACAATTTGACCGGCTTAAATTCCATATTCAAGGCGTAAAAAATCGAGGGGCCTCATGGACGCCCCATGACACCCCGAGATCCCATTTTCACTAGGAGATTCTGCTGTACTGTATTAATGATAATATGTCTTATAGGTATTCGTGAAGACAATGATTCTTGTAGTATCATTGGGACTAGTCCATGGACTCCTCGTTGTTCCTGTTCTACTTTGTACTTTTTCTCATCTCAACTATGTCCTATGCTACAAATCAACTGACACACAAGTAAACGATTACTATTTGAAGCTCTTTGAATAGGGGGACAAGTGTCAAGGTCAAAGAAAGATTCGATGTTGTAATGCACTTTCTTTTGTTATTTCATTCTCAGACATAGGCTGTTATCAAAACTTGATTACTTTATTGTGAAAGTTCCAATGAAATGTTAGTTTCTTTCTTATAGTTATTCAATCAATGGATTGTAGATAGGAAATTATATCATATAGGACAGAGTATTTGAAATTTTTGGCAATTCTTGTCAAGCAAAAAAATGGCAAAATCATTTTCCCTTTATTCTCGACTTTTTCTCTTCCCGGTCTTTTGTGCGCACCGCAAAAAAGTGAAAAACACCGCAAAAAAGCGAAGAATGATTCTGCCATTTTTTTTGCTTGACAAGAATTGCAAAAAAATTCAAATACTCTGTCCTATATCACTACTGACCCTTACATTCCAAACACAATCAAAGACCAAATATGATTCATGGTTATTTAATTTGAACTAATCAATCAATAATTTCAGTCATTATCATCATTTGCTCGATTACTTCGATGGGGAGGTGTATCTCCATCTACTTCAGACACTAAAATCCCTTCATCATAATATTTAGACCACTCATAGATATTATTCTATTATATTACATATGTTTCCGGTTACAGCTTTATACAGGTAACAATGAGGATTCTCACTATAATACTACTTCAATTTGTTTCTTCTTTATCAATCCCCAAGAATCTTTCCTCCGATTGTTTTTGTGTTCTCATGGACAATGTAAAAATCATTCAATCCATTGCCATAATCAATTGTTATATTGAACCATATCTTTGATCTTTGATCTTTGATCTTTTCATCAGACATAGCTGTCAAGTCTACAAATATTGACATTCATTGATTACTTATTTTATCTTTATTCTCTCTGATTTCTCCACACTCTCTCACTCTCATTCATACGAGTATCATTATTCATTCATTCTCTCTTTGTATATTTAAGTTCAAAATGAGGAATAAAGATATATATTTCATTTTCAACAATCAATTATACAATCCAAAATCACTAGACTCCGTGGAATAAAAAAACTTCGAAGATTGTCAAAAAATTTGAGTTTTCCAACTCTGTGCGGAGGAAAAAACAATTGCAGGTAAAATGAATGTAATTATGCAATTGAATATACTGATTTTTGCTGATTGAATATGCTGGCTGCAAATCAAAATATATACAACTACAATTCCCTAAAACTGTAACATCTTTTTGGCATCATTCCTAGCGTTAGGCAAATATTTCGAAATTACTTCTCGTATTTCATTTTCCACATTAAACAGTCAATTCTTTCATTTCTCTCTCAATAAAACAGTTGTTTTCTATTAATAATTTATATATTTCTTCACTGAACGAATAAATGGGGAAAAAAATTTCTTTTAATGAAAATCAATATTCAGTGAAATTTGCTGAAGGAACCATATCGTCTTGTCGTTGACAATCAGTAAATTGAAGAAAAAGAGCAAATGAGGTTATCATAACAGATAGGGACTGAAATTAATGAAGTTATTTGTATGATTCATTGTAATTGATTACTGTAAGAATGAGAGGTTTTGATAGAATTGCGAATCCCCAGAGAGAAATTCCGAGATCATTCTGTTCTAGATGAGACGAAAAGACTAGAGCTGCATTATAAACCTGCGACAATCAATTAAATATTACAAGTTGAAGATTCGTTCATACATTTTGATTGAAAGGCATCCATTTTCGAATGTTTCCACAGAACAGCGAACGTGTTTTCATAACCTGAACGATTTTAGGCGAAGGAAGTAAAAAAAGATGATTACTTGTTCGTGCAATCGAGCCGGAAACAACGTCAAAAGAACAAATGAGAATGAAGAATATGATAGAGCTATCAGAAATAGAATGAATTCCATCGGTGGAGCGTTTCTCAAGATATTTATTGAACAAAGAGTTATTGAAGTAAATACTGAACAAATATTAGACGGACTGTTCAGAGAAATGTTCGTAATTGATTTTTTGAGACAAAATGCCATATAAAATAACCGAAAATAACATATTTAAAAAAAGCAAATGAACCACAGAATTAGAATTTTGTTGAAATGTATGAATACATAGTTATTATAGAAAGAGAAAAATCGAATGAAAAGAATACCTTCTTGATATAACTAGATACATTCCAATCAGAATCAAATGCATCATTATTACGATTTGGAAGAAAGTGAAACGCTTAAAATCTGATTATCAATTTATTTCTCTGAATATTTTTGAACCTTTAACATTTCGTCAAGATATCGAATGCAACTTGACAGTTTAGCGTTCCTTTCGATAGATTCAGTCAATATCGATATCGCTTCTATCTCACTTTCACATTTTACCTGATTGATTATAGCGAAGATCAGATTGAATCAATTGTAACATTAATCGTTAATATTTAACGATTGATCTTACTAATAAATAATTTATTTGCATAATATTACTATAATTAGATCATAAAACATTACTCATCCATTCCAATCAAATATCGTTGTCTGTCAATATATTTTCATCCATTCTCTCACTATTTTTTTTCATTTTATCCATCTTTTTCTTTTCTAACACCTTGAATGTCACACTTGTTTTATATCATAATTAACATTTGACATCTTCATCTTCATACCTTAACTGTTTCATCAATAAAATATTTGATTTCAATTGCAGTTGAAGTAATGCAGAAACAGTAGATGTTCATCTGACAAGGGAGCTCTGTGGTCTTGTCTTGGCCATATGAGAAGGCACTATCATGACTAGATTAAGTTCTCGATGGTGATTACGAATCTATTTTTAGGGCTGCCTAGACGACCTGAGTTTCGAGAAAATCGATATTGAAATTCCGATCGTCAATTCGAAAATTTTCGGGGGATAGTACACAAACATTTCCTATGAGTTGGTGAACTCCACTACACTACACAGGTCGTTGCTTCGGAGGTTGATAGATGAGTTGACCAACTCATCTATCAACCTCCGAAGCAGGAAATGTTTGTGTACTATCCCCCGAAAATTTTCGAATTGACCATCGGAATTTCAATATCGATTTTCTCGAAACTCAGGTCGTCTAGGCAGCCCTAAAAAGAGATTCGTAATCACCATCGAGAACTTAATCTAGTCATGATAGTGCCTTCTCATATGGCCAAGACAAGACCACAGAGCTCCCTTGTGCGAAATAATGCTAATATTATACATTAGGTTGACTGGAAAGTATTTGTAAAGATGTCGATGTCAATATCGATGAATGTAATTGCAGAGAACATATGGTTTAGTTACGGAATATCATTTGATCGCGAAATTCAAACGAATCAATCAATGTGATCAAGGTGGAGGGTAAAGTTTAGCGACATCCTTTGGGTTCTATCCATGATCAATCCACGACAAATATGATATCAGGTCGTATCATGACCCCATCATCACTAACGGTTTAGAACAATTCCGAGTTGATTTTTCTAGTAATTTATAATAATTTTAACACCATATGAGTATCAAAGGGCTGATGTCGCGTTTTAAAGTGATCTAACCAGAAACTTTTAAAAAATAGGCATGTGGTGTTGCTGACTTGCTAATCACTAGGAGCCAAGGGAAACCAAAGCAAATGAAAACTGAGAAACTACAAAGTAAAATGATAGCCACTTTCCTGTGAACCTAATACAAGTATAATACATAATTTGAAAATAAAACCTGTATACTCCATGATACGAAGACATACAATTGTGCTAAGAAATGGATTATTCTGAGCTCAATAAAGTAGAACATCTTTGAAAATGATAACTGGTTATTATATACTTTAAAAAGGGAATATGGGATAATGATGTACCCTAAGAACAGCTTGATTATCTAATTCATCGGGAGTTTTTATATATCCAATATATAGTATAAAGACTGAAGAATAAAGTAGAGTGAACACAGTGAGGAACGAAAATTTGATATTCAATGTTTTCAGCTTTTTCTTATCTCTTATAACTCCTCCGCCCTGAAACTTTTGATTGAAGTAATAGAAATAATATGGAGTAATAGACCTTATTCACCGAATGGAGAAGTCTAAAGAACTTGTGAATCTTTCCGTTACCCAGCCAAGATATCAGGCAAAACTGTAATTGTCTTAATGACACTGGATGCCAAATATGGAATACCACAAGTTACTAAGCTCTCCACTATGGCCACACTCTCGTTTCAAATGGACATAGAGTGTGTGGAGAGTGTAAACTGGCTACCCTTTAAGACCCTCTCGGAGAGACTCGAGATACGTCGGACACGGAGCATATGATTTGCTGCTCCTTTTCGTAATAGAAACAGTCTTCAAAAGGACTTCGAAAATTTACGTCATTACGATTTTTTATCGATTTTCAAAATTTAAAATTGATAAAAAAATTTTATTAAGCAAACAAATTAAAGGTCAATTAAATATGTACCAAGATAGTGGGTCGAAACTTTCCTATTCTGACATATAAGTTATCTGATAAAGCCCCGAACTCCGAGCTATTGCTTTATTAATGAGCTGTTCACATATTCAAATTAGATTGTTCGCATTCATTGCTTATAAGAAGTTGCTAACAAGGGGTTGCTCCCAACTTGTCCTGGCCATATGAAATGGCAATAGCATGACTAGAATCAGTTTTCGATGCTTGTTAAAAGTTAACATCTTAAGATATAAAACCATCTAAGACTTGTCTATAAAGCCTGGTTGTAATAATGAATGAGATACAAAAATGTGAACTTTTTAAAACATATCTAACTATAGATCGATTCAACATTATATTTTTGGTCAATTTTCCCGATAGATGGATTCACTTAAAGATTCACTTACACACGAAAGGAATGATTGGCTCCTACCACGATGGGAATGAGCCCCCTCATATGTACATATAATGTAATTAAAAAGTGTGTTCATGTTCAGTTTGCGACCGGCACTCAACCTTTGCCATCTCATTAGGCCCCTTCCCATCTCCCTTTCTCCATTCCCTGCACTATTGAACATCTTTCAATCGTGATTATGCCAATCAATACGCAGAATCATTATAAAAGAAATAGTATATGGTGAGTTATATGACTTTTGCTACCATCCTGTCTTCACAGATTATTCACGAAAATATTCGTGGGACACCACCTTTAAAAAGAACAATCCGATTCGACAATTTTGAAGGAAATTATGACTGAAGTTTTTGACCTTGAGATATTTTAGACTGGAGCAACTAAAGTAAAATCGTATTTCAGAAGAACATAAAGCCGAGACGAGCTACACTACCGAATAAATATATTTTTTTTTAAATTTTGAAATCGATCTGACAAAATATTGTGAGGATATTATTTCCATCCGTTTTGGAAAAGAAAAGAGCGCCGTGTCCTTTGAAAAGGCGAGGCGGAATCATTCCGAGAGGGTATCATATAGAACATACAGATCCAGATACACAAACAGTGTCACATGAGATGAAGAGGAATATGAATATAGTAGTGAATTCATTCAAATCTCGAGTGATTATGAGAATAAGACAGTAGATGATATAGTATACATCTTAAATGAACTTTACAATCTATTCATACTAATATATAAATTGTACTGATAGCTATACAAGTATACTGGAGTCCCTTCGACAATATCATTATTTTTTTATTTTTGTTTCGTGGATCATTATTGAGAAAGAGATAAGTAAGAGCCTGAAATAATCATTTTAAACAGTGTGAATATAGACTGAATACTTTTTCGATTGGTGAGAATAGTTCATCCATAACCGTTGTATGTTCAGAAATCGTCGAACCATCTTCACACTGAAAATCGTGCATGTTAATTCGATTAAAAAATATGAAAAAAAAGTACTGACAGCTCTAATAAGTGAAGTTCGTCTATCCATGGACTCAATAAATTGTATCTTTCATCCATTTCAACCTCCTTCATAAAAGCAAACATTATGACTACGTTTACTTGAATTACCTCCCCATCCAATTCCTTTCTTTCACTTTTAGTCATTGTTTGTAGTGAATTGTGTATGTAGAGGAGAAGGAAGAAGATAACCATATCAATTATTTTATATGGGAGTCCATTTTACAATCTCACAGAAAATAGATCAATTTTTACGAATGAATATTAATGATAACATTTACCATTGAATTTGTCTGTGCGACTCAACGCATTATGTGACAAACCAAAGGTTAAGAATTTCATTTAGTTTTCATCTTTAAACACGTGACTTTTATTGCGTTTTTGTATGACAAATAAATCATGAGAATTAAGCGATTGTAGAGGATTATTGAATGACACGTATGTATTTGTTTTGTCTTCGATTTTTGTATTCTGCCGATCCATGACACAATTTAAACCCTAAAGATTTGATGATTATTCATGTCATAATCATGAATAACTTACTCGTATTAGGAAATAAGATTTGCTGTCCCTTTCCGTGGATAAAGATAGAAAGATTTCTGAAAAGGATATCTTTAGTTTTATTTAGTTTTTTTGTGATCGAGTGGGATTGTATTGATCAACCTGACTATATCATAACTATTGCTATTTATCTATCATATCATTTCTTTCATGGTCTCGATTAATTAATGAATATGAGCAAACCTATTTGAGATTGATCTTTGTCAAACTTCTTCACATTCATCTATAACTGATAAGCGTGGAGCCATGATGTGACTGACCGATTTATTCATTCTTCTTTGACGTTTCTGAGAAAACGAGATAATTGACTTTTATGTCGAGGTCATTAAGTTTAACAATGGCGTCTAAACGTCAAAATGCTTTCATTTTAAATAGTTTCGTTGAGAATAATGAAACATTAAAGGAAGAGAAAATATTGTATTATTTTTATTTCATCCACTATACACCTTCTCTATACACATTTACTTCTACTCTAGTTCGCATATTGATCGTGGACAAATCAAGACCAATCTTATGTGAAAAGTTGAGAAAGAATTAAATACCTTTTCCATATCACAGAAATAATTTCCACGTTTCATACAAAGTTTCTTCATCAGAAACATTATGACAAAAAGTAAACACAAGAATATAGCGATAGCCACTGAAATAAAATCATATATTGATAATCTTGAATGACGTAGAGAACTCACAGATTGGTCGTAGATAATCCTTCACACTGAAATTCTTATAGCCCATTGGAAATGATATGAAAGAGTCCGAGTACCGACAGTCGCACTATTTTATACGCCTCCGATGTTTATCTTGTGATTACAAAGGCGATTCATAAAAAAATGTGATAATGTTATCAGTAATAATCTTCGTTAGTGAATGATTATATAGAAAGAATCTCTCGACGTCCGGTATTGAATGTAAGAACGAGTTAAACATTGTGTCAATCAGTAACTTCCGGTTCATATTATTTATAGTTGATAACGTATAAATAGAAGACCATATAAAGAATGTGAATGAAGTTATCGTAGACGGTGGAACCAATTTGATCACAAGGTGCTCAATTCAGTCATACAAACCTATATACCCAATTTAGAATTGCAATGCATTTGATCTTATGCCTCAATTTTGTAATTGTTCTAAGTTATCTCTGAGAATGACTTTACAATCAGAAAATTCAGTTATGTGTTCAGAACTTGGAAAATGACAGAAAATGCGGAAAATGCTGTTCAGAAGTTCAGGTGGAAAATGCCCGAAAATGCTCGATTTTGGCTCGAAAAAGATGGTTTTATACACTTTAAAAGCGTTGAAACTCGTTGTTTCATGGAAAACAACAAAATTAGGTCATTTGTGACGTACGCTGCTGAAACAAATATGGTATGATCCTTTTTGAGCACATTACGCCGAAAATCAATGAAAATAATGCGAAAGATATTTCAAATTGTCACTTTTCATCAATAAAATGCATCCACAACATTGTTTGCGACCCACAAACGTTGATATTAAACTTCCTAGTTTTGAACACTGCATAACTTATGATGGAATTAAATATTTACTAAAAACTAAGAGAATTTTTTCTTTGTTTATGATCCTATGAGTGGACTAATCAACTTGAATATTATCATAAATGACTCATAACAAATATTCATAATCGTTCTTGTTATCGCCCACCTCTGTTTATTTGACCATCTTTGTTCTTTGTCTCAAGTGTTGGAACTATGCAATGGGTGGACATCTTTTCTTTTATTAATATTTTCTGCAATAGTCAATAATATTAGCTTATCGGGAAGTCTTTATCCAAGGGTTTTTTCACTACTATCCACTGATACAGTGCACCGTTCCCTCGCTGATAGTGAATAACAAGCAGCGAGGGGCTTTTGTAGTAAACAACTCCCCATTCTCTTTCCTTCAGTCGTGATCTAGTAGAACAAACGAGCATGCGCGAGTTTTTCTAATTTTTCACACTTCCCTTGCCAAAAATTGATAGAAATTAAAATTTACAATATTTTGCAGAAGTCTTGCCAATCATTTATTTACAAGAAAAAGAGTCGTAAAACACCAAAAAAAGTAAAAATTTGCTTGTTCGGTTCTTACAGAAAGTACGCGTGAAACAATAAAATGAAGACACAAAGAGCAATTTTCGACTACTCAAAATATAAAAGAAATGAAGAATTGTCTTGGATACAATGAATACAACATTTGATTGAATTATTCAAATTCATTTTCTGCTTGTATTTTTCTAATGGTATGTCATTTTGGATCCTTTTTTTTAAAATATTTTTAAATACCTTCTGTTGTCATCATCTTTAAAGTACATTAAAGTAAGTTGTCACTGTGAGAAAGTTTTCTCTCTCCATTGATTCTCCGACACTCATTATCCTGAAATAGGTCTAGTTAACAATCAAAGTGATTATTTCTTTTTCTCAATCTTCATCGATTTAATGATAGACAGCAAACTAATGAGCTGCATATGTACTCACGAGATATCATCTTTTCATTTTTCTGCTTATCACTAAGTTTCTTAACAGAGAAGGGATATTGTGTCTATCATTATAATAGAACATTATCCTAAATACAGCCAACACGTCCGATATAGCGGTGCAAACTCTCTCATTTCCAACAGACGTGTCCCCGCGTGTCCCCTGGGTGAGTTCTCTACAAATAAATTTCTGAAAAAAATGTGTTAGTAGTATGGAGTACTTGCTAATCGCCATGTAAAAGAGTAATATTGTTTGACTCTTGATGGTTCCATAGTAAACTAGATTCATAGGGAATTTTTTAAATATTTCATATTTTAATTTTTCTCTTTTGCTGACACGCTCTATTACCGAATTTCGATCACGCATGAAGCGAATAAATAGAAATCACGTTTATTAGATCAATCAAAGGGAAAGTAGAAAATTTAAAAGAAACAGTATGCCTACTACGGTATGGACGCCGTACAACAAGAACCGCCCTTTGGGAAAACCTCGCGTACGATGGAGAGATGACCTGACCAGAGCTATTTAGACACTGTGGACACTGTGCCACGTAGACACTGGTGGAGTGCAACCTGTTATTAATATAAATATAGACCATCCTCATTTGAGCATTTGTGGCCTAATTTGATAAAATTGAATTGAATGCAAAATAAACCGAGATCGTTTAAACTGATTTTCATAAACTACTGTACAGAGTCAAACAATATTTTTCTTTTGCATGGCTTTGGGGGGGGGGGGGGCAAGAAAGGAGAGTGTGCATCACTATAGTCCAAACATTCATACAAGAGCTGTAATGAAGACGAAAAAGAAATCATTTATACACAGACATTTTGCACAATCTCTCTCAGTACATTGTTGAATAATTGATGATGTAAGGAAAGACTGGACCATCAGATATTCAATATTGATTCAGAATTTTACATCTGAATCTTTATGATTGTTTACTGTACCGCTTTCAGCATCGACGGCCTGAATTTATTTGTTTAATAATTTAACTATTATAAAATAATGAATGACCTGTTGAGTTTGTTTGTTCTTTCTTCTTCTGTTGCTACAAACGAAGTTGACTACCAATAATATTACGACGAACAATATCACTATGATAACAATGAATACTAAAAGTAATCGATTAATGTTAACCACTTTCTTATCCAATACAACTTACAAACGGGAAAATTGTAAGATGGCATACTTCGAGGACGAAGGTTGGAATGAGTCTCGAAAGAGAGGTTATATATCTCTTTAAGAGCTATTATAGTGTTAATTACAGATCAAATATTCAAAGAATGTTGAGAGCTTAATGACTCCATTGAAAACAGATTGATGGAAAGAGGCTCAGTTATTTTTAGGAATCACGATTTAATTATCAAAACTGATATGATATTAATTATATTAGTTACTATAAATATCAATTAATGTAGGAGAATTATATATTGCGAACGATCATATTTGAATAATTGTTTCACTTTACATATATTTCAGTTTGACGATACGTCAAAAATTCAAAGCTCAAAGCAGCTTGAAAACATAAAAGCGAAAGAATAGATTAATCGTCTACGTCTAAATGTTTCCATATCACACCCGTCAGATGAGAATATGAAAGATTCATGGGTTCATTTGTACTGAAATCGCCCCAGATCCTCACAGATTCATGCAGATTAAAAATGAAATGAGATTGCGGTACATAATGCAGTGAAATACTAATATAATGGTCTAAATCTATGAAGAAGAGTGTAGCGATCTCGATATATGAATTGATAATCACATAAAACTATTATGTTTACACCTGATAAGAATGAAGCACTATCCAAGCTATGATTAGACCCATTCTATTCTTTATCTTAGTTAGTCTATTACACTTTATTTTCGCATTAGGCATCCCATTCCTCTTGGTACAGTACCGTGCAAAAGTCTGGCCCCAAAATTCGAATCGCTATAACTTTCTTCGTACTTGACCGATCGGCCCCCGGTTTGTTTTATTAAATAGTGTAACCATTGGAGAAAATTGATATGTTATTGATTCTTACCTACGATGATGAAATGATTTCATCATTCTTGAAATGCCGAGGTGCGATCGTAAAAATAGGTTTATTCTCAAGTAGATTTTTTCTATTAATCCAATTTTTTTATGATTAACGAACAACTATCGGTGAACGTTTTAAGCCATTAACCACGTTGCTTGCATATCGCTCCGAGGAATTAGCTAATTTCGCCTGTCCCATTAAAATTTCGTAAAAATGTCATAACTCAGTCTGTAGTTGAGCTAGGGCCCTCAGATTCAACAAGTATTATCACATGGTCATAGGGCACCACCATGTCAATTTGAGAAGGATTCCGCTTCTTGAAGAGAAAATTCGAAAAAAATCCTATACAATATTTTGGGCATACGGTATTTCCCAGCCGGTTTTTCTAAAAATCTAAAAATTTGGTATGATGTGCCTAAAAATCTACCTAACACATCTACAAAGTCGCGAGATTACAGGAGTTCAATTACGACTTTGCCCATAAAAATACCATTGACAGTCAAAGTGGACTTAACCTAATTTAGTTCGTTATGGAGAATTATTACGGGTCAATAACCCGGTATTTCATATCAATTTTGATCGGATTTTGAACCAAGTGTCTAATAAGTACATTTCCTACAAGTATCCTCAATTTAGTTCCACTATTGGACATTCCACCTTTTTTATCTGTCTCTTTTCTCGCAAAATTCCACTTTGACAGTGAATGGTATTTTTATGAGCAAAGTCGTAATTGAACTCCTGTAATCTCGCGACTTTGTAGATGTGTTAGGTAGATGTTTTGGCACATCATACAAAATTTTTAGATTTTTAGAAAAACCGGCTGGGAAATACCGTATGCCCAAAATATGGTATGGGATTTTTTTCGAATTTTCTCTTCAAGAAGCGGAATCCTTCAGAAATTGGCTTGGTGGTGCCCTATGACCATGCGATAATACTTGTTGAATCTGAGGCCCCTAGCTCAACTACAAACTGAGTTATGACATTTTTACGAAATTTTGATGGGCCAGGCGAAATTAGCTAATTCCTCGGAGCGATATGCAATCAACGTGGTTAATGGCTTAAAACGTTCACCGATAGTTGTTCGTTAATCATAAAAAAATTGGACTAATAGAAAAAATCTACCATAGAATAAACCTATTTTTAAGATCGCACCTCGGTATTTCAAGAATGATGAAATCACTTCATCATCGCAGGTAATAATCAATAACATACAAAAATTCTCCAATGGTTACACTATTTAATAAAACAAACCGGGGACCGATCGGTCAAGTACGAAGAAAGTTATAGCGATTCAAATTTTGGGGCCAGACTTTTGCACGGTACTGTATATAAAATTACAATATTTGTGCTTCAATGTTTCAAAGTGTACAGTGGTTTGTCAAATGCAGTCTTCTCTTCCTTCAGTAATATTGGATATGCAAATTTTTCTGTCTACAAATAATGTATCATATTTCAATACTTCTTCTTAGGGCAATTGTCTTGGAACAAACTTAAAATCAATGTTTGGGAAAATTTTGCAAATAGGTTTGCTTATTCATAAAATTTCGCTTCGTAATTTTTAACCTTTTCAGTTCTTTTCTTTATATTGGTTAGTATTTTCCTGACCACCATCGGATTCTTCATCACATTGAGATATCGACGTTTACGTCAAGAACGAAAGATCATTATAGATATGGAAAGTGTGAGCGATAGTCACCTGTGTCTTTTACTTAAATCATATTCAGATTCGAGTCAAATATCATCTTCATATTCAACCTCATCATCCAAAAACTGTGAAAGAATACGTTACGGAGGTGATACACCAATGACAAATATTATATTATTAATTTTAACACTTGTATCATTGGATGTTTGAAGAGATTTTCATAATGACAATAATAAATAACCGGTCAAAATGAATAGTATTTTGTGTACAAAATAGTGGAAGACATTAACTATTTCTCGTAGAAATGAGCACATAATGAACATTTTAACATTGACAATATTAGTTTTCATTATAATATTCTCTTCATTTTGGGGCCGTCAAAATTCTACTTTGAGTTTAGTTAAAAATCAGGTTTGAGATTGATCTTGTAAATTTGACTGAACTTTGACTAAACTCACTTTATTTTAAACTTAATTAGTTTAGCTTAGGTTACTCAAATCTCAGGCCAAATCTCTTTTGATCAACTTTTTATAAACCTGATTTATACCAAACTTAAAGCTTGGTTAAGGCTTTACTTTTGATCAGGATTTAGTCTATAATTTTATCAAATTTTGTACCAAACTCGAGAACCCGAACCTTAATTTTAGGCCCAGAGTTCAATATCCGATGAATGAAATTTGACCCGATCATCATACGTAAAACTGATTCACCTCCTTACACATTTTGTCACTCGAATCATTAAGTTATTAACGATGTTTGAATGTTTGGCCTTCAATCAACACATGACAACTAGCCGTTCTTGAATTTTAGGGTGAGCCATTGTACTGACAGTAGACAATACAGTAAAGTACCGCTATATTTTCAAACAACATAACTTTCTTCATTTTCAAGCTTCTGGCTCTTCAATACAGTTGATGTACATATAAATAAGATCTGATATGTGGTTAGACAATCAATAGATTTTAATTTTGGGGACTGAACTGTAGACGAACACTCCATTTTTAATAGTTCACATTTTCATTTCTACTTTGTTTCTCGAGTTGAGAAAGTATTAGTACTGCGGTGTTAGGAGACGTTACGAAGGCGTTACGGCGGGGGGTTACGGCGTGCGCACGTTTTGAAAATGTAACACCAAATAAAAAGAGTGTTTCAAAAGCTACAATGCATTCATCCAGTTTGATTAGTCTATGAATTTCTTTTTATCAACATTTTAATTTTTGTTCTGGGGTGAGCACCAAACAAAGTACTTGATATCACGTCGTCCGCGCTCAAAAATATGTTTTTAAGCGAATAAAATATTCATGAGATATCAAATGATAATCTGATTTGTACGGTCTGGACACTTTTAAAAAATAACAAAATTTATTAGGTTGAGTCATAAGTCCTGTCGCATTTTTGGCCCTTTAAATAAATTTAAATAACTTTATTTCGGCAAAAGCAAATCAATCAAAGTAAGCGTCATCTGCGTCGACACACTTCCTCCAAAGTTCGGGTAGCTTGTGGATATTGTGCTCCCAGAAGGGGGCTGCTAGGAGGCAAAGTAGTTGGTCAGCCAGATTTCGACCTCCCGCTGATTATTGAAGTGTACTCCTCCGAGAGTGCGCTGCATATCGGAAAACAAGCAGCAATCGCTAGGAGCCAAGTCGGGCGAGTACGGTGGATGGGGGACAACGCGCCAGTCAAAGTCCAACAGGATCTTTTTGGTTGTCCTTGCCACATGGGGTCGGGCGTTGTCGTGCCCGAAGTGAATCCCGTCGCGCAGCCAGGGAACGGAGGGGACCTTAGACCTCAGGGTCGGTAGTTTGCGAGAGTATACCGTGGCCGTAATAGTCGACCCCTGAGGGAACAGTTCCCAATAAACCACACCGCCTCTGACCCACCACACAGACAGTATGATCTTCTTCTGGTGAAGTTCGAATTTGGCTATGGAATTGGGCTGCTCAACTCGATCGACCCACTAAACCCGGAGGACCACGTTGTCGTAAGGGATCCACTTTTCATCTCCAGCCATGATCCCGTTGATCCAAGCCGTTGTACGAACGTACGAAATTAGAATCAGACACTGGTCCGCACAGTCTTCCTTCTGCTTGTCCGACTGTTGGTGGGGGCATCGACCCAAATTCTGGACCTTGCCAAGATCCTGTAGGCAACCAACGATGGTGGGTTGACTTACCCCAAGACTCGTCGCCATATCACGGGTGGTAGCATAGGGGTCCGCTTGGATGTGATGCTGCAGCACGTCCAAGTCCAGTTCGGTGGCCGTCAGGACCTTTGACGCCGTACTCCCTTCTTCGAAGCGTTTGAAACCAATTTTGGGATGACTCAACCTAATAGTTTGGGAAAAAACTTTGATTAAAACGAAAATTATGGTCATTTTTATTTTTCCCATAGATTCGCAAACATGTATAATAAAATGTTGACAGTAGTGGAATGACACAATATAATTAACATCTGTTGCTGATTAAGTTTTATTTTTTTAATCAACATCCATTTTCATGAAAAAAAAAGTAAAAATACTTCGTAAATAGCATGGTATTTGCTACTAATTTGTAATACGTAGAATTCAATCGCCATGATACAAATAAAAGTAATTCATTACGGTAATTAATTTCATGGAAGTGAAACCTAGAAACTACCCTAACAGATAGTAAGTACTGTCGATCTCAACATAAATGACCTTAAATATGAATTAGATGAATGACATCATGGAATTGATCAGATTAGATTACTCGATGAAGATCCTAAACCAGTTTTAATCTCAGAATCGGAAATACTATTTATCAATTCACATTTTGTGTGTATGAATGTGCAATCCTTCCACCCATTCTGCATTCGTTTTCAACAATGATTAGATAAGATATGGAATATTTATTAGTTATAGTGAAAAACAAGTATGTACATAATAACCGTATGATATATCGATAGTTAAATGGGTATATTTACATAACGAACTCCATTGGTTGACTCATTTCATCTGTTATATCATTCGATTCAATCCCATCTACTTCATCTACAGTATTAGATGGAATCTGAGGTCCAAATCCTTTGAATCCATCTTTTCCATCGATTCTATCCATAGGTCCATATCTATGACCTCCATGATGTCTACCATGGAATCGAGGTCGAGTAGCGAATAGAAGTGAACGAAGTTCTGGTGAATATCCCTTGAGTAATTCATGAATCTTTTCGAAAGTTTGATGATGAGTAAGTGATTGATCCTTGAAGATTGTGACGACCTAAATGATGAATAGTTATTATGAAGACGAAGCACTATATTTTTTCCTGATTAATGATTGAAATAAGTCATAAAACTAATCACACATATAGTTCAAATACTTACATCCGAATGAGCCTTCTCAAGTTGTCCAATAGCTGCAGTGACATTCTTGTTGTGATCGATGAAGAATTGTTTGATTTTAGCATAGAAAGCAGCTACTTCATCCTATAAACAACATTTATTAATTTAATTCTCGAAATTATATTATGTTATTATAGTTGATCACCTGGATATGATTCTTCTCGGCCCATTGTTTAACATTATCTTTTATTTGTGCCTTAGTGGAGTCTCTGTTGAATACAATCTTATAGAACTCTCTCCTCGCTTCCCAAGTGACGTTCCTAAGGAAAGGAGGTCCATGATGTCTATGATGATGGCGATGATGATGGGGATGTCGACCTGTAATCGGAACTAATAATAATACTATTATGATAATATTAATTATAATATGATTTATGATGTGCAAAAATAATCTATAATTGTGGAAAATACATGATAACTATAGTATTATATTATGAATATCTTGTTCAATACCATTAACCCTACCTCTGGGTCCGAACTTATGCTTCCATACTTTACTTTCTTCTAGTGAATTTTCTTCATTAGAAATATCAACATCTTTATCGATGGAAAGAATTGCGAGTGTTACTGTGAGTAGAATAGAAATGAGTATGATGTTGCGCAGCATCTATAATAGGTAGAGATAGTATGGGGGAATTGATTGATCTATAGAAGAAAGAATAGAAGAACATAAACGATTACACTAAACTATACAGAACTGGACTGTTCTTGGTTAGTATATATATAATATACTAACCAAGAACAGTCCAGTTCTGTAATCCTTCATTCCATCTCACTTATATAGTCGTTCACTTGACGTTCATCTTTTTGTTTAGTGATACTAGACGAGAGAGTGTATGTAATTGAGAGATTGGGGAGGAGTATGGAGATAGATGGAGACGTTCAATGAATACTGACCATTATCTGTGTGTGATCTGAAGAATATTTACAAGAATACTTACAGTTGTTAGTGTTCTCTTAAGACGATAGAAGAAGAAGTGAACACATTCAAAGACAAAGTGAAGGAAAGTCCACTTTTTGTTTGCCTAACTGAGATATGGTCATTGAGTCATCAACTAATCAATATCCGTTCATTGTGCTCTTGATGTTTATCAAACCGGAAGAACCACAATGAAATCACATTGTTTTCTATATGACAAGTGAGATAATAAATATAAGATGAATAAGGGATCCCACTCACAATGGAAGACTGGAACTGTTTGGTTTTCATTTCGATAGATACACGAGAGAGATTACATTTTTTCATTGACGATAGCATTCAAGGGATAGTGATTTCATTTGATAAAAACAATTGAGCATATTGAAGAAAAATTCTAAATACATGTACCCCATTTAGTTCCGTAAACAATTTAGTCAGTACGAATGGAAACCGAATAACGATCATAGATACGTCAAAGTAAGCTCATATTGAGCGAACGGAGTAAGATTGTCTGTCACGCGCACATATTTCACATCACGCGTGACGCGTCAAGAGATATAAGATACAACGAGATGAATCATTGTATTCATTTCTAATCAGTTCACATCTACTATCGAATATGACCCGTTCCTTTCTTCTACTCTTCCTTCTCGTATCAGTTTCATTATCGATTCTCTACGATGCTAAATTCAATTCCGACGAGGATAATTCCCTATGGAATCACAAGTTCGAAACGGAAGGTAAACATACAAATTCATGTAACCACGATTTCTTTGATTTCTCTGAATATTTCAAAACCATTAAGTATTTTTCTTCAGATCATCATTGTTGTTTTCCTTATATAAAGAATGTAATTGAAGAAGTTAAAAGAAACGACTACCAGATTGCTACTATTCCGTTGAGATTAATGAGGACAATATAATGCATGTAAGAACTTGCGAATAATTATTTTTTTGTTTTTCTTCTATCATTTTATAAAATTGCGATCTTTACAGGAAGTGCATTCTATTTTACTACAGTATAATTGCCTGTGAAATGAAATTGTTTGCCTGAACCTCTCAGGAATTCTAATGCTTTACACTTGATCATGTCATATTCTTCAACATGTACACTAATTTATGCAAATTGTAAATAAATATTTCAAATATCGTACCATTATCGTTTCATGTCTGACCTAATATCCCCTCTATCCCGTCGATTTTTTTGTTGGAATTTAATAAATTACGTTTTTTTCAAAAATGGTACAAAATCCAACCCGACCGAATGGTAATTTGCTCACTTTTTCGGATTAAACATTCAAGGAAACGATGGAATTTAAAATTAGTCGGGCTTGATTTTGTACCATTCTTGGAAAATGACTATCCGGAGTAAACCAATATTTTTTTTGTTTCTTTGGTGATATCTTTCAGGTAAGTATACGCCAACGATCGTGGCAATTAACATGCGTTTAATTTGCTTATTCCGGTCATAAAATGAAGGCCTCATGGGCCTTTGGGGAGGGGATGTATTACAGTACAGCCCGATCTCCTTTTGTACACGAGTAACACTGCGGCGCGCAGAGGCGCTCATTTGCGCTCATCATTTATTTCTGCGGGTACTGAATGCTTTTCGATTCTCAAAGTCTTAATCATGAGCTTCCGTTATGAAAAGTTGTTTTAATGACTAAAGAAACTGAAACAAAATTTCTATTAATGAGAAAAAGCAATTAAAAGACAAATCACACTGGTCCGAAAACGATGGGTAATTATTTACTGGAAAGGTATACTGTAATATCACGAATCGATCGCACTATCGCCGTAAGACATTTTTCGAAATTTACAGTACCCATCATTTTGAGACTAGTGTGATTTGCCTTTTAATTGTTTTTTCTCCTTAATAGAAATTTTGTTTCAGTTTTTTTAGTCATTAAAACAACTTTTCATAACGGAAACTCATGATTAAGACTTTGAGAATCGGAAAGTATTCAGTACCCGCAGAAATAAATGATGAGCGCAAATGAGCGCCTCTGCGCGCCGCAGTGTTACTCGTGTACAAAAGGAGATCGGGCTGTACTGTATAGTATGGCAGACTTGACTGTAGTATGTATGACAATGTATGACTTTGGGTGCATTCACAAATCTCCTTTTTTTTCTCAATTTTATCTTTTTAACAAGTAAATACATCAAAATATTGAATGACATAATTGTAAAATCCATACATAATCAAAAAAAAAATTGGTGGATTAGTGAGTAAGGTATACAGTATTACAAGTTTGGAATATAGCCTTAGGCATAAAATTAAATTACCAATCTACTTCTAATCATCATAATTTCGAGTAAAAAAGAGTATTACAATTATTCTATAACGTTTGGAGATTTTCGGATTGACGGAGCAAAAAAAATATATTATAGAAGAGAACAAAAAAGCGAGGCATTAACAGAAGTGATGTTATTTTTTTGAATTGGAAGAGGAGCAAGAGGAAAGTATTCATAGAAATGGATATCAAAAAAGAAGAGATTACGGTAGCTTCAAAATTTAGATATACAATGAATAATAATTTCAAATAATTAATTATAAGCAGACGATAGGTATGACAACATGAATGGAAAGGAAGTGATAAAAACTAGGAAAAAAAGGAAGACTAACTAGCAACTTGGAAAATAGGAAAAAAAGTAGCCAATAAAGGGACATGTATCAATAATAGAATCGTAAGATATAATGATAACCGATTTGATATTTGAAAGGGATCAAGGATACTGTAAATGAGATTACTGTAGACTGTAGAGTTACTGTATACGCCGTCTTCTCGAAAACTTACTTTGATTTTTTATATCTTTATTGTACGGCTTGAACGAATATGAGAAACGAAAATGTATTTTTTATTTATTTGTTTGGTAAAGTAATATTGGATTTTATGAATGAAAAAAACTGCTAACTACTATATTTGAAATTATGTTTATTTGGATAGAACGAATATGAGGAATGAGGAATATGAATGTACCTTGAGAACATTCTTAGTTATTTGTATTAAATATTCAAAGGACACGATGTAAAAAAACGCGTTATGATTTCTCTGATTCAGATGATGTGAGGGATAAAATATTATATTGTTATTGGTGTTATCATTCTCCCTCACAAATGATGATTTCCTGATTAAACTATGTTTACTCTTGAGAATAAGTACTTTTATCGAAAAATAATTATTATTCGAGGAAGTTTAGACTATTTCATTGTTTTCAATGTTTGATATATAGCTGAAGTCATGAATTGTGCCAACTAACTTTAATTTTAAATGTTTATAAATAGCATCGAGATCTTTACACTATAAAAGGAACACTTCGAATATCATAAAAGACAACGTTGATGATCATAGGCAATTCAACAATAATTAAATACCTATTAAAATCTCGCTCTTACTTCCAAGCTCTCGATAAGATGTTAAAATGAGTCTGAAATCAAAAAAATTAAACGGTTGAAAAAAATAGAAAAAATATAGAGAAATATTTATAAATATGTATTTAAAAAAATACAAATTAAGTTCTTCTCACATTTGTGCTTTCTACCGTTTCGAATGCCAACCCAACAGAAACAACGGTTCCACGAACTTCAGCAATTCCGAATATACCCTAAATGTGTTCTCTTTTCAATGTTTAAAGGCATCTTTCTCTGTCTTTGATTGTTTCTCAAATGAATACAATATCATCTCCATCATTCTCGTTGTCTTTGTCTAGAGAACATGGAGAGTATCAGATTAACTCTGTTCCACCATGACACTGTATGCACTATTTTCACTTTGATAACCATAACGACGGAATAGGTGTGTACTCTCTACAGTATGTATAATGGGCGGAACTTCTTTGAAAAAAAATATGAGAAATGAAAGAAGGGCTATCACTTGTCCGCATTTCAATGAAAAATAGCTTGAACCAGAATAGTGTGGTTGCTTACTTTGAATTTTCTCAACAGTAGTCGGTGTCTATAGATCAGTAATGTTACTCCAATAAACGCGTTGGCCGTATTCACCTTGAGTATTTCTGATTTAAAAAAGTATAATAATATATAATACATATCTATACAGATTGATAGATTTTGACACTTTTATTCTCTTTATCGTTAGAGAATTATAGAAAAATTTAACGATTGGTTATAAACACAGAGTAAGTCCATATATGACCGTATGCCATCATCAATGTAAGTACCCCTTTATTGAGTGAGTGAAACTGACAATTGGTATGATAGTAACTCACCGCGTAGTAGTAGAGAGTGGCCAATGCGTAGTTCATTACTAGGGGATCCTCAAGGAACATCCAAATCGATATTAGTGAAAGACTTTTAAGAATTGTAGCGAAAACACAGACAGGAAGTAGAGCATAAGTGATTTGGATTGTTTCCGATAACTAAAGGTATTATTTACATAATTAGTGTATCTCTCGTTGAATGAATAACGGTGATTATATTCGAATTTGAGAATTTCTTACAGAAATGTCGACTAATGTTTCGTGTCCCGTACTTACGTCATTTGATAATTCTTCAGAATGGAAGATGTTTTCATATGGACCATTTTTTCTGAGGACGTCTGGACCGTCGAGTAATTTGCATATTTCTGACGCAATTTCCCGTCCACAATAAACACCGGTCTCTGGGACATGATAAGAAGGCTCGGCATGTTTTTGTATAAACATACGTTTGCTTCTCATGTCCCAATTGGATTTTTATAGTTTATGTTTTTATTCAAATGTCTGTGGATCGTATTTTTCTTTGAACAAACGCATGCACTACTAATAAAGAAATATTTAGAATAGAATATTTCAACACTATCAAATGAATCAAATGGTTCAAATGGAAGACGTCCCAAAGAATAACATCAAGTGCTGGATCAATATCAGCAAATCGAACCAGAAATATACAAATTATTCGGCGCCTAGGCATCATCAGCAAAAAATATGAAAACATGTTCTATTTTGAAGAGCTATTGAATAACGAAAAAATCTGTATACGGTACTTACAGAATATCGAGTATTTACACCGAGAATTCCTTGAGTCTCACGATACTTTCGTTTACTATACATATACGTCAATAGGCACAACTGAAATTAAAAAAATTATGTAGGTATACATAGGAATTTGTTACCGAGAGGGCAATTGCATCAAGTACATGTGAGATAACACAGGCCTCTACAAGACGAAGTTCTGAAAGTAATTCTAACTATACTTGCAATTATATAATATGTATTTAATATATCTATTGATGGTTCATATGGAGATAATCCAATATTCTATTATATTGGAGATGATTTTTGTTGTTGTTTTTTTCTAAAGTCTGTGTTGAAAAAATTCAAATTTTGTGTGAATTCTTGCTTATGGCGCGTTAAACTGTGATGGAAAACTGAAAAAAACGACTTTCCGAGTGTTAAAATGTACCCTGGAAAACCGAAAATGGAAAGTCGATATTTGAATTCGCGGGCGCGAATAATGTGCGGGAATTCAAATTCCGACTTTCCGACTGCCAATTTCTATGTTTTAAAAACGAAAAAAAGTAAATCCGGAATTTCTTTTTCTTTCACTTTTCGTCTTCTTTTGACATCGGAAACTCGCAGCCGCGATTGCAAATATGAATTCCCGCACA
Source organism: Parapristionchus giblindavisi (assembly GCA_943737045.1). NCBI lineage: Eukaryota > Metazoa > Nematoda > Chromadorea > Rhabditida > Diplogasteridae > Parapristionchus > Parapristionchus giblindavisi. Next base: position 408,776 of record CALSFV010000294.1, on the reverse strand, counting down.
TTATTCGCGCCCGCGAATTCAAATATCGACTTTCCATTTTCGGTTTTCCAGGGTACATTTTAACACTCGGAAAGTCGCTTTTCTTCGGTTTTCCACCACATTTTAACGCGCCATTAGTAGAAATATGTAGTAGAACACTTACGAATGTCTGCTATGTAGGCGTAGGCGACGGCATACACAATCTGGAAGGTTTTAATATATAAAATACGACCCTTATTGTAAATCGCATTTTGGTTCTCCGTTCAAGCTGAACTCTCTCGATGCCTTTTTCTATGAGACAGTTATGTCATAGCGGAGAGTTACATACATATATATATATATTATATATATATTATATATATATATATATATATACATATATATATATATATATATATATATATATATATATATATATATATATATATAATGTAGATACATATATTCCACTTTAAAGAACTCTTCTCACCCCTGTACATACTCCAATGAACATTGCCCGTGTCTGGGCTTTCTCCAGTCTCTCCACCTTATCATATAACATTGTACATAAGAAACGCTCGTAGATCTTCAAATTATCTATTGATTATTTCGAAACTTTTAGAAAAAAAAGAATACCATGAGAAACAAAGATGCCGAGTGTAAATAGAAACCGAACTCATGAACGAGGGCACCTCCAGTTATGAATACTGGAAATACATCATCAGACAAAAAGTTGTATTGAGTAATGGGGGAATATGAATTACAATTTTATGTCCCATTGTCACTGCCAAATTATACTTATTATACAACAGTTTTTCTTAGATATTATGATGGACATATTATGCATTGCTTGCCTAAGATATGCTGACCCTTGAGTTCTTCATTTCCCGTTATGAGTCGATATCCAATATTGATTCCATGAGACAATACTACACACAATTGAGATACTGCTAGTAGTAAAAAGAGGAAACTGAAAAAGAAAAGTATAATAACAAGGATGCAAGAAATAGAATGAGTGTAGAAAAAAGGGGAAAGAAATAAACACTAAAGAAGTCAATAAATAACATATAATCCATACTTTATCGAACATTTTTACTTTTCAGGAACGCACAATTGAATGTTTTATATGAGGCCAAGAATCGACGAAGACCACTGAAATTTGTCACAGTCAAAAAAATCAAATTTTGTGCCAAACTGTGATAAATTTCACTGATCTTATTGTTAGTCGATTCTTACGCAAACGGCCGCATATACAGTCGCGCCGGAAAGTCAGTGCCAACTTTTTGTTTTTGCTGGGAAATTTATCGAGGATTCCGGCCCTGATATTGCCGACTCATGAAAATTTCTCATTATTGCGTAATGATGACGCAATCGAAGTCCACTTTTTTGAAAAATCATAACTCCGAGGAAAAATTTTTTTCAGCCTACCGTTCTTCTATAAGTTTGAGATCTACGCGTCGGCTACCCAGAAAAAGTTTTTTAGGTTGCTGCGATTTTTTTTCAACCGCAGCGGCCTTGCTGCAAAATGGCGGCTGCAAACTCAGATTAGAGCTGAGATCTGAGTTTGCAGCCGCCATTTTGCAGCAAGGCCGCTGCGGTTGAAAAAAAATCGCAGCAACCTAAAAAAATTTTTCTGGGTAGCCGACGCGTAGATCTCAAACTTATAGAAGAACGGTAGGCTGGAAAAAATTTTCCTCGGAGTTATGATTTTTCAAAAAAGTGGACTTCGATTGCGTCATCATTACGCAATAATGAGAAATTTTCATGTGTCGGCAATATCAGGGCCGGAATCCTCGATAAATTTCCCATAAGAACTCGCGAGAGCGGCCCCATACCACGCTTGGTTCAACAAATATAGCAAAAACAAAAAGTTGGCACTGACTTTCCGGCGCGACTGTACTACTTGAGCCTATCATTGAAATAATCAAATTGAATATGTATTTATTCAAAAATCTAACCGTGAATTGATATGTACAGCTTGTGCACTTTTGACGACAACGATGAAGAATACAATAGCAACAATAGAGACAATATCTTCCAATAATTCAAGGTAGATCACCCATTTATGGAAGTTCATTCTCTGGGAACGCAATAGGCCGATAAGAATGATGTCGGGGGAAATCGTATTGTAGGCACGAAAGTGATGGGGTGAAATACCTCTACGCGATAGTAAAGTGAATACTAAAAGTGCTTAATATAATGGGAGGATCCCATGATCCCCAGAGGGCTACAAAGTAAGAGGAAAGGATGGAGATAAAGAGAAATAGAGAAAAAAGATTGCACAATGAGACCAAAAGGGTAAATACTTTGGCTTAATTAAATCAGAAATAGTCCATTTGAAATAACATTATGTGTGATGACTACTTACGTATGTATATGTATATAGATACTTATGGAAGTTGATAGACTCAGTGTTGTGGATAACTAATTTCCAAAGTTCGTTGTCAAGTTGTAGCTAACGAATAAGTTTTGTAAGAGAGACTGCTCATTATAAAGTTTGCCTCATTACGCTAATGGCCTGCCATGTCCAAATTTAAAATATATGTATACCATAATATTTTATCATCGTTGGGGACCTTGCAAACAATATTTAACAAGAATATTTTTGGTTGTAATAATACTACATGTCTTTGGGGCTTTCTATAACGATTTGATGATCGATCTTTAGTCTGCATGTATATAAAAAACGGTCTGAGTTATGGCTTTGTAAATTAGAATAAATGCATCACAAAACAAAAATAACGTACTCCCACTGTTCGATACTCTCATGGTCAGGACAAGGACCAGTATTGGTCTTGAATTGTGTTCTATCAACCATTATATTGATGTTCTACGGTTAACGACTGATTTGAAATCCCGCAGGCGTCAAAATGGGAGGTTCTATGAAAAAAAGATAAAATTAGTATGATTGAAAAAGATCTCTATTACCTTTAAACCATAAAACACTGTAATGATTTGTACAAACGCTATTTTCATTATGCAATTTTTTAACAGATTAAAATAGGGTCTCTTTCTTTAAAGAAGGAACCCCTCGAATTTTTTCATGACTAATCTGGTCTGGTATAATTTGATACAGGTGCCTCCGAATACAGTAATCCGAGCTGAAAGGTTCTGCACAAAGGAAAGACAGAGATCGAAAAGACGAATTCGGTGCACTCGGCCAATGGCTAAAAATAAATGTACTATTTTACAATGATCGAAGTCTTCGTTAAAAACATTATTAAAGATCTACATTGAAGGATGATGTCTAATCCCTCGAGTGTTAGAATTAGGGGGACTTTCCGATGAAGTCTTGACCAGAAATATAAGATCGTTATCAAAGATCTCTTTTATCATAAATACAATGAACATTCTTTGACAGTGTAAGGCATCATAACTCAATTTATCTGATATGAATGTGGTTTAATAAATAAATGCTTTTATTAAAATGATTGCAATATACAATTGAAACAAACGATTTATTCCAAGAGTGTTTAGTTAAATTACCGTATATGATCATCCTTCTGCTATTTCTGTCTAGCGTGCGGTCGGTCTGACATTGTTGTCTATGTGACCATTGTCGACTATCCCCTCCCTCGTCTATTCCATCTACAGAATAGGAACACAGTTGGATCCCCTCCCAGAAGGTGTTTGGAAAACCGGGAGCTGTATTTCCTACATCGTGCAGCCATATCGGACGGAGCTCTTTCTGCTACGTGGGTTATCAACTTCTACCTTTAATGGATTATTTTCTGGATTCTACTTCGTGGTTAGCGCAGATGTATAAAGAACAGATCAAGATACGACACGATAGCCGATGAATGGAAGAAAGGAAACCCATTGATTTGTGAAGGACCCCTGCCATGACCCACCGCACCAATGTGCGAACGTGATAAAGTATTATTATTATTATTATTATATGATCATATTCAAATACATATTTAGTACCACAAGTCCCATCATCAGAGCACATTTCATCATGATAGTTATTTAAACTTATCTACTATCTACTATTTTCCTTCTTTATTACATATGCTTATTTCTAATATTTTCGTATCATCTTCAGAGCAACTTAATTGTATTCTAGATTGCAGCAGTATCCATTCTTCTATAAATTCACTTCTTCTCATTCTTCCACAGTCATATGATTCACTCTGGTTTCTTTTTATCTCTCTTTTTGTTTAAACCAGTGTAGCCCTGGACAACTCGAACGTTCACTTATTTTTCTACTTTGTCAAAACCTAGAGAGCACTGAATGATGTTTTCCTACTAGAAATTGTTGTAATTATTCTACTGTTTGATTCATTGTTTCAACTCATGCATGATCATTATTTGAAGAGTAAGGAGTATAGAAGAAAGTTAGAGATGATAGACAACAAACAATGACTGACGCCTATCATTGACATGATCTAAAAGGAACAATCTCATCTCATTATATTATATCATATAAGTGTTACACTGCATTATAATGAATACATGAGAATCATAGGACATATGACTAGTATCTTCTATTCCTTTCATTCAGTCAATAGTAACCATCAGCTGATCATTATCAGTAGAATGAAAACATCATTGATATTTCAGAAAGAATTGATTGAAAGATCACAAAATGACAGTGACTATAATAGAAACTTCAGACACCATTCTAACACCATAAGCGATGAGGAAAGTACCATATTCGTGTATACATTTCTTCGTCTTCTTTTGTTTTTGAAAAGTTTGAAAACACAAACCAGAAAACACTACTTCTGAAAAAACCGAACGCAAACCTTCACAAAGGGTTGTATAACTTATCAAAACTTTTGTCTTACATTCTTCTCATTTTACATTCCATAAATAGTTTGTCCGTGGGAGGAATGAGATACAACACTAATATATATCTCGTGACAACAGGTGCTCTTTTCATGATGGGATTCACGCTTATCTTTCTATCGAAGACACGTGAAGAATGTTGATAACAATGAAACATATGATGAGAAACATTCATTTAGTCTGCAATATTCCTTCTTATCTACTCATATGTTCTAGATCCAATAACTGAATTATCACATATTATTAACATTTTTTGATTTATTTTTTCCAGTACATGGAAATTGAAATCATGAATCATCGTCATCATAGACCATGATATCATTTAATTTGTCTACTTTATTCAAAACTTATTATGCCTAATTTCACACGGAACTGACGGATGATAAAATTAAATTAACATTGAAGTAATTCTTCGACTTTTCTTAAAGTATACCCTATATCATATCTTCCCTCTTTACTACTTTTTATGTGTCATCTTTCATATCGCACAACTGAACCATGCTCTCCTTCTCCCTCTCCTTCTCCCTCTCCTTCTCCCTCTCCTTCTCCGTGTCCTTCTCCCTCTCCTTCTCCCTCTCCTTCTCCCTCTCCTTCTCCCTCTCCTTCTCCCTCTCCCTCTCCCTCTCCCTCCACTTCGATGAACCTCTGTAATCTCGTCTGATCCTATATGTTTGAGCGTTTGGAGATTCCGATAGAAAGTTGACAAAACATATAATAAGTACATCACTATGTCAAAGGTGAACGAATACACATTGAACGTTGATCTAATGGGAATAGCAAACGAAATTCAATATTTTTCAGATATTTGTCATTTATGAGTAAGATAGAGAAGATAGTTCTTACCATTAACCATTGAATCCATTGTCATCTTTGTTATTTTCACTATCATCGACTACATTACTGATTCTCTTCTCAGTCCAATCAATTAATCTTCTATTAAAGAAGGGGACCCACGAGATTTGGAGTGCACTATTGACAAGAAGAACATGGGGCATAGGAAGTGGCATTATGTTCTCTATTAGATATGAGCGAATGGGTGCATAGAGCGTGTAGCTCAGTGGTTAGTGGTTAGCGCTAGTAACCGCGCTACGTGGGTTCGATTCTCGTTTGCAATTTTCTTTATATGCATCCTTCAAATTCAAAACTCGCGCCTTTCCCTGGGGGATCAATGAACTTTATGCTCGGATTACGACATTCCTGTTCACCTAAAATTTTAGAGAAAATTGTTTTTGTATACAGGGAGATGTGATCTACAGTTCTGCCTGGCCAGTTTAGTCACGAAAAAACTCGTGGGTCCCCTTCTTTAACTCATATTATCAATATGAAAAGATGATATGAATAGGTCACATGAGACATCCCCATCCCTTTGCCCCATCTATTTATCATCTTTTGAATCATTATTTTATACATTTTTTACTGGTAAAAGGTTGAAGAATATAAAACATTTTTGGCATGTTTAAAGGTGGTTAAAGGTCATCTTTAATGCAGTTGAATTCGAAGTTACGCGTTCAAAGTTTAAAAAAGGCACAATTTATTGAACAGTTCGTAGAGACACGTTGACTATTCCGTGAATCTAAACATTTTCATTGACTGATTACGAAATGATCGAAATGATTGGATCATTCACAACTATCTTCTATAGATGACTATATGGTGATTCTCATTGATCTTTATCTATCAACTTCATTCTATTACATTCTCTCGAATACCTCAACATTACACTGATCATGCAAGAATCTTCAAAACTCATATGTTTTTTTACTTTGAGGAACCCGATTCCTACTCGTTTCTTCTCCTCAAAACTACTCAACAAATTTAAGAAAAAGAAAATGGAAATGAAAGGATCTCAAATGAATGGCCGTTCTCTCCCTTAAGTAAGATGCACTTCTCCTTCTCCTTCTTCCTTTCCATCTCCTTCTCCCTCTCCTTCTCCTTCTCCTTCTCCTTCTCCCTCTCCTTCTCCTTCTCCCTCTCCTTCTCCTTCTCCCTCTCCTTCTCCTTCTCCCTCTCCTTATTCTCGTCTTCTCAACGTGTGCACCCCCATTTGCTTCATTTCTTTCCGTGCCCTCATCTCATTCTCTTCTGCCTTTCTCGGGAAATTGGAAGAGTGGTTCCTATGTGTGAAGATAGAGAAGGAGATGGAGAGAGGGGAAGATAAAGTGTAGGATGGACATAAGAAGAATTGAAGTGGATAAGATATAAGATCATTGATCAGAGATGGATTATTATGGGGGGGGGGGGGGGGAGAATGATGATGCACTTCACGAAAGATGAAAGAGGATGACACTGATGATAGTGATACTTGAATACTTCTAACCAGACTTCATGTATTAGACCTCCATTAGAGTAGAATAGTTTTGTGGAGTCTTCATTCCAAGATACGATAAGACTATCGAGGAAATTGATTGTGGTTCCCGTTTGAATAATAGACTTGGAACCTACCACGGACCATTTACGATTTTTTTCACGAGTTTTTGTGAAAGATGAACATTCAATTAAATGTTAATGAATAATACTAATAGATCCTTATGACGTTGCATTATTTATATGAATCATCCTTCGTTTATGGAAAGAATATAGTGTCTTTGGTCTATATGAAAGGCTATTTGAATGTAGAGATTGATAACTTCACTACATTAAATAATTCATTAAATCTTCTTCATTGATTGAAACATGATCATCTGTTCCTCATTAAAAAAACATGGTCTAAGCGTCGATGTCAATCATCTATGATGAAATCAATATAACACTATATTGGGCACTCTTTATCGGTTTAAGTATGATTCGATTTGAAAGTGTATTGTTATAGATCATAATGCCTATTCATCTGTACAATTGTACTCGGAAAAAGTGTAAATATACGATATGTTTATATCGAAGTATGATGAAATTAACTCTTTTTCGAGATATATTTTAGGATACCATAATGTTGTACACTCATAACAGGAACATTTGATTTTATGAGTCATTGCAAACGTTCTAATAATATATATAAGAGAGATAAATAAAATAAGATTAAGAATCGTTTGAAATACACATTGATATCAATTGTTGCAACCAACAGAGAGATCAGCTGTTATCTCTAAATGGGGGGAAATTCTCTTCGTCCATCGTGTTCAATAGATGAAAATGAGAATGAAAGTGTGTGGAGAAAGAATGGTTGTGATGCACTAAAAAGATCACATGGGTCTGTGCGACAACTATACATCCCCCTACCTCTCCCCATCCCTCCTCTCCTTCCTACTCCTCTACCTCCATCCCCAACCCTCGTAACTCTCCATAGATCATCAAGATGAAGAGATACCATACACACTAACGATCATTTGATTATGAGAGAGTATATGAATCTAGGAGAGTATGAGATAGTTAGAGTGGGAGTGCAATAGACGTGACCCTTCATGTGACTTCAGGCGCCATCAGCTACCTCTCTAGAGTATGCTCCGCCCACGTTCATGAGATGAGCTCTGTCGTTCATATAAAAGGTCCCCCACTCTCACCTCCTCCATTCTATTCATATCTCTAACTATCTATTCTCTTTCAATTCTCTCCATATATTCATATCTGATACAACTCACAGTTTCTATAACTCCTTGCAGATTCGATTACATGATTTAATTATTACTAATGTAATACACAATATTGTAGTTTTATCATGTCTGACGAGGTGTGCGCTGCTCCCGAGCTCGCTCAAGAGGCTATAGAGAAGAAGGAGGAGGCCCCTGTGGAGACTGCAGTAGAAGCATCGCCTGTAGCTGATGTTGCACCTGTAGTTACCGAAGAAACTCCCGCTAAGGTAAAATTAATATCCAACCATTCTGGATTGTCTTATACACGGTGATATGTTAAATATTATTGATGTTCATCCAATAATGTCATTTTCTTTTTTTCATCATTCTTGTGCAGGAGGAGGCTGCCTCTGCCCCTGCTGCAGAGCCCGCAGCGGAAGCCGCTCCTGCTCAGGTAATCTCGATCTTCCGTTGCTTTTTCTTTATAATATTTTCTACACACTAACGAAATTGCGAATATTTTCTTTTCCTTTTCAGGAAGCAGCCCCTGCTGACGCCGTTGAAGAACCAGTTGCCATTGTGGAGGCCGCCCCAGTCACTGAGGCCGCTCCCGTTCAGGTATATTAGTGCATTCTTAACCCTATGAGAGATATGAATCATTTGAATATATATGTACTTTGTGCAAATGTGAATCAACCTTCTACTGTTTAAATATTTTGATCTTAGGAAGAAGTCGCTGAAGCATCCGCTCCCTCTGCTGTTGAAGAGCCAGTTGCTATCGTTGAATCAGCTCCTTTGACTGAGGCCTCCCCCGCTCAGGCAAGTGCAGTTGTTCATCTTTTTCTTCTATGTGCTTTGTGCTTTATCTACTCTCAACTATCAGTGCTAATTGTAAGTGACATAGGAATAAAATATGATTGATTGTTTCTAGGAGGAAGCCGCCTCCACAACTGCCGCCGAACCCGCCGCAGAGGAAGCTCCAGCCGCCGAACCCGCCGCAGAACTTGCTGCACCTGCCGCAGAGGAAGCTCCAGCCGCCGAACCCGCCGCAAAGGAAGCTCCAGCCGCCGAACCCGCCGCAGAGGAAGCTCCAGCCGCCGAACCCGCCGCAGAAGTTGCTGCACCTGCCGCAGAGGAAGCTCCAGCCGCCGAACCCGCCGCAGAGGAAGCTCCAGCCGCCGAACCCGCCGCAGAGGAAGCTCCAGCCGCCGAACCCGCCGCAGAAGTTGCTGCACCTGCCGCAGAAGAAGCTCCAGCCGCCGAACCCGCCGCAGAGGAAGCTCCAGCCGCCGAACCCGCCGCAGAAGTTGCTGCACCTGCCGCAGAGGAAGCTCCAGCCGCCGAACCCGCCGCAGAGGAAGCTCCAGCCGCCGAACCCGCCGCAGAAGTTGCTGCACCTGCCGCAGAGGAAGCTCCAGCCGCCGAACCCGCCGCAGAAGTTGCTGCACCTGCCGCAGAGGAAGCTCCAGCCGCCGAACCCGCCGCAGAAGTTGCTGCACCTGCCGCAGAGGAAGCTCCAGCCGCCGAACCCGCCGCAGAGGAAGCTCCAGCCGCCGAACCCGCCGCAGAGGAAGCTCCAGCCGCCGAACCCGCCGCAGAAGTTGCTGCACCTGCCGCAGAGGAAGCTCCAGCCGCCGAACCCGCCACAGAGGAAGCTCCAGCCGCCGAACCCGCCGCAGAGGAAGCTCCAGCCGCCGAACCCGCCGCTGAAGTTGCTGCACCTGCCGCAGAGGAAACCCCCAAGGTTTGTCTACAATCTTTCTTAGGTTCTCATCCTTTTTTCATTTTTTTTTCTTCAGGTCGAAGAAGCATCCCCTGCTCCATCTGCATCCCCCTCTGAATCCGTTGCCATCGAGGCTCATTAAGTGAATGTATAACCATGATCTTCCACTTCCGCTTTCTCTCCTCTTTTTAATCCGTTCGCTTCTTATATAGTCTTCATTCTTCTAATCTCTCTCTCTCCGATCTAATCGCTCAATTCGTTCTTCTTTTCCTAATTACAATGACCAAGTCTAAGATATTCGTCTTAATTGGCCCTCTTCTCTCTTCATCTATGCCTCTCTTCGCTTCATGCTTCTACATCGATTGTACACACTTTTTGTGAATAAAGTATACATAATTCTTAATCAATAACGAATTTTGTCATCATAATAAACAAGAATACAAGAAAATTTTTGATTATTTAGTTTTTTAAACTTTTTTGCAAAAAATCGTTTTGTATATATTTTTCAAGAAAAGATCAACAACAAAATTGACAGAAAAGTGGACAACTTTTTGACTAATTTTTTTCTTCAATTAAAAAAAAAATTTCGATGCACTCCCTGACACAGACTATGGTGTATTTAATATGTAATACATATGATTATAATAGTGTACGATAATCAACAAAGAAATATAACACGCGTGTCGCGTAAGGTTCGAATAAACGGTGGCACATTGAAAAAGTCGAAAATGAGCAGAGGTCATTTTTTGGTAGTCCATAGGGTCCCTAACAACATGGCTCGAGCTTTTTTTCATATCTTCATTTTCAACGTCGAGAGACGACGTCAAACTTTTTGGAGGCCAAAATCGGCCGACTTTGGAGCTCTGTTGCTCTTCGGGGTGTGGTTTTGGTATCGAGTCATCAACAGAAGAATTTCCTGGAATGTCAAGGAGAATGCACCTGCATCATTGGCCGATCGATATTTTTATTAGTATTTGTGCAAATCGATTTTGTTGTATAGTTTTCGTAAAAATATATGGGCCGAAAGTTTTCAATAGCTCATTCGACAGAGCTTGACGAGAGGATTTCAATGGTATGCTGAATGTCTACTTTATCTATATGCGCTCGAAAGTTATGAGCACTTCAAGGTTTTAATTGTGTACGATCGCTCGAGAGGAGAGTGACGCAGCCAGTGATCTACATACCCACTCATGTGCCTCCTGTGAACAATTCGCTCATTTTTTTTATTGTTGCACTAGTAAATCTCCAAGTTATTATTGATAATTTTCTAATATTCATTTCTATAATTTAATTCATAATTCATAACAAATCTTTGAATATTGCTCACCAGAAATGCAAATTACAACAAAACAACAGAGAGGAGTAAAATTCACAGGAATATTTCGTAACACTCTTCCTCGACTCCTAATGTAGTCATCTTCGGGTTTTCCTAGAATCCCCTCATCCTCGTCCTCTCCCTCCTCGAAGACGTCATCGTCCATATCCGAGTCCTTCGACTCCACAGCTCTTCTTTTCCTGTTCAATCCACTGGTCGATCGAACACTCGACTTCGTCTCAGTGCTCTTCGGATACAATCGGAACCATGGTGACCTCTGACAGAGCTTTATCGAAAACATTTAGACTTTGAAAAATCAGCAAAAGAAAACTGCAGCAAGGGGGATCGAACCCCTGGCAGCCTAAAGTAGGGTGCCAACACATGGTTGGTTTAAAGGTTGGTAGATGTGTTCACCAACCAATCCGGATGTATTGTGTAGAAATTCACACGAATTTCTCGATCAAAAAATATTGAAATGCTCATAACTTTCGAGCGCATATAGATAAAGTAGATATTCAGCATACCATTGAAATCCTCTCGTCAAGCTCTGTCGAATGAGCTATTGAAAACTTTCGGCCCATATATTTTTACGAAAACTATACAACAAAATCGATTTGCACAAATACTAATAAAAATATCGATCGGCCAATGATGCAGGTGCATTCTCCTTGACATTCCAGGAAATTCTTCTGTTGATGACTCGATTCCAAAACCACACCCCGAAGAGCTACAGAGCTCCAAAGTCGGCCGATTTTGGCCTCCAAAAAATTTGACGTCGTCTCTCGACGTTGAAAATGAAGATATGAAAAAAAGCTCGAGCCATGTTGTTAGGGACCCTATGGATTCCCAAAAAATGCATTAATATGTGGGGGTCAAAAAATGTGCCAAACACCCACGGATTTTACTCGATTCTTCAGCGACACGCGTGATAAAATCTCTAATAATAGCCCAGATCAGCTGAGATACAGTTTTTTTTTCATAGATTACTCAGTGAAGTGAGGGAATAGGAAGAGTTGAAGAGTATGAAAAGATTAGAGGTTCAATAGAAGAGTAGGAGGAGGAAGACAAATAGATTGTGTTGCAAATGATAGAAGAAGTAAGGCTTAGAACATCTCTCTACACAAATACTAATAGATATAGAAAGAATGAGATGGAAGTCAGTGTCATTACTTTGTTTTTTTTATGTGCACATTATTGTATTACTGTTGAATCCTTCATAATAAAAAGAAGATGGAGATATTGAGTGAATGATCTTTAAGACTAGAATACACTAGTGAGAACATTGAAATGGATCTCTGAACCTAGAAAATGTTTTTAAGAGTAGCACTGGAGGATGCAGTCTAGCAAGTCATTTCTGACAGATGCTCATTGTTATTGTGTGTGATGTTCCGGAAATGTTTTGAATGACGTCATCATCAGTGTAATCAAGTGCACACCAATCCGATTCGGAGGATTATAACTCATTTACAATTACATCATTTACCATGATTCATATCTTTTGTCCATTTATTATCCATAACTGATCTTTGATCTCACTTTAGTTGCTTCTCGTCTTATAATAAATCTTTTATTGACCCACAACTTTCCACTTTCCGAGACAATAAAATATAATGGAGAAAGAAGAAGACTTACGTATATCTTTCCGAGAAATCAATGGCGAGGAAGTAGATTTTGAACGTTTTGTTTGAAGTAAACGAACCTTTTTCAATGATTTCTCATCTACAGATCACAAAGAAATATCTTGTAGAATGAAAAGACCTTTCACAATTTTTCTCCCATTGACTCGATTGAAGAATTCAAAAGTGTAAATGATCCCATAAAAAGAGATTGATCACGAGAATAGAAACCATGCGGACATTCAATGAATGGTTATACAATACTCACTTGTTCCATTGTATATATCCCTTTTCCCGTTCTATCTTCTACACGTTCCTTACCTATCTTTGAATGAGAGACACAGAAAGAAAGATACGATCGTTTCACGTTTTTGTCACACATTCTCCTGACTCTTCTTTCTTCTTTCAATTCATCTCCTTCCGTCCATTCATTTCACCTATTGAAACCATTTCAAATCATTCGACCCTAACAGAGGATATCTCATACATATGGATGAAGATGGTTGAACGATTCGGTGAGAGAAGACATAAAACTTATTATACAAAATCTTACAACTCTTCACAATATGGAACTAAAAACGAAATAAAAGATAATTTGCATAGGTTTTTTATTGCAGACACATCTCATCATCTTCCTTTTTCGCGCAGGCTACCATCTCTAGATAAAAATCAATATATCTCAGACGCATTTATCGATTTTTCGTTCGCCTTTGATCACATGACTATCGATTTACCTATACACAAGTGTATTTGCTCATGAATTTATCTTCCCTACTAAACTTGTGCACTCTTTCCTATCTAATAGAACACAATCAGTAGTGTTATGCGTCAGCTGTTTCTATTCCATGCACTTCGTCTGGCTTTCCTCAGGTTAGCTATCATGGGCTTCTATTGTTCTCTCTTTACATTCATCTGATCTTTCTTGAGTATATATTTTTAGATAGGAGACATGAATAATTTATTTACATTCATCTTTATTTGTAACGCATGAAGTATATTAGTAGTATTAATGGCTGAATTTGCTCATTGACATAAATGACAAGTCATATAATTGTTGATTGAAAATTGTAGATGGAAAGAAAGGAACACTAAAACAGAACAAGCGTACTGAAAATGTATAAACATTGAACGTTTACATTTGTTATCACCCACTTTTATTGAACGTATAAAATGTACTGGTGTAATTGCCTTGCGACCAGCCGCTAAACACAGAAATATTCGGTCAATAACCAAAACTTTCTGTATCAAACAGAATAAAATAGTACAATACAGTACAAGACGGTCGAGTTTTGTCCCACATTGGCGAATTTTAAACTGCATCATATACTCTACAAACAATGTACAAATGAAAATTTGAAATGAATTTTTTTAAGAAGCAAGAGAAAAATAGAAATTCAAAAGATACAGTATACTCATATTTCAAAAATTGAATCATCATATTAGGAATATACCGAAGTGGTCGTGAAAAAATGATCTCCATAGAGAAAGATCGTGAATGATAATCGATATTAGCTGAAGATAATTAGTGAACATTGAAACAGATATGTTACACAATTATTATCTAATAGCATTAAATCCCTTATAAATAATGTTATATTCCGAAATATATAATAGTAATCTCATTTCATTTTTACTATGAATTTCTGAAAATTTGTTTTCGTATGAATGTCTTTTTTATCAACGGTCTCTACCACACAATAATTTATCAAAAATAAAGCTAGATCATGACACTTGTACCACATACATCGAATGTTTCAACACGAAGATATTCCTGTTGTTATTTTTGATTCCACAGATATTAATAAGATTTAATTCAGTCCACTCAGTAGGAGCAGATAATTTTTCATTAAAGTGTTTGATTTTTCGTACAAATATCTCCTTTATTTTTCAAAGTATAATGATTTCATAGAAAACACCAAATCAGAATAAAGAAAGGAGGTATTATATTCACTACTACATCTTCTCGATTATATTATCCCAGATTAAATCTGAAAACCATATCCGCTGCCATTTCTCCAAGCTATTATCAACATTAGTTATCATATCCAAATACATATACCATCTTATTTTGAAATATCACGTTAATATTTATCATCATTTAGCGTCAAATGAGTTCTCCGATGGTAATTGGTTCTATCTTCGGTATTATCGCTATAGTAGGGGTGAGTTCTCCTATATTCCTAATAATGCAAAATCTGACGAAAACATTTTAAAGATTTTGCTGAACTTAACAGTGATATTCGCAATAGTTTACGGCCGTCTTTTGGTTTATCGAGTAAGTCAAAATTATAAATCGATTCCTAAATTAGTATAGTATACAATGCTACTAGCTCAAACTACGTTTACACGTGAATAGAGATAATACGAAGCGAAATATCATAAATCGAAAAATGGTCATAAAAATTGAAGCCCCTTTTTTCTACAGGCGTTCAGGAAATTCTCACAGCAGATTTAGAACCAGCGTTTAAAAATTCCTTAAAATATGTTCTACTAATGAAAAGCTCACCTTGAACTAACTATAAGACACATTCTTTGTTAGTTAAACATGATGAAAGTTTAACAGATATTATGACATACAGAGACGATTGACTAATTATAATATTACTAATTTGGAAAGGGAACATCTTGGAAAGGGTTTTTCTTCCAGTTAAACGTTCAAATCGTATTCAAACATAATAGCATGATTATTTTCAAAATAAGAACATAAAATATTTATGAAAGATCGAAAATCATTTCTACAACTGACTATGAGAGTAATGAAACATACAAATTATTGTTGTGAAAATATTTGTGCTGTGTAAAAATACAATTCATATCGATGATTGCTCAATTGTTTCAGTCAAGTTCCGTGTACATGTTTTCTGTTCAAACTATGATTATGGATGTCGTCATGCAAATTGTTCACATAGTTTATCTCGTTCCTTCCATAATCAGACAGGTGAGATACAGTAAGATATAACTGTTAACCTAGTGTATGTAGAAAAAACAACAAAAAAAACTCGCAGTACTAAAATGTACTCGTGTAATTGTCTTGCTACTACATATGTAGCTGCTAAACAATTTAATATTCCATCGATCCCTCTCCCACTTTTTCCTCCCTTCATTCCTCGCTCTGTCTGATCTATTTAGTATCTCACTTGTGCTCTCTCTCTCTCTAAACATAGAAACACATTGTGGCTGTGGCTGGCTACTCTAGTACTAAATAAACAAGTGTATTTTATACGGTAAATATATGATAATATTCTTAATTGACTATCAGACATGGATATATCCCGATGGTCATCAGTCTACTGTAGTTACCATCTTCTCCTATTTCGTCATGTATTGCTGGTATCACACCACATTATCGCACATACTAATTTCATCAACGAGGTTTCCCTTATTTATTTTGGAAAAATATTAAAATATGTGTCAAATAAATATCCCAAGTAAGTTTTGACAGAAAAAGTTCAACCAGAACGAAGAGTTAAAAGTCTGCTTGTTTTAAGCAAGTCTTCTTGGTAATTTTCGATTTTTATGTTTCTTTTTTCTGAACACAGTAACGATTCAGATTGTACACGATAGTCTACTTTCACTCCAATGTTCTCTCATCTCTAAAGTCATTTTTTCTCGTTATCTTAGTTCACTTTTTATCAATCATCGCTTCATTATTCTCACAATACTGGTCACCATGCTGCAGGTAAAATCGAAATATATTATGATTCAAATATCAGTTATATTTTTTGTCATAAAAATTGTATGAAATGTGAATGGAAAAGAAATGACAATCCAACACATTTGACAGCAATCGCATCACCTTTTTTACGTCAAACTTGATATCACACTTCATATTCTAATGTGCAAATTCATATTTTGCTGTTCCTTTTCAGATTGACCTTTCATTATGTATATCATTCGTATGCATATATTCCTGATGGGAACATTTACAATTATTCAAATCTTCTCATTGATCTTCCTTTAAACTCCATTGCCAGTATTACTTCACTCATATGTTATTCTTATGTTAGTACTAATCACAATTCCAAATCATTTGAATATCTTAAATTGATTTATGCTGGACAACAAATACATGGTCCATGATTAATCAGTTGATGGATATCTTCAACCTCTTCATTCATTACAGATAGTTATCTTCATGCGCCGACTACGTTTGCAAACCACGACTGTCGATGTCAGTATGAAAAAACGTCAACAAGAATATGTGTAAAATATTTTTTATCTTACTTTCTATAAATATGGGAATACATTGAAAAGGACGAAATACGACAATAAGGTGGTAGTAGAAATGATGAGGTGAATGTAATGTAAATGATGTTACTGTTGTTACTATGGAACGATTATAAGTAGATCAGTGAGATTTTATCTAACAATGAACATCTTTATTATTTCTAATATTAGGTATGCAATGCAATTCGCAGCAATGGCTGCATTCTACACATTCTCATGGTGGTCCTTCAGAATTCTTCCTCCCTTGGTTGGAGATTCAAGAACGACTGAACTTTACGGGTAAGGTTAAATGTTTTATCATCCTACCTATTACCAAAGAAACGATTTGTACCATAGATCATAGATGCATACAGTAAAAATAATATTAATCTTGTCTAAATGGCGAAAGATGAAAGAGAATACTTAGAAATGATAGATTAGATTAGAGTTATTTAATCATAGCTCATAGTGTTATAGAGACATGGAGTTGTAATCCGTATAATAATAATTTTATGATTCAAATGACATTTATTACAGAATAACGACATTATTTGTTCTCCTCAATTCCTCTATCAATGCAGTCGTGTATATCACTAATAATCGAGAGGTATTAAACTATATCTAGGAAGAATCTGAGTCATCGTGAGGTGATCAGAAAGATCTGATCAGACAGATTCTGATTAGAAAGATTCTGTTTACAGATCAGGAAGATTCTGTACACATTCGCGTTCGGAGTAACAGTAACTGGACAGAGCTCATCATCGAAAGTAACAAAGACATCAAGCAAGAATAGCATTGTTCCTTCCAATAATTGGAGTGCTAATCGATAATTCGTTTATATATTATACATATAGTCATAATTTGTAATTAATCACAAGTATTTTACCATTTAGTAGCTAAACATTTTTTTCCATTCTTTTTTACATTTTAATAAATTATATGGAAGAGTTGGCGTACTTTCAGCACATGCAACGAAACTCCATGAAGTACTCAAATTTGCATGGGACGTTAAAACATCTAAATTTGATTTGTTAGTATAACATCGTACACTTCTACAATACATCCGAATTATCATCATCCGAATTTTTAAATCTGAATTTGATGACAATAATTCCTTTTTATACGATTAGTTCAGAATGTTCTCTTCTCAGTGACAGTTCCTCGTAAATAGAATGTCAATCAAAGGATCTTGTAGACAATAAATCCATGAGACTGCGAGGATATTGCTTTCCATTTCCTTATTCCAACACAACATCAACCAATTAATAATTGCCAATTACCATTTTAGAAAAGTTATTAATGGTCATTCCAGGAAAGATTTTGTTGATCTGAGCAATATATAATAAAGTCATTCGCAATTACATAGCACCAGTATACAACGTGGGCGCATTTTATTTTTGGTGCATTTTATTTTGAAAATTCTTATTCCTGGTTATCACTATATATTTTTCATGTACAGCCAAAATTATTAATTTTGATGGATGAATCAACGAAAAGTTCTTAAAGAAAAAGAACCTGGAGTTTTTCGTGACTTCTATTACTCTCTTTTTGCTGAATTTCCTGAGTTTTCAAAAATGTGCCATTCCCTGAAGGGGCCTGGTGGTTTATTATTGTTTCAAGCGATCGATAAGCTGAATCATCATAAAATAAATATTGTACGGTAGGCAGAATAACTTTAACTACCCTTCTGCCTTCACAGTTTGTTTTCGAAAATATTCGAACAACTCCTTTTAATGGTATTATTCTTATAAAAAACAAAGCCTATTAAAAGAGAATATGTTTATGTACTGATGAAACAATTCGAACAAATATGTTTTTGATGCTCAAAACAACTTTTCTATAACGTAGGTATTTTTTCCAATATATAAATAAATTTCCCATTATTATTAGCACAGTTTTTTTCCATTACTATGATTATTTTTTAAAGCAAATTAAAATTTAACTTTCGCGGTGAATGAACACAATGGAGTATTGTGGTGATGAAACATTCATACAATGAACATGCTATTCTTCATATTGTTATTGTTTCTCTCTTCTTCACAATTATTTTCTTTGTCTTTCTGATGTTTAATAGTCTAAATTGACCATAAAGTCAATCAATAAGAGAGATTATCTGACTCAGTGAACATATCTTGCTTATGGCTTGGCACTTGGCCAAAAAGTGATAAGAACCGATCGGGCCCAAATTGTGCATAGGTGTAGTATGGGGTGGCATGAGATCACAGACGGAGTTAGGGTTCGTCATATCTGCTCCTTCGCTAAATAACGTAAGTTCGATGAAGTGGCATCAAAATTTCAAAGTTTACGGATTCGTTCGATATGTGTATGCGACGATGGGCAATAATAAACAGGTAAATCCCACCAAGTGTCATCCCGATCCAAAACCGTGAGGCCCAGAAATAATCAAAAAACCAATAAAAATATTGGTTTTTTGATTGTTTTATTTTTCCTACAATTGCCTCTCGGTGAGGGTCATTTTTTATTGATTCAATTTGACGAGTATTCATTAGTGTAACTACTGTACGAAAATGAACTGAAACACAATCGTGGAAGTTTGCCTTATTCCCGAAAAAACACGACCAATTCGCCTTTTTATCGCAAACTGAAAGGAATTATCGTGCGCCCAACCGTAATCCCAATGCGGAAATTAAAAATGCGACCATCGTTGTATTATTTATCATACGATTTCGGTATTATGCTATTGTTTTCTTTTATCATTTATTTGTTGTTTGAATATCTGAGGTATAATATGACAGTATTTTTCGAAAACAAATAAGAATTTTGAATGTCCAAATTTGTATAACCGTAACCGGCATATGGTTATTCGGTCAGTGCGCGATAAAAAGGCGAATTGGTCGTGGTTTTTCGGGAATAAGGCAAACTTCCACGATTGTGTTTCAGTTCATTTTCGTACAGTAGTTACACTAATGAATACTCGTCAAATTGAATCAATAAAAAATGACCCTCACCGAGAGGCAATTGTAGGAAAAATAAAACAATCAAAAAACCAATATTTTTATTGGTTTTTTGATTATTTCTGGGCCTCACGGTTTTGGATCGGGATGACACTTGGTGGGATTTACCTGCTTATTATTGCCCATCGTCGCATACACATATCGAACGAATCCGTAAACTTTGAAATTTTGATGCCACTTCATCGAACTTACGTTATTTAGCGAGGATGTAGATATGACGAACCCAAACTCCGCCTGCGAGCTTATGCCACCCCATACTACAGCTGTGCACAATTTGGGCCCGATCGGTTCCGGTCACTTTTTGGCCAAGTGCCAAGAGAATGTCACTTAAGCCAGATAGTCTCTCATAAACTCTTGATTCATAAAGACTCAATTTATACTTTCCACTCTGGTTCACTCTATTCATATCAGAGAGAGCTAGACTAGATTACTTAATTATTCTATAATCAGCACTATCGAAATGATCTACATTTGGTTGAATCGAACTTTAACTGATGAGTTCTACCCTGCCTTCGAGTTCATTTACTTATCAGAAGTAAGTTTGTTTTTAAAAGAATGCCCAACTGTTCGTCTTTATCTTCGAGAGAAAATAGGAAATTTAGACGGACTATTTTAGTCAAATAAAGTGAAATAATTGAAATTGAAGATGATGACTCTGATAACAACTATTGTACTATGTCCAATTGTTACATATGTAGTTGTTAATGCTTCACCTCTTCATAGAAATGTCAGTGATATTTCATAAGATATGGGATATGATTTAAGTGACCATCAACTTTACTCTTCCTTCTAACATCACAAATATCATATTTCCAGATAAAGTACTTAATGCTTCTAATTGCATTCAATGCCTCACTCGGAACTTTTGCCAGATTTATGCTATTGTACTCGCAATACTACGACATAGGTTTCACACATTTTGC
Organism: Parapristionchus giblindavisi; assembly: GCA_943737045.1. Classification (NCBI taxonomy): domain Eukaryota; kingdom Metazoa; phylum Nematoda; class Chromadorea; order Rhabditida; family Diplogasteridae; genus Parapristionchus; species Parapristionchus giblindavisi. The sequence continues at coordinate 387,763 of CALSFV010000294.1, read as the reverse complement.
ATAGTTTTACTTTTCAAATACATGAATAGTTTTAAAAAAAACAGTTTAGAAAAATATTTGTAGATGAAAGTTATTTGACGATTGCGTCTACGATTCGATTGATTGTATTCTCATCAGCTTCAGTTATGTAAGATTGTCATTATCCTTTAAACAAACAATATATGAAATATAATATAATAGCGAATAATGTATCTTTCTATAACAACTGCGAACTAAAATAACATATTATAGGCCAACTGCTATTGCCACAGAAAGACTAGTAGCTACTTTGTACTGGCCCTGGTACGATTTTCTATGATTTTCAAACAATAATAACAATAATTTTGCAATAAAGAAATCCTACGTAACTCCTTGGTAGAATGAAGTTAGAATATATCCATGGTACATATATGAATATGATACGTTATATTGTTTGTAAACGACCAGATTATGATAAACAACTGATGAGAGATTCTTTTCAGTTACTCATTGAATCTTTTTGTTGTCTTTGACAGGTACGAGAAACAATCACTGTCCACTCTTCATTTTGTAATCATTGAACTTATCATTATCGAAGTATACAGTGCCCTCATAGCCTATTGCGGAGTTGCGGGTTCGTTTTAAAAAACGCGAAAATGAAGAAGGATAAATTTTCAGAGATTCTATCGATGGCTGCACAATTGATCATTCACTTCATGATGTTATCGTCTGGAGCTGCGGTGAACATTACACTTAATATAAGGCAACAACAAAGAAAGAATACCATTTCTCTATGAATACAACATTAATTTATACGCACTCTTCACTTATTTTATTTTAATCTCTCTACTTTTGATATGGCGTCCTTATTTTCAGTTTTTCTGTTATGTATGGTTATTGAACAGAAGAGAGCTATCATATCTCACTGGACGTCGTGTCAATTCTTATGCAATCGCTCGTGCTTATCAGATTCGTGAAAATGTTATGGTTATAAAGGTACGTTTTTTAATATAAAAGTGGGGACCCATGAATATTTTCGTGAGCAAACTATGAAGACATAAATGTAGGAAAAGCTATTCTATGTACATTACCGAATTTGGTTTTCACTGGTTCTTTCTATTGATGGCATGAATCGTGAATTTATCATCTTGAAGAACGTAATCGGATTCCATGCGCAAATTAGTCCACAGTTTTGCTCCGAGAAATTAATGAAAGAAAAGTGTAACTTCTAGCTTATAAAGTGTCCCTTTCATAATCGAGTCATTAGAAGTTTCCATAAATAAACATTTGCTGTTTTATTTGTTAATTTATGTGATTCATTTCAACTCTTCTCTAATCAGGTTCTCGCGAGATCTTCTCTACCATCAGTGATTGCAGCGTTGCCTGCTTTTGTATGTTTTACACTTTACCTTCTATTACCTATTGATGTTCCATCACGACGATATTCTGTAGCCTTCTTCGATTTGGTCCTCGCTCTGTGAGTATACATGACATTGTATATAGTTTACGTCATTTTTTTTACATCACATACATATCAGTGAATTCTCCAATATAATTTCAGATACGGAATATTTCTAGAAGTGCACATAATGACTTGTGATATTCTTTTTATTCGAAGTCTTCGAAGATTCAAACTATGTTCTCCTGTTGTAAATCGACTTCTTCCTCTTCCAAAGTAAGAATCTTCTCTTATCAAGGAATGACCAATGCTTATCACAAAATTTCTTCTTGGTCAGTTCCGGGAGCATCAAAATATTTTTTCACAACATTATCTTCGCCATTCAAAATAGACTGAGACCAATGAAATAACAATATTACAACTCTGATTTTTCTGTTAACTCTCAATTGTAGAATAACAATAGTCGACCCGATGAAAACTGCAGATGAGGCAAATATCTACTTTACACAATTGAATAACGATCTAAGGGGATAAAGAACGATATGGTCGTATATGAATGCTTATATCGACTCACGTATCACACATTTTACGCGTATAAGATTTATTGATATATTATCTCGTGTTATGTTAAGATTTTTAAAATTATTATGCTCATCTCCTTTTCCCTCTTTTCTGGTGAATGAACATGATTTTTATCTTAATGGGAGATCGTAATAAGATTTTTAACAGTATATTTTTATGTGAACCTTTGCTCATAAAGAGTCTATTATCCATATATGCAATGTGCTCTATCTATAATATACATCCAACACTCTTTTTTTTGACACAAAGATTTTTATATTTCACATAAACAAACACATAAAATTATATTTTTCGTTTGTTCGAAACAACTTTACTCATGATGAATACCAGTCTAACAAGGGAATGACCAACCATCCCCGTCGAGTTATAACTAGTGACATATACCATTCGAATCGCCATGTGATTCTGATAATACATCGTTAATGACTGGACTCAAACGTTTATGATCTTCGAGAAAATCGATATTGAAATTCGGCCAAATTCGTGTGGTTTTCTACACAACGTATGCGGATGGGTTGGTGAACAATACTATCTTCATTCGATACATCTGCTCGTGTAGTGTAGTGGATAAGATGCCTGCGTTTACTTTTGACTGTCAAGGGTTCGACCCCCCTTGCCGCACTTTTCTTTTGCCGATTTTGTTGCTGTAGAAAGTTTGAAATGTTTTGATGTGATTATGAAAGCTAGAAAAAAGATCACATTCAGCAAGTTTTCTTGATGGAAAAACACTCCTCAAGGAAAATTTAACTTTGATCTTTTTGTTTATGGCATTATTTTTTGCAATCTCCTTCTCCCTCTCCTTCACCCGAGTCCGATGTCATGCAATGAATGACCTGAAAAACAGCAATGAGAGTTCAAAGATCAAAGATCATGCGAGTACGGTAAGTGCTTCCATTTCTTCTTGTACTGTCTTCCAAAGCCTTGATGTCATTGTTCTTCCTGTTCATTCATTATTTGCCACAGATGTGACAACTGTATTTTCCTTACTTCACTCATTTTGTTGTTCAAACGTGCTGAGTGTGTTCTTTTTTCTATAATCACAGCAAAGCATTTCAAACTTTCGACAGCAACAAAATCAGCAAAAGAAAAGTGCGGCAAGGGGGGTCGAACACTTGACAGTCAGAAGTAAACGCAGGTATCTTATCCACTACACTACATGGCCGATGTATCGAATGAAGATAGTAGAGTTCACCAACCCATCCGCATGCGTTGTGTAGAAAGCCACACGAATTTGGCCGAATTTCAATATCGATTTTCTCGAAGATCATAAACGTTTGAGTCCAGTCATTAACGATGTATTATCAGAATCACATGGCGATTCGAATGGTATATGTCACTAGTCATAACTCGACGGGGATGGTTGGTCATTCCCTTGCAAGGACACTTTACCGAGTCATAAATAATAAAGAATTATTATCATATAAATAATAAAGAATTATTAATAAAGGAAAAACGAGAAAAAACTTTCATTAAAAAAGAGAAAAACTTCCAAAAAAATCCATATATTGACCGTATAAAATACACTTGTTTATTTGGTACGAGAGTAGCCAACCACTGCCACAATGAATTTCTATGTTTAGAGAGAGAGCACCGGTGAGAGAGTAGGTAGATCAGAGAGAGAGCGAGGAAGGAAAGGAGGAAAGAGTGGGGAGTTAATCGATAGTTCTTCTTCTGTCTAGCAGCAGTAGCAATGCAATTATGCAAGTACATTTTATACGGACAATATTTAACTAATTCTATGACATATATATTTTAGATATTTCACAACTTCATAGTACTAAATATGGAGATTCGATCTATGGATAAACAATGTTCCTCTTGATATATAAATCGATATTCCATTCATATCGGATTCATTAGTGATGATCGTCCAGAAGAATGAAGGAGTGCTGAATATAATTCATAGAAAAACTCTAAAAAAATGGAAACTATTTATATACATATACCATTTCTAAGCAAGCGAGCAAGCAATTTGATGATATCCTCTGGATACTGTAAGATGATAAGTTATGAATTTTATGGGAATTATCAAATATTACTTCATTTTGCTTTTACATGAAATAATCTTCATTTTATCAAAGAGCTACAGTAATCAGTAAGTACTGCAACACGATACATTAAAATTAGTTCGTGGTCTTATATGATCTTTGATCTTCGGATGTACGAACCTTTAAATATGATCTTTGATCTTTAAGATATTGAGATGATTGCTTACTTGGCATACTTGCTCGCTCATGCAGAGGTTGTTGTGTGATCATGAAGTGAACAGCGATGATTGTTGAAGGGATTACGGTAGATTGAGGGTACTGTACTTTGTACTCTAATCGATATTCTCTTGATTAGAGGTAAAATTGTAATAGTAGTGCACTAATAATTCTAATTATTAACAGGCCAATTTTTGCACAAACAGTAGCAGTGTTGTTATTCATTTTAATGATTAACCATTACGGTAGTTCCACCCCCTCCCCAATGGTATACGACTATATTTACCGACGGCATCTTCATATTCATTTATATATCTCACATTTAAATTGGTTTTGAACTGTTCTTGTACCACAACCTCTGATCTTTTGTTTGTTTCTATTGATTGTATCGTGTTACAGTATGTACTGATTGACGTTTTCTATTCTTTTTCCATTGTTTTGGTAGAATTTTAAGTTGCAAGTAATATTTAGTAATACTATGGTAACATGATAATGAAGGAAGGTTGAATATGATACACAACGAGACAAATCTCTACAGAATTGATTCCAAGATAGGAAGCGACTCCCTTTCAATGCTAGATCAGTGACAGAGCGGACAGACCACGAGATTAGATCGATGGGTAGAGACGCAGAGAGTCATCGCGCGCGCAGAACCCCATATGCGACCACTACTGAGACGGGTGCCGGGCGGGGATAACTACACGAAATAAGAAAAAATGAAAATTTGAATTTTGATTAATTTTGTGATTGCATTTATAATAATTAATTGCAAATAATTTTTACCATTTCATAAGATACTTACCGTACTTTGAGAAATGGGAAAAATTGAAAATTAAAATTTAATTAATTTTGTAATTACATATATGATAATTTATTCGCAATACATGATTTTTGAGCAAGCAATTTGATGGAGCCTTCTGGATACTGTAAGATGAGAAGTTATGCAATTCTATAAGAGATATTTATTGAATTTTTTTGGGAGTTATCGACATATATCTTGTGTAAAATTATCTCCTTTTTGTAATAGTAATTTTTTATAATATGTTTGACTATTGGTTCTGCCTTTTTCGGAAGCCAAAGCGCAGTAAATTAATTGAAGAAAAAAAAGTAATTTTTTCACGGTATTTTCAACGAAGGGGGGAAAGATGGGAGTGCGCTATTATCACAAATTGGATATGCGTGAAGAAAATAATATATTAATAATTATGTATATTTATCGACATGCTCATGAAACATGATTTATGGTGTTTCATGATACGTCTAATGTTAGATAAATATATCATTATCACACTTCTAATTGATAAGTTTAAAGTTTCCTATATAGCCGAATTATTTTATTTCTTCAATTGCCGACATTGCCACTTGTCGGACACATCCGCGATACGTCTCTGGTATTGCACAACTTAAAGCTACTTAAAATACGTCACTGTCGTGAAGTCTACTTTAAGTGAGTGACATCACTTTTTCACTTTAAGTAGACCTATGTCTCACTTTAAGTAGACTTGCTTATTGACGTCATACTTTAAGTAGACTTACGTTCACTTGAAGTAGACGTACAAGTCAACTTAAAATTAAAGTGTAAGTATACTTCTAGTTTTGAAATACCAGAGGTACTGCTCATGTCACCATCTACGTGAAAACACAGACCAAAATAGAATAAATTTCAAAATGTACTAAATATTTCATAATTCATGAATCTTTCACAATTGCATAGGAAAAGCGCGAAGTAAGTGAATCAAAAAATGACAAAGATGTTTAAATACACTTGGGTCGACTTATCTATCCACCAGGCCATGGGATTATGTGAAACGTCAACGGTTCAGTATATATTTACTTCAACCTTCACATATGTACCGATGTATGGCTCCGCCCCTTTCTGGTGGACCCTATACATATACTGCTTTTGACTCCACCCATTTAACTTCGCGGGCTTGGACACCAGATGCCAACGTGAACACACCCCAAAAATCTTTATCAATTCAAGAAAGAAGTCTGCCAGATGTCGCATCTTCAGAAACAGTCCTGCGAAATCCGTTCTTCTAGAGTAGTAGATGATCCCAACGGCATCCTTCTGATCACTTCATCAACGACGACTACGAAAAGACGATTCGATCTGTTGAATGTGAAGTTAGAATGAATTCAACAATTTGGACTATCCTCTAAAACAACAAAGTACCTTGAAGAGTAGCAGAAGAGACGTCCGTTTTTTCACTTTGTACACTTTTTATCTCTTCCAATGGTAAGCATAGAATGGTCAAAGGATGTTCTCGTTTATTCAGAAGTGTCATATGTATGTAGTACATAAAATAGTCATTGCTTAAAAGAAATGTAAATAAAAGTGACGTCTCTCCACTGATTATACACACTCTCGCTCTTCCTTTGCTTCTTTTAACAATTTTCGAACATGGCACAAATCGCTAATGAAGAAAAGTGAGCAACATGGGTGTTTATAGGTTACGGCAGCCAACCATCGATCGATGACAATCGATGGTTGTGGTACCTTCCTACAGTAAATTATGGATGCTCAAGGTTTTCCACTTGGGATACAACACTCTACGAAACAACGGCAGTACTCTAGAAGCCCGGACCACACATCGACACGACAACACTGTTACGTGGGGTACAGATGCCAGATGTATATAACATTGCATAAAAACTAGGTGGAATGTCCGTACCATTCACAAGTGAAAGAAGATCGAAGTCCACCACCATCACAATCATTGTCGTCAAACCTTCGAAGAGACCATCTGAATATGATTTGAATGATTACGTGATAGAGATGGGAGAAAGAGAACCGGGAGGTAAAGTTCAAAGATCAAATTAGAAAAAGGCAATCGGGGAAGCGAGAAGAAAGCAGGCGACGAAAATTGTAAATGATTTGAACAAGAATAGGAACGCGTACCGGTAAAACGAGATAAAGTGGGAAATCGACGTTAAAATGTGGTATATTACGGTAAAAATAGGTAAACTGTTCTAGCGCATTTTCCCCGGTTTGAATATACTCCAAACACGATGGATTGCTTATTTAGGCCACGCAGCTTCGATATGTTGAACAAAAAACCATGGAAAAAATACACAGTGCTCATAAAACCAGCTTAGAAGATCGTGGTGTGGAGCCGTGCTATACGATAGCATTCAAAAAGCGCGCGCTTTCTACCGATCAATTTGAATTGTTACCGTACAACGGCTCCACACCACGATCTTCTAAGCTAGTTTTATGAGCACTGTGTATTTTTTCCATGATTTTTTGTTCATCATATGGAAGCTGCGTGGCCTAACTGTGCAATCCATCGTGTTTGGAGTATATTCAAACCGGGAAAAATGCGCTAGAACAGTTTACCTATTTTTACCGTAAAATACCACATTTTAACGTCGATTTCCCACTTTATCTCGTTTTACCGGTAGTCTGCATATAATGATGGATCATATGCAAATTGTAATACAATGGATGAATGGATAGACAACACAAGTACAATGCAGGGAGGTAGAGGGATGGCGATGTAGAAGGATAGAGAATGAGAGAGATAGAGAGGTAGAGGGAGAGAGAGGTAGAGGGAGAGGGAGGTAGAGGGAGATAGGTAGAGGGAGAGAGATAAAGGGAGAGAGGTAGAGGTAAAAAAGAGAGGAGAGGAAGAGAGAGAGGTAGAGGGATGGCGATGTAGAAGGATAGAGAGGGAGAGAGATAGAGAGGTAGAGGGAGAGAGAGGTAGAGGGAGATAGGTAGAGGGAGAGAGATAAAGGGAGAGAGGTAGAGGTAAAAAAGAGAGGAGAGGAAGAGAGAGAGGTAGAGGGATGGCGATGTAGAAGGATAGAGAGGGAGAGAGATAGAGAGGTAGAGGGAGAGAGAGGTAGAGGGAGATAGGTAGAGGGAGAGAGATAAAGGGAGAGAGGTAGAGGTAAAAAAGAGAGGAGAGGAAGAGAGAGAGGTAGAGGGATGGCGATGTAGAAGGATAGAGAGGGAGAGAGATAGAGAGGTAGAGGGAGAGAGAGGTAGAGGGAGATAGGTAGAGGGAGAGAGATAAAGGGAGAGAGGTAGAGGTAAAAAAAGAGAGGAGAGGAAGAGAGAGAGGTAGAGGGATGGCGATGTAGAAGGATAGAGAGGGAGAGAGATAGAGAGGTAGAGGGAGAGAGAGGTAGAGGGAGATAGGTAGAGGGAGAGAGATAAAGGGAGCGAGGTAGAGGTAAAAAAGAGAGGAGAGGAAGAGAGAGAGGTAGAGGGATGGCGATGTAGAAGGATAGAGAGGGAGAGAGATAGAGAGGTAGAGGGAGAGAGAGGTAGAGGGAGATAGGTAGAGGGAGAGAGATAAAGGGAGAGAGGTAGAGGTAAAAAAGAGAGGAGAGGAAGAGAGAGAGGTAGAGGGATGGCGATGTAGAAGGATAGAGAGGGAGAGAGAGAGTGAGATGGATAGAGGGATATTGATTCAATATTGATCGGCTTTACACGAAGAGAAGAACGTAGCGACACGTGCCTCTGTGGAAAAAGGCAGGGAAATGACAGAGGGAGGAAGTGACCAATGATAGATAAACACTATCGATGGTAGATCACTCTGATCAAAGTATCATCCTATTGTTATGCTCAGAGGAGAGAGTATCCAGACAGAAGAGAGTGCAGACAGAGATAGAGACAGAGTGAGAGATAATGGATAATTGAGAGACTACAAGGAAGGAAAGACAGCGCGTGAATATGACCTACCATCGATATTGTTTATGAATCACTGCCTCCTTCCATTCTTCCCGCCAATTTCATGGGAAGTACGTGTTGCTATGGCTATTTTCGTAATTTTGCTGTGTCCCTCCTACTCATTCTGTTATTTCTTCGTTTATCATTGATCATTTTCTATATCTCTCCCTATAACATCCCGATTCTCTCCTCTTTCCTTCGTGTCATGCCGATTGAATGTCATGTTTTTACTCGATCTTTGGTCTCTTTCCCTGCATAAAATTCTGACTAGGACTTTATCCACTGTACAACAATTTGAATTTGATCATAGATTTTCATATTTTGTGTACTCTTTTTTTTGTTCTCTTTACTTGTTGTCATCGGTCTTCTCCTCATTGTACGCCTGTTCAAGTTGATCTTTGATCTTTTTTGTTCCATTTCCCTTGTCCCTTACATCGTGCTCTTCTTTTCATTCGAATACGGTGCTTTATCTGTTATTTCGATATATGTATATTTATTCAATGTGTCTCCCTCTCCTCCCTATGTCTTGATCCTTCTCCATTTCGGCAGTCCGGGACAGTCCTACAAGTGGCGTTTAATTTCGTTATTCTCTCTGAAAAAAAAAGAAAATGCTCCAGTATTTCCGTGTTTCCGAACGGTCGGTATCAGATGTTCGGACATTCCTGACTGTCGTACTGTTCCTATTCTTCGTCATTTGATTTGCAGCTTTCGCCCGTCTTTCAACCGTTTTCCTTATTTTCATTTTTTCAAGTTGATCTTTGATCTTTACAATGTCGTTCCTCGTTTATTTTCATTCTCTCGTTTCTCCAAACCATTCAAATCCTTTTCAGAACCATCAGCCATCGTCGACGAAGGTTTCTCAAGGGTCGATCGGGCCTCATCAAATGAAGAACTATTTGTGTTGAGAAGACGCCCATGGAGTTGGACTCTGATGATTGTGGACGTTGTTCCTCTACGACTGATATGCATCTTATCTTTAGATTATTTTGTGTCGTTCCGCATTCTCGAACTATGCCGTGCCAGAGATTGTGAGATTAGTGTTTCTTTTCTTTACTGTACTTTTGAACACGACATTCTTTGAATGCATACTGTAATATAATATTTGTGAATATACGGGAATAGAAACCTATGTCAACGTTCTTTTCATCATTCTATGCTTACGACTGGAAGGGATCAAAAAGTGTACAAAGTAATGAGAACATTGACAAAGGTCTAATCGTTGAATCTATTCTAATCTCTTATTCATTTTATAGGTCGATGCATCATGGCCAAGCGCCTGAAGAAGTTCATCATCGACGTCGATGAATGGATTCTGAAGAATCGATCGATCGCTCGATATGCCCTAACGACCCGGACTCATGAGGAGAGTTTTGTAACAGTTTCGATATTCATTTACTTCATTTCAAACCCATTTCAGAGCCAGATACCGTGGTTTTCGAATCGTCTTCTTGCACTCGTTGTTGATGACGTCAGCAAAAGGTCATCATCATGGATCATCTACGGATTCAGAAGAACGGACGTCTCTTCTGCTACTCTTCAAGGTACTTTGTTGTTTTAGAGGATAGTCCAAATTGTTGAATTCATTCTAACTTCACATTCAACTGATCGAATCGTCTTTTCGTAGTCGTCGTTGATGAAGTGATCAGAAGGATGCCGTTGGGATCATCTACTACTCTAGAAGAACGGATTTCGCAGGACTGTTTCTGAAGATGCGACATCTGGCAGACTTCTTTCTTGAATTGATAAAGATTTTTGGGGTGTGTTCACGTTGGCATCTGGTGTCGGAGATCGATGGTTTTGGAATCATAATTTAGGAAACTACGATTCAGTTGAAATGATTCTGGAAAATTTATTTTATAACCGTCGTAATGACATCGACAATTCACAATTCAATTCATGACATCACATGACATGACATCAATTCATATAAAATCTTAATTATGGAAATTAGAGAATAGATAATATCATCTTGAAACCAATCCTATAGAAACGACTTTTTACACCCCGACGATTTAGAACCGTCGATCGCGAACTGATTATTCTGGAAACGACTTTTTACACCCCGACGATTTAGAACCGTCGATTGCGAACTGATTATTCTGGAAACGACTTTTTACACCCCGACGATTTAGAACCGTCGATTGCGAACTGATTATTCTGGAAACGACTTTTTACACCCCGACGATTTAGAACCGTCGATCGCGAACTGATTATTCTGGAAACGACTTTTTACACCCCGACGATTTAGAACCGTCGATTGCGAACTGATTATTCTGGAAACGACTTTTTACACCACGACGATTTAGAACCGTCGATTGCGAACTGATTATTCTGGAAACGACTTTTTACACCCCGACGATTTAGAACCGTCGATTGCGAACTGATTATTCTGGAAACGACTTTTTACACCCCGACGATTTAGAACCGTCGATTGCGAACTGATTATTCTGGAAACGACTTTTTACACCACGACGATTTAGAACCGTCGATTGCGAACTGATTATTCTGGAAACGACTTTTTACACCACGACGATTTAGAACCGTCGATTGCGAACTGATTATTCTGGAAACGACTTTTTACACCCCGACGATTTAGAACCGTCGATCGCGAACTGATTATTCTGGAAACGACTTTTTACACCACGACGATTTAGAACCGTCGATTGCGAACTGATTATTCTGGAAACGACTTTTTGCACCCCGACGATTTAGAACCGTCGATCGCGAACTGATTATTCTGAAAAACTATTACCATGCGGAGGGCAACGGTTCACCACGTGTGCGATATCACTATGAGTTATTGTGAACTACCGTAATCTACCGTAACCTGGTTCGGTGGGTCAGATCAAGTGCGATGTGTCGGATTTCAATAAAACTTGTCGGAATAACCACCACGTGTGCCATATCAATATGAGTTATTGTGAAGTACCGTAATCTACCGTAACCCGGTTCGGTGGGTCAGATCAAGTGCGATGGGTCAGAGTTCAATAAAACTTGTCGGAATAACCACCACGTGTGCCATATCACTATGAGTTATTGTGAACTACCGTAATCTACCGCAACCCGGTTCGGTGGGTCAGATCAAGTGCGATGGGTCAGATTTCTATAAAACTTGTCGGAATAACCACCACGTGTGCCATATCAATATGAGTTATTGTGAAGTACCGTAATCTACCGTAACCCGGTTCGGTGGGTCAGATGAAGTGCGATGGGTCGGATTTCAATAAAACTTGTCGGAATAACCACCACGTGTGCCATATCAATATGAGTTATTGTGAAGTACCGTAATCTACCGTAACCCGGTTCGGTGGGTCAGATGAAGTGCGACGTGTCAGGATTCACTGAATATTGTCGAAATTGCCGTTATGAAATAAAAAAAAACACAGAATTAAAAAAAATATGTCAATAAAAAATTACACTGATCAAAAGTTTTCGATTTTTTTTAAATATTTTTTTTTGATTTTTTGAAACCCCTTTCCCGCACACCCCTGCTGCTCAAATCTGACACACAATTTAGTGTCCGACCCATTTTAGTAAAATCTGACCCACCGCACTTGATCTGACCCATCGAACCGGGTTGCGGTAGATTACGGTAGTTCACAATAACTCATAGTGATATGGCACACGTGGTGGTTATTCCAACAAGTTTTATTGAAATCTGACCCATCACACTTGATCTGACCCACCGAACCGGGTTACGGTAGATTACGGTAGTTCACAATAACTCATAGTGATATGGCACACGTGGTGGTTATTCCAACAAGTTTTATTGAAATCTGACCCATCACACTTGATCTGACCCACCGAACCGGGTTACGGTAGATTACGGTAGTTCACAATAACTCATAGTGATATCGCACACGTGGTGAACCGTTGCCTTTCGCATGGTAATAGTTCCAAAAAAATCAGTTCGCGATCGACGGTTCTAAATCGTTGGGGTGTAAAAAGTCGTTTCAAGAATAATCAGTTCGCGATCGACGGTTCTAAATCGTCGGGGTGCAAAAAGTCGTTTCCAGAATAATCAGTTCGCGATCGACGGTTCTAAATCGTCGGGGTGCAAAAAGTCGTTTCCAGAATAATCAGTTCGCGATTGACGGTTCTAAATCGTCGTGGTGTAAAAAGTCGTTTCCAGAATAATCAGTTCGCGATCGACGGTTCTAAATCGTCGGGGTGCAAAAAGTCGTCTCCAGAATAATCAGTTCGCGATCGACGGTTCTAAATCGTCGGGGTGCAAAAAGTCGTTTCCAGAATAATCAGTTCGCGATCGACGGTTCTAAATCGTCGGGGTGCAAAAAGTCGTTTACGGATGCTCGTTTCCTTCGCGTAGATTACATAACAAAAGGGCACAAATCAATTTTGCTCATTCATCGGTATTCAAATAGTCGGTTATAAAATAAAAGTTTTAATCCGAGGGTTACAATTTCACGGTTCTTGAATGATCAGTATCTAAATTATGATTCCAAAACCATCGATCTCCCTGGTGTCCAAGCCCGCGAAGTTAAATGGGTGGAGTCAAAAGCAGAATATGTATAGGGTCCACCAGAAAGGGGCGGAGCCATACATCGGTACATATGTGAAGGTTGAAGTAAATATATACTGAACCGTTGACGTTTCACATAATCCCATGGCCTGGTGGATAGATAAGTCGACCCAAGTGTATTTAAACATCTTTGTCATTTTTTGATTCACTTACTTCGCGCTTTTCCTATGCAATTGTGAAAGATTCATGAATTATGAAATATTTAGTACATTTTGAAATTTATTCTATTTTGGTCTGTGTTTTCACGTAGATGGTGACATGAGCAGTACCTCTGGTATTTCAAAACTAGAAGTATACTTACACTTTAATTTTAAGTTGACTTGTACGTCTACTTCAAGTGAACGTAAGTCTACTTAAAGTATGACGTCAATAAGCAAGTCTACTTAAAGTGAGACATAGGTCTACTTAAAGTGAAAAAGTGATGTCACTCACTTAAAGTAGACTTCACGACAGTGACGTATTTTAAGTAGCTTTAAGTTGTGCAATACCAGAGACGTATCGCGGATGTGTCCGACAAGTGGCAATGTCGGCAATTGAAGAAATAAAATAATTCGGCTATATAGGAAACTTTAAACTTATCAATTAGAAGTGTGATAATGATATATTTATCTAACATTAGACGTATCATGAAACACCATAAATCATGTTTCATGAGCATGTCGATAAATATACATAATTATTAATATATTATTTTCTTCACGCATATCCAATTTGTGATAATAGCGCACTCCCATCTTTCCCCCCTTCGTTGAAAATACCGTGAAAAAATTACTTTTTTTTTCAATTAATTTACTGCGCTTTGGCTTCCGAAAAAGGCAGAACCAATAGTCAAACATATTATAAAAATTACTATTACAAAAAGGAGATAATTTTACACAAGATATATGTCGATAACTCCCAAAAAAATTCAATAAATATCTCTTATAGAATTGCATAACTTCTCATCTTACAGTATCCAGAAGGCTCCATCAAATTGCTTGCTCAAAAATCATGTATTGCGAATAAATTATCATATATGTAATTACAAAATTAATTAAATTTTAATTTTCAATTTTTCCCATTTCTCAAAGTACGGTAAGTATCTTATGAAATGGTAAAAATTATTTGCAATTAATTATTATAAATGCAATCACAAAATTAATCAAAATTCAAATTTTCATTTTTTCTTATTTCGTGTAGTTATCCCCGCCCGGCACCCGTCTCAGTAGTGGTCGCATATGGGGTTCTGCGCGCGCGATGACTCTCTGCGTCTCTACCCATCGATCTAATCTCGTGGTCTGTCCGCTCTGTCACTGATCTAGCATTGAAAGGGAGTCGCTTCCTATCTTGGAATCAATTCTGTAGAGATTTGTCTCGTTGTGTATCATATTCAACCTTCCTTCATTATCATGTTACCATAGTATTACTAAATATTACTTGCAACTTAAAATTCTACCAAAACAATGGAAAAAGAATAGAAAACGTCAATCAGTACATACTGTAACACGATACAATCAATAGAAACAAACAAAAGATCAGAGGTTGTGGTACAAGAACAGTTCAAAACCAATTTAAATGTGAGATATATAAATGAATATGAAGATGCCGTCGGTAAATATAGTCGTATACCATTGGGGAGGGGGTGGAACTACCGTAATGGTTAATCATTAAAATGAATAACAACACTGCTACTGTTTGTGCAAAAATTGGCCTGTTAATAATTAGAATTATTAGTGCACTACTATTACAATTTTACCACTAATCAAGAGAATATCGATTAGAGTACAAAGTACAGTACCCTCAATCTACCGTAATCCCTTCAACAATCATCGCTGTTCACTTCATGATCACACAACAACCTCTGCATGCGCGAGCAAGTATGCCAAGTAAGCAATCATCTCAATATCTTAAAGATCAAAGATCATATTTAAAGGTTCGTACATCCGAAGATCAAAGATCATATAAGACCACGAACTAATTTTAATGTATCGTGTTACAGTACTTACTGATTACTGTAGCTCTTTGATAAAATGAAGATTATTTCATGTAAAAGCAAAATGAAGTAATATTTGATAATTCCCATAAAATTCATAACTTATCATCTTACAGTATCCAGAGGGTATCATCAAATTGCTTGCTCGCTTGCTTAGAAATGGTGTATGTATATACATATTCGTTAAAGGTGGAGCCCGCGAATATTTTCGTGAACAAACTGTGAAGACAGAAAGATAGCAAAAGTTATTCTACATACTCTACATAAATTAATTTATGCTAATTCAGTTTATTGATCGCTAGAATCAAGAATGAGTCATGCTTGATGTACCGGCAAAGGCGCGAAATTTTGAAAATAATAAAGTTCAAAGTTCATGCTTCGAACCCGCGACGTTGCGCTAACTAGTCCGAACTTTTACCACTGCGCTGTGTGATTGATGAATGGCCATTCTAATTTCTTGTATATATATATATATATATATATATATATATATATATATATATATATATATATATATATATATATATATATATTTATTCACATTTAGCGAACAAATGATGTGAAACAAATAAATAAACAAATGAAGAAAATAAGGAATGGAATGAAATAGTGCATATGGATTGAGCCTAGAAGGAGATATCAGTGTTCCTAAGGGACGATAGAATTGGGGGGAGGGAAGAGAATCTGTATGAATAGGCGACAACAGGACATGCAGATCAGTCTCCAACATCAAAGGAGATTCTATTTTCGGGTTTTGTAAGCAAACGGGCCGCTCGCAAAAAGAAGTTATTGTGCCTGTATTGGAAACGGGACCCTGAATTGGAGAAATTCAACCCATTTCTTGTAATATATGTTTTGAAATAGTGATTTTTCTTATTTGAAATCCTAAATTTGCCTCTAAGTAGTTTAATAGAAGTTCTAATGTCTATGATGGATCTACGGTGTTCGAGGGTTTCTAGATCGAGTTTTTCGTTGCGAACATTTGCCCGCGGCATATTGTCCCACGTTGATTTGAAACAACGTGCGAACAGCCTTCTTGTGAAGTAATTCTGTACCTGTTCAAGGACTTTAATATCTTTTTTCTGATAAGGATTGAACACCGTAGATGCGCTTTCTAGAATGGGCCTGATGAGATTGAATATGCTTTAAGGAGAATTTTAGGGTTATTAGTCCGAAGAGCTCGCATAATTATATGACAAGCCGACTTTGCTTTGTTCGAAATTGATCTACAATGTTCTGAAAATGTTAGGCCTCTTTGAATAATGAAGCCAAGGTCTTTGACGAGATCTTTTTGATCTAGATTTACATTATTTATAGTATAAATCCTTTTAGGATTAGCCCTACCTAGATGCAGTGAATTACATTTATGTGAAGCAAGGGGTAATTGCCAATCAGCAGATCACTGGACGATAGTGTCCACGGCCGCTTCAAGCGGTTGGGGCGTTTCATTACTAACGAATGATTTATATATCTTTATGTCGTCTGCATATAGACGAGCTAGTACTCCATCTTTTTGGACTAACGAAGGTAATTCGGATGTAAAAATAAGGAAAAGTAAGGGTCCAAGCACAGAGCCTTGAGGAACTCCACTGGATACGGAGTAGGACTCTGATAGTTTATTATTTACTCTAACTTGAAAAGTTCTTTGAGAAAGGTAGCTAGTAATCCAGTTTGTAGTTTTATGAGATAAGCCTATTGTATTGAGTTTGGCTAAGAGTTTAGGATGTGATACTCTATCAAAGGCCTTTGCAAAGTCAAAATAGATTACATCAACAGGCTGACCGTTACTAAGTGAAGCAGACCAGTGTTCAAGGACCACAAGCATCTGGAGTTCACGGGTTCTATGTTTTCTAAAACCATACTGTTCGTCGGGGAAGATTTCTAATGATTCGCAATGAGCAATTATGGACTTGCTTAAAATGCGTTCAAAGACTCTACAGAAGAATGAAGTGATAGAAATTGGTCTATAATTTAATGGGTCTGAGAAAGGAGGGGATTTCTTGACAGGTGTAACAATTGAGTGCCTCCACTGAGAGGGAATGATGCCTGTTTCGAAAGATGTTCTAAAGATTATCTCTAAAGGTTCGGAAATGGGGATTGATATTTGTTTGATAAAATATAAGTTAATATTTTCTGGGGTTTTACAGGAGGACTTTTTCCATTTATTTATGAATTCACAGATTTCATGTCTTAGGAAGATAGGTTCCTCAAAATTTCCAGTGTGCGAAAGAGGGGTAGGAGTTGGAGTGATACCGTTGTCAGTAGTAAAGACACCGACAAAAGTTTTAGCAAGTAGATTTGCTTTTTCAGTGTCGTTTAGGACGGAAGTTCCATTTGCATCCTTAAGGCCGTCAATACCTTTTTGATTACTTGTACAACGTTTCATATAAGTAAAGAACTTATTATTATCCTCACTATCAATAATTCTTTTTTCTATGATCTTGTGATGACGAATAAGCTCCTTTCGGAATTTCTTATTTAGATTCTCAAAAGTATGTCTACTTTCAGTGGAAGGTTGACTAATTGATCTTTGCCATGCTATAAAGCGCTTGTTCAATAGGCGCTCCATATGAGGTGGCAGCTTCCCATGATTTACGTTTACTCAACACCATGGGACGTGCGTGTCTATTGATTTTATTATGGTTCTGATAAATATATCATACATTTTTTCAGTTGATTTAGTAGTGGAAAATATGCTTGTCCAGTCTACATTTGCTAGCTGCATATTGATAAGGTCGTAATCTGCAGCTTTATAGTTTCTTTTGATGATATAGGAGGGTGATGCGTGGTTAATAGAGAGAGAGAATTCTAATGAGTAGTGGTCAGATGTGCAGAAAGGTGGACCAACCTCTGTGCGATCGATCAATTTTGGATGATTGCATAGTAAAAGATCGAGAGTGTTTCCAAGCTTGTGAGTCGGTTCTTTCACTAGCTGGGCCATATTTGTAGAGATACAGAAATCAATGCATAAGCGGGAGGACGGGGTACAGTTTTGGTGTTGTGGGTGGATGGACCAATCGATATCAGGAAAATTGAAATCACCAGTAAGGATGGAAGGCTGGGGGCAGGATGAAAGATCAGTTATTGACTTTATAAGGTATTCAGTCTGTGTTGTATTAGCCTTAGGATTACGGTAAACACAGATAGTTCTAATGAAGTCGCCGTTTATGTCTAAGTCTAGTGCTAGGAGCTCATGGCTTCCTTTGATAGATTGATCAGATACTTGTATAACATTGATGGTGGAATGGACTAAAATGATAACCCCACCGCCATTTTGGTTTCGATCTCTACGAAATGCATTATAATTATGATCATGGCCATTTAGCAGTAATGAGTTTGGAAAATTAGGACTTAGCCAGGATTCATATAGACAAATTATCGAATAGTTTTTAGTTAGAAGTTGAGAAAGGTAAGGCAATTTGTTTTTAACCGAGCGGCAATTTGAAGAGAACCCTTTAAGAATATATGATCTGCATGTTCGTTGGGACCGGTGACTATTTACCAGTTTGACATATTAGATGAAAATGGTATACCGAGATTAGGAGGGGCACCGTAGTGATTGAAATGACTCATGAATGGAGTAGGGTAGGGATATGGTTGGAATGGAGGGTGGGCATAATTGGGATGAGATAGAGGGCGCAACGAATGATAAGAGTTAGGGTGGATACGAGGATGTGGAGGGGCATTATTATGGGAACGACGAATAGGGGTCTTGCTATGCGTAGAATGTCTAGAGTGGGTGGAGTCATGTCTATTACGATTGGAAGAGGGACGAGGAATGGGAGGAGTGGGCTTACGATCAGCTGGATTTGCAAATGAGGGGCGTATGTAGATATCACCGAAATGGGGGTCATGGCGGATACGATGGGCAAACTTTAGCATAAGTTGTTGATGCTTACGAGTGGGGCATACTACTTTGGTCAAGCGAGGGAAGGAGGAGTCATCAGATCCTATGGGCATTCTATAGACAGATATAGGAATGAATGTACAGCCGAGAATACTACTTATACGAACGACAGAATTGAAATCATCGAAAGTTGCATCATATGGATCATTTGAGGTGCTGACAGGGAGGCGAGCAATAACGAGAGAACGTTCTAGATCTTCCGTATCTTCATTATCATGATTTGTATCAACTGTATGATTATGATTGGATGGGGTGGCAGAATTGTCAGACTCAGTATTTGGTTCAACCATAACAGTATCGGGTGGTGTTGAAACAGAGCTGTTCACCTTGACAAGGGAAGTATGGTGCGCCGGTCCCGGACTTCGGAATGGGACATATACCATTCGATAGGTCTCCAAAATAGAAGACTCCCATGTTAATGATATTGGCAACGTACCCCTGGGGGCCCAGTAATTTGCATATTTCTGACTGCCTTTTTTCGCCCTACAATAAGATCCAGTCTCTGTGAGATCTAGAGTAAGCAGTGGTGGCCGGATGGATAAGAGGATTGTCTCTATATCTTAAGTTCGATTCCCACACAAGTTCAACTACTTTTGCTATTTTTCCATGTATGAAAATCTTACAAAAATCATTTAAAAAATCAATCAACAATATTTTGCGTTAGAATATGATAATGATAAGAAAATTTCAATTTAATGATATGATTTTAAATAATGATATGATTTTAATTCATGATAGTTTAAAATGAAAATCGAATTCATTATTTTCAATTGTTGTTTTTTGTAACATTTTCCCCGTACGTGGAGTGGACTGGCGGTCGTTGAAGATAGAGACCTACCAATATTTTCGTAAATACATTATGAAAGCGATTCAGTCTAGATTATCGCGCTCCTAACACTCGGTTTACTGTAATTAGGGTAATTACGATAAGCTTTCATGAATAAACGGTAAAAATCAATTATCTCAAATCGATGAGTCCTCGGTATAGATTAATATATAACACGTGTCCTTGTGAGGATTTATGCAGCGCTGGATTCGGGTAAATTTTTTTATGACATATTTGAAGGAGTATGTTTGAAGGTCAGGTGTGCCTTGAATAAAGGATTGAAAATTTACTTTTACTTTTCCAGTGCGTTAGGAGCGCTATTATCAAGAATGAATCACTTTTATAATATATTTACGAACATATTCGCAGACCTCCATCTTTAACCACCGCCAGTCCACTCCACGTACAAAAAAATGTTACAAAAAACAATAATCGAAAATAATGAATTCGATTTTCATTGTAAACTATCATAAATCAAAATCATATCATTATTCCATTATAAATTGAAATTTTCTTATCATTATCATATTGTAATGCAAAATATTGTTGATTGTTTTTTTAAATGATTTTTGTAAGATTTTCATACATGGAAAAATAGCAAAAGTTGTTGAAGTTGTGTGGGAATCGAACTTGCGAGCAAAAGATATATAGACAATCCTCTTATCCATCCGGCCACTACTGCTTGCTCTAGATCTCACAGAGACTGGATCTTATTGTAGGTTCGAAAAAAAGACGGTCAGAAATATGCAAAGTACTCGGCCCCCAGGGGTACGTTGCCAAAATCCTTAACATGGGAGTCTTCTATTTTGGAGACCTATCGAATGGTATATGTCCCATTCCGAAGTCCGGGACCGGCGCACCATACTTCCCTTGTGAGTGTATTGACAACACCTTGAAGATCTTCTACTGTCTTTTCCAATCGATCATTTCTTAGTCGTTCGCGACGCAGATCGGTTTGCATCTTGACGATGAGTTGGCAGATATCAGAGAGTGAGAGGCCATCTTCTTGTTCGTCATCATCGAGAGTACGCGCACGCTTGTTGACCGAGCTAGTAGTAGAATGGGATTTAGGAGAGAGTAACGTTCTTAGCGATTCCATAATATCACCTGATGCGGTACCGAATGTTAGATTATCACTGTACATAACAGTCTGCTACTGGGAGTCCTCTCGAATTCTAAGGCAGATCTTGTCAAAGGAAGTGGACGATTGATTGGCCAATCAATCAATACGAGAGACTAATTCTTACTCACCTTCCTCTGGCGAGGAAAGGAAGGGGAGTGATATATGATTCGTCCCTTGCATAAAAGATATGTTATGGATTTGCATAGACATTCGCGGGCCTCGATCTTTAAGCTAACGGCCTTTGTGTATCGTCATTCTATTTCAATTCACTCTTCTTTTTTTCTGCGGAAAATTTAGAGATTAAAGACTCGAATTACAATGGAGAGTGCTTGATTGTTAACAACAATCTTTTCATTCTTCTACGTTATTTTGCTGTTATCGTACGCCCAACAAATTTCGCCTAATTTTACAAACTATTAGGGTGTCCCATAAGTCTTTGCACTTTTTTCTGCACTAACTTTGGACCTTTTTTTCACGGTCGAGAGCGATTGTTATGCCCTGTGGTATTTTTCATACAGTATAGGTCAAAAGTCATGGGACACTTTTTCATTATTTTATAACTTTTGATCCAGGAAAGAAAACAAGGTCATCTTTTGAGACAATGTGCAGAATTTATCAAGGAATAATACCACGATGTGTTGGTGTAATTAAATTAGTTCACTGATGCGTAGTGATGACGCAACCGAAGTACACTTCTTTTGAAAATTCCCATTTCTTTAGTGAAAAGCCCTGTTCTTCAGGAACACTGTGAGAGTGGAGACCCCCACTAGGGCTGTACAGTCAAACAATCCGGAATGGCTCCGACTCCGATTTCAAGCTGTAGCAGGGTCGCAACTTTGACCCCCAAAATTTATAACTCTGCTTCTAGATGTGCTAACAACCCGTTCTAAGTGCTGAAATGATGCTAGTGGCGAGTAATGTTTATCCCCACATTACGGTAGTCATGGCTCGCCATTTGCCCTCGGGGCATAAAATAAATTTTTTTTGGGGAGGTCCGATTTTGAGACCCTACCGTTCAGAGGGCGGGTCTTCTAAAATTATGGTTCTGTGCAAGCAGCTTTGTAATGTATCATATATGTATTTCCCTTATTTTGGTTAAGTTCCGATTCCTTTCAGACCCGCAGCAAACGCTCTGCTGAGGTCTACTCGGTTGTAGCGAATAAAGATCAAAATACAAAGATCAAAGATAAAAGTTCAGAAATAGTGCAAATACTTTTGTGAACATCTCTAACATGCATTGGTACTTTGAAGCTAAGAGATTTCATCAATAGAGGGCCAGGGGCGAGAGCAGTAACAGAGAAAGCGCAAGAGCGCGCACCGAGTAGACCTCAGCATAAAGTTTGCTGCGGGTCTGAAAGGAATCGGAACTTAACCATTCCATTCCCATTCCATTCCGGATTGTTTGACTGTACAGCCCTAGTGGGGGTCTCCACTCTCACAGTGTTCCTGAAGAACAGGGCTTTTCACTAAAGAAATGGAAATTTTCAAAAAAGTGAACTTCGGTAGCGTCATCACTACGCATCAGTGAACTAATTTAATCACACCAACACATCATGGTATTATTCCTTGATAAATTCTGTACATTGTCTCAAAAGATGAGCTTGATTGCTTTCCTGGATCAAAAGTTATAAAATAATGAAAAAGTGTCCCATGACTTTTGACCTATACTGTACATGAGGGCATACTGATTAGCAATTGTGATAAGTTTCATTTGCCAACTATTTTTCCACGACAATGTTTGATTTTTTAAATTATGTCACCGTTACACGGTTTTCGATATGCCCTTCTTCAAGGAAAGAAAGGGTCGCTCTCATTCTATTCGTGTGGTTTATCGCGAGTTGTTACCTGACAAGGGAATGCTGGGGATTCGCCATGCAGTTATGGCTAGTGACATCTTTGACGAGAACCGGCATGAAATTCTGACTGGATATCCGTCGAGTATACTTGCCACGAGCTTCTGGTATTCGAGAAAATCGATGACGAAAATCGCGTAGAAATCGCGTCTATTTTTGAATTTTCGCGGCTTGTACACAGCTATCAACTCGGCTGATCATATCAACCCGACTCTCAACCCATATCTCAACGGCACTCGTGGTGTACTGGATAAGGCGCTCGCCTTGAATTTTGTAGGTTCATGGTTCGATGTTCCATTTTCTTTTGCTATTTTTCCAAATTTCAAAAGATCAAGTTTAAAAAAAAATTTTTTTTGGAAAGTTGATATAACAAGAAACCGTTTATGACATTAACATCTATGGTAGGGGGCAACAAAGTGATTAAAGCAATAAGTATGGTCACAATGGGGGCAGAGAATGAAGGAACAAGATGAGCACTGACGAATGTGGCACTTGGTCGTGAGAATATTTACGGGAAAGCATACTTCTACGGGAGTCTCAAACTTTCCATCCTTCCTGAGCATCCTTATTGCTTTAATCACTTTGTTGTCCCCCTACCATAGATGTTAATGTCATAAACGGTTTCTTGTTATATCAAAAAAAAATTTTTTAACTTGATCTTTTGAAAACTTGGAAAAATAGCAAAAGAAAATGGAACAGAGCAGGCATCGAACCATGAACCTACAAAATTCAAGGCGAGCGCCTTATCCAGTACACCACGAGTGCCGTTGAGATATGGGTTGAGAGTCGGGTTGATATGATCAGCCGAGTTGATAGCTGTGTACAAGCCGCGAAAATTCAAAAAGAGACGCGATTTCTACGCGATTTTCGTCATCGATTTTCTCGAATACCAGAAGCTCGTGGCAAGTATACTCGACGGATATCCAGTCAGAATTTCATGCCGGTTCTCGTCAAAGATGTCACTAGCCATAACTGCATGGCGAGTCCCCAGCATTCCCTTGTGAGGGGCAGACTGTTACCACCGATGTCTTCTGCGAACAACTGCAGGAGATGGACGGCCAAGTCCTTCTCAGCCTCTTTGTGTGAGGGAAAACATTGGGTTCAATGAACAGCGCGATGACACATCACACTAACAAGGCGCAGGTCAAACTGAAGAATTTAGATATTGACTGGCTTCACCATTCGTCGTATTCCCCCGACCTGTCCCCTTGTGATTGCCATGCTTTCCGATCTCTCGAGCGCTGCTGCAGAGGAAAAAACTTCCGTAATCAGGCCGATGTAAAACGGGAGATCGACCAATGGATTGCCTCGCTCCCTAACAATAAGGAATTGAGACAGAACGGTGTCATGCAGTTGCATACGAGATGGAGGATAGTTGTTCATAAACATGGACAGTGTATCACCATTTGAATGTAGCTGCTTCGTTTGTTATTTGAAAAAAATGTGAAGCATGAAAATAGTGCAAAAACTTATGGGACACCCTAATATTTGAAAAAAAACAACAATCAGTTTGCAAGAAGTTTGTTGTTTTAAAGAATGAGGGCCAGGAGAATTGGGGTGCACTATTGTCATCTCTAACATGAGAGGTAGGAAGTGGCACTCTATTCTCTATTAGAATTGAGAGATTGGGCGCATAGAGCGTGTGGCTCAGTGGTTAGTAGTCGGCGCGTGTAACCGCGTCACGCGGGTTCGATTCCCGTTTGCAATTTGCAATACATTTGTCTTTCATATTTGAAATTGCGCGCGTTCCCTGAGGACATCTTGGAGTAATAACGAACTTTGAACTCGGATTACGGTATTCCAGTGCACATATAATTTTAGAGAAAATTGTTTTTGGATACAGGGAGATGTGATCTATAGTTCTGCCTGGCCAGTTTAGTCACGAAAAAACTCGTGGGTCTCCATCTTTAACAATCACATCGGAATATCCGCTTTTTGTGGGGTGGATAATTGTTTCCTTGCTTATTTTTGCTAGAAGACGACATGTTAATCAACTTTTCCTTACAGACAATGAGATATGTCGTACAACGTGTTAGAGCTGCAAAGCATTTCATTAAATACTTAAATGTGGGCGGAGTCGAATATTCTTCAAACCTGATCACATAATGAAGAAATGTCATCAATCGATTAAGCGTCTCTTTTGGAAGCAAAAGATGTTCTTCTTATGAAAATTAAGCTTAGTTTAATAGATACGAAATCAAAATATTCACCGAGCCCTGGAAATGAAACGGCGATGAGGAACGATGAAAGAAATGAAATGGAGGAACGATCGATAAAAGGGGTGAATAATGAAAATGATTTCATATCCATTCATTATTTAATATTTGTTGGTTTATAAATTCATTTTAACCACTCGTGATAATCATAAGAAGATAATCAATCCTCGCCATATCCAGCTTTCCATCCGTAACGATGATGAACTAAACAAGCTGATGGATGGTGTTACCATCGCTCAAGGAGGTCTTCTCCCCCATATCCACTCATCCCCCTTGAATCAAGTAATAAACATTTCATCTTTTCATAGTTTCGTGAAACAAACACTTTTATCGGTTTTTTCATGGTCAGTGTAAGGAATGTTTGACAAGTGTTGGTTGTCGAAGGCCATAAAAGTTAAAACGCAAATTTATTTAGCATTATTAATTATTAGACAAAGTTCAATGACAGGTATGGTACAGGACACAAACGGAGGATAAGAATGATATCTAGTTAAATATTATTAAAAAATGAGAGATAAAGCACAATTAGAAGGATAAGACGATCAGTGGATAAGTGAGGAGAATGAAAAGTTAACTAATAGTGACTAGACTATACAATACCGGTTACTAGACTACAAACTACTTGTGACTACGAGATCACTACTTGTTGGCACAGTGAGGGACTTCCGATGGATAATCACAGACTGACAAACGGGGATTGAATACCGTACCCTCAGGACAAGACAACCTTTCTAGACTACCCCATACACAACGATAGTATGTAGAACAGTCTTTGTCGTCAGCGAGATGAGCACCGTGTGGCTGGCCACTGCATGTCTTTGATGAACCTGATGGGATATTGATTAGTCATTCAAGTTACGATAGGTATACTGTAGATGTACGGTAGTCAATCAACTCACTATCAAGAGCAATGACATCAGATTGAGTCGAGCATTGAGGAACATTTGAAGCGTAGTCGCATACAGATGTCATCTCATTGAAGAAGAGTCCAGGTGTACATGAGGGATACGAGAAGGCCTCGCCTCCGAAACACTCAAAACACAACATTAATAATCAATATTCATAGATCATATGCCTCAAATACAGTAATCTACTACTATATCAATAGTACCTGAACAATGCCAGCACAATTCTCGGGGTTACGGTAGAGTCCATCAGCGTGTTTTGTAGCGCAGAATGTGAGAGGATCGAATGAAGTAATAGGGGTTATACTACCCGATATCTTTGATCCACGATGATTGTGTTTAGATGATACATGTCTCTCATTCTCCTTAGACTGGTATTCATCATGAGCGGTCGTCTCCTTGACAAACTGAAATACCATATTATTGAAAACCCAATTATGGTGCAATTACCGTACCTTCGGACGAGTGATGGCGGGCGAGGTTCCTTTTGATGAAGCACACTCAGACATCTGCACTCGAAGCACGCAACGTCCAGTTACCGGTGAGAATACCTCTGCAGCTCCAGAGCACGTCTGTAGAGTAACACTTTCCTGAAATTAATAATTAATCACGAGGTTAAGATATCACAACTACTGTATACCTTGTCACAACGAATGTAATGCCCAGAACAAAGAGCGGTCGCCTTCAAAATACCATCTTTCACTCCAACACAGCGAACATCTCCAGACCAATCAGTGTGACGATGAGGGTCAGACAAAGGAGATGGTGCAGATGAAGCAAAACCTGCGACCAACATCGGATTTATTGCTAACGATCAAAGATCAAACAGCAGAGATCAAAGATCAGACAACAGAGATCAAAGATCAAAGCCTCACCAGAAATCTCCTTGAGATACGATTGTCCACAGTGCTCAGCGGGCACGCATTGACGAATGACAGAGTCGAAGAGTGATCCAAACGTGCAATTGGCCTATAATCATGAATATTAGTCTACCGTATTCCGGGAAAAGGGGATACAGTACTCACATTGAAAGCAACTCCCTCAACAGTGCATACTCCATAAGTCATTGAACAATAGTTGAGAGGGAAGGCCGGTTGTTCGGGATTGAACGTACACTCACTTCCAGTGGCTGCAACATCAACCATTACAGTATTCAAACGATACCGTAACTCATGATGACCGTACCTTCAAAGCGGACGGGTGCACCAGTGGAAGGAGCGGGAAGAGGACGAAGAGTTGTAGTAGAAGGAGAATCATTACGTGAATACTTTTCAGTTGATGATGAGACATCGGCCGAAGGTTTCTGTAATATTTAAGATCAAAGATCAAACTACAATAGTGATCAAAGTACAAACATCTTTCTCGTTTCCGAACTCGGGACATCCTTGAACGAATTGACGGTAGGCACACGATGAAGTGACGTCATCAAAGACAAGAGGAGATTGACAACTGAGAATGTGTATAAGAAATACAATACTTCATACTAAACACTAAGAACATATACTTATCATCAAGTCATTAACTAACTCGAACATATCAGGCTTTCCATCATTACAGATAGTGAAATGAGCCGAGCACACTCCAGACGATGAAGGACCCTGAAAAACATTCCGTCTGAACTGGGAAAATGTAACAATTGGAAATTGGTAACAAACCAGCCCATACCTTCCAGTTGCAAGTAGCCTCAGCGACGGGTTGAACATCAGAATGTGTTACAACAGGGTCATGTAAAAGCTTCTCTACAGATATAGGCAACTTGGGACGGTAAGGTTCCGTAGATGCAGATTGAGTCTTGACCTCTTCTTCATGATGATGATGATGGATACGATGACCACGAGTAATGTGATGAGAACCGGAGTTGGAGCCGGTAACTTCCGGACGATACGGGCCACTAGTAGAAGCAGATGCATCATTGGATACGGTAGGAGCTTCTGTCACTGGCTCCTCAATTCCGTGAGCTGAAATGTAATTGATCTATTCTTGATTCATTTTATAACATAGAACGTTTAAATATATTTAATAATATGATTATTTGTTGTATTAGTGATGTATAATACCTTGTCCAGTCCATCCTCCACTACATGCATTCTCACGATAGTCACATCCCTTTGTCTCAATATTGAAGAACGTTCCCGATGGACAATTCATCACGGCTTCCATCTACAAATACACCATTTCAAATCTCCCGCCATTCAAAAACTACAGTACCTCTCCATGTTTGCATATGACGAAAGCAGATGCACATCCACGAGTAGCTTCGTGGATACCATCCACACGGCCAACGCATGCATCTCAATATCAAATTCATTAGTTGTTATCATAGGTCGAAAATAATAATAATAATATTTATGCGTTTTACAAGAAAACACGGCACAGGAAAATAAATTAAATTATATCGAATGATTGATGATGGACATATGACAAAAGTATGTTACAAAGTACCACGCCTTACCGGATTTTGAGCCAAAATTTCACAAATCGGAAAACCTGATCGGATTTTGAAAACCTATCTATTCGACCTATCGTTGTTATTTCCAATCAATAATCTCACTTTTGTCAGCAGTAGGCTGTTGAATAGATACATCAACAGGTACTATGGAAGCAGAAGTTGAAGGATAGATGGTAGTTGGAGTTGAAGAAACAACAGCATTTGATGTGATAGGTTCAGTGGAGATAGGGTTCATTCCACAGGTAGGCACATGAGCAGGATACTGACAAGCCTACAAATATAATCACTTCGTGATCTATTCATCGAGTCCATTTACTGTACCTGAGTAGCTTCATCAAAAGTGAGTGCGGGCGGACATCGCATGAGTGAAGCCATTCCATTGGCACACATAACGAATCCTCCCTCAATCATATATATATTAGGTGAATTCATAAGTAACGCTCGTTTTTTAGTCCCAACTTCAGTCGCCTCGTTCTTGCTTTGTTGTTATTGCCAGCATCCCTGCTGTATACACTAGATAGGCTGTCCCTCGAATATCCTAGGGTTGTTTTCGATTCACTTCCCGCGTGTCCTCCAGGCGAGAAAACCGCACAATTTCGCCCCCGACGGAATTCACATTCGCAACGTTATTTTATTCCTCTCCCTCTCGGGCTTGAAACGCCCTGACTTTCAACATCGCCTAGCAGAGGTGTACCCCTCACATGTGCCTCACGCAATAGCGGTGAGAAAGTGAGCCTTCAAATTCGAGAAACAGGACTTTTCCCTCGAAAATGAAGATTAACCCAGTCGCCTACCGGAGGTGGATCTCGATCGATTGCTTTAAGAGGAAAGGGCTGATCGGTATCCCGATACCGGTCATATTGCAAGGGCACTTGGGGTCAGCCAGAGCACTGTGGTACATGGCCTTCACACTCTCGGAAATAAGTGAAAATAGGGAAGATGTCTACCCCACATCCTAGCCGACTTCGACAAGGATCGCCGAATGGACATGGCAAAGACTTTTCTAACTCTACGTCGCCGGCTTGTTTGGCTGGTCAACGTTATAACCGGTGATGAAAAGTGGGTGCCCTACGATTACAAAGAGCCAATGAGACTGTGGTTCGGTGAGCGCGAATATCGAGCAGATGCCCCCAAACCCGATTTTCACCATCAAAAAGTGATGTTGTGCGTCTGGTATTCGGTACCGGGAGTAGAGTACTGGGAACTCCTCCCCGAGGGTACGATTGTCACGACACATGTCTACACTCTCCAGCTGCGGAAGCTAAGACTCCTCCTCGAACAATCACGCGGGAAGGACACTCGGATATAATTTCAACATGACAACGGTCGATCTCACACCGAAATAACGACCCAGGCTGAGCTAACGGAATATGACTGAACTGTACTTCCCCACTCTCCGTACTCACCCGGCCTTGCCGACTATGGTTGTCACCTCTTCGCGGTGCTTCATCACTTCCTCAGCGGGCAAAACTTCAAAGACCGAACCACTATCCATACCGTACTCGCCACATATTTCCGGAATTTGCACCAGTCCTTTTACCACGAAGGGATCCACAAACTGCCGGGTAGAAGGTAGAAGGTGACCAATGCGAATGGAAAATATTTCAAGAATTCTCCATGCTTTGTAAAATTTTTGTGACAATTTTTTTGGAAAGCGAAAAACGAGCGTTACTTATGAATTCACCTAATATAATCATGGTAATGATATATTTGTCGTTATAATAATCTATACCTTGCAATCGATAGCAAATCCTCCATCCTTCTTCTGACCACAATCAAATCGTACAGTCATCGGTGCTAGAGTCGTTGGAACATCGAGAACGATAGATCGATCTGTAACAAATCAATATCTACAATAGATCAATCAATAATGCAATATATTACCAGGTTTCGTGTACTCGGCTGCTACAGGAGTGTAGGTCGGCTTGAAGTATTCATTGGATAGAGTAGTTGAAGCTACAGTAGTCGGCACATCAGCACTTGGTGTTCCTGATACTACAAAGTCCAAAGATCAATGTACCGTACTACAAGGCATCAAAGTAGATACCGTACCTCCACATTCGATCAGATTGGCGGGCCATTCACAAGCATCTGTACCTCTGTCATATACCAGTCCCTCAGGGCAATTATACGAATACACATTGCCTGATGCACAAACAAAGTAAGCAGAAGTACATGATCCAGATGCATATGCTCCATCACTACGCCCATCACATGAGAAGGAAGAAGTAGTCGATGATGATGATGATGACGTCACGGCATCAGATACAATGAAATCAGTCTTCACTGTAGATGTCGTCGTGACGATAGTTGTAGTCTGTTCAGTAAGTGTAGGTATCATGGGACGATAGATTTGACCATGAGAATGATGATGATTAGTATGAGATCGAGAAGGAGATGAAATACTCTGCAGAGATCAAAAATTACTTATTCAAAGATCAAAGATCACACTTACGCTTGCGGATAATTCAACACCACAGATCTCAGTGGGTACACAAGTAGACTGCATGGCTTCAAATAGATCACCAACAGGACAAGCGGCTACCTGTAGAGATCAAAGATAATCCATTTCAAGATCAAAGATCAAAGATCAACTCACAATTGGTCGTCGAGCACTCTTACAGTAGATGAAGTCCTGTCTACATTGTCCAATCGATATCATTGAACCAGAAGTGGAAGAAGAGCATAGACGAGAGAATCGTGAACGATGAAGACGTGATGAACGAGGAACGAGAAGTCGACGTGTTACGGTAGTCTTCGTATTCTGTAAGTATATAAATCATACATGGGCAAGCTACATGGAGCGCTGGGGGGGGGATCCGAAATGAAAATTGTAAAAAAAAAGGTTAATTTTACATGACACATTTTTAAATTTCATAAATGTCATTTTTACAGGGGCATTGCATCCAATTTTCCAGATGCACTAATTTTACAGTAAACACCAAAATGTCATGTATGATAAAAATGACACCACACACCACACTAATTGCAGTACCTGTGGGATATGAGCAGCAACAGGAACGAAGCCAGCATATCTCTTGAATCTTGTGAGGTCCATGTCATCATCATCGGGAAGTTCAACACCCTTACATTCATCATTATCGATTGTCTTGTCATGACAATTCGTCTCATTCCTCACCTCGCTCTTTAGCTTCTCCTCCATTCCAACAGTCGATGAATCATCAACAGTCTCATCGTCCTGTAGATACCGTAACCATTATTATCATGTCATTCGACATGATCCAATAATCATACAGTATTACTTACATCATCCAAGTCTTCTTCCTTCTCTTCAGGGTTCTCATGTGTCTGGTCTTCATTAGCTTCATCGCCTTCTTGATCATCTTCAGAGTCGTCGAACTGCAATAATAAGTTACAGCAACCAAGGTATTACAGTATGTTGCAAAGCACCAAGCCTGACCGCATTTAGAGCCAAAAATCGAAAAACCTGGCCACATTGTGAGCCAAATTTTCACAAAAATTGAAAAACCTCCTATGACCAGAAAGAACCGAAAGTAACCGCTAACCTCTTCAGGATGGGAGTTGTCCACCGCGTCGTCAACTATACCTTCAGCATCCACTTCATTCACGGCCTATAAAAATCGATCATTCATTTTTCAAATTTACCGTAATCCTCACCTCATCAGCAGTGTCATCATCTTCAGTCTTTTCAACAGAATTATCCTCTGAGGCATCGGTTGTATCATCATCAGTCTCGGCATCAACATCATCAACCTCAGTATCAGCAGTATCCGCCTTGTTGTCAGCATACTACAACATATCAAACATCAAATATTTAAAAATTCAAATTTGCTAAACTATTATTTTTATAGTCTAGTAATGATAAAAGCCTAGAGAAACATGATTGGTGTTTGATCAAACAAGGTCAACATTATACCTCAACATGTTCGTCATGATCATCTTCAGTCTCTTCAATCTTGTCGACAGAGTCAACTGATTCCGATTCAGTGTCATCATTAACTTGTTCATCTCCAATCTGAATAAAGATCAAAGATCAATCTAGACCACTGTATACTCTACACAAAGTAAACTGCTTACGTCTTCATCGTCAGCAACAGCATCAACTTCTTCCATATTAGTTTCATCATCCGCATCATCTTCCGTTTCTTTGGGAGAATCTTCATCATTTACATTATTCTTCTCATCATCATTTTGTTCAGGTGTTTCAGGAGTCTCCTCCTCTGTCAAGTCCTGGGCATCTTCTTCCTCGCCTTCTTCCGTCTCTTCAACATCAACGGAGGCATCAGAAGTTTCAACTTCGGCATTCTGAAACAGGTATATATGGACTAACTACGTTAACTATATCATACCTCTTCAATAGATTCAGGTTCTTCTGGATTCTCAGCTTCGTCAGTGGAATCAGATTCCTCCTCAACTTCAGTTTCGTCAATCTTCTCAGATGCAGAGTCGACAGATTCATCGTCTTCCGATTCGGACGCCCGATCTTGAGCCTGAACAGAGGTCAAAGATCAATATATCTTCAGTAAATCTACCGTATACCTCTTGAGCAACAGATAGATCAGCAACATCATTAATCTCGTCGTCATCATCTTCAGTCACTTCAGATACATTATCGTCTGGCAAATCAGTCTAAATAAGATCAATCAATAAATGACTCATACTATATCTCACAATACACTTACCGTCTCATCAGCATCGTCTTCGTCCTTCTCAGATACATCAGCAGACTGAAACAAACAACAGTTAGGACATGAGTGTACGATTGATTTCTAATGGAATGATACATCACCACCAACTACCGTAATCTTATTACTACCGTTTAGTACCTCTTCAATCGATTCAGGTTCCTCTGGATTCTCAGCGACGTCAATGCCTTCAGCTTCGTCGCTGGCGTCATCTACAGGTTCCGAATCATTCTTTTCCTCAGAATTGACATCATCTTCAGAAGTGTGAGAATCTTGTATATCTTCACTCTGTGCACTTTCGTCTTCTTCAATTGTCTCATTTCTTTCATCTTCATTCACATCATCACCCTTCATATCTTCATTTACCATCGTATCTTCATCATCATCAGATTCGACAGACTGAAACATCTACCATAATCCATCCATCCATCCATCAATTCATTCATTCATACCGTATCCTCTGATGGTTCGACAGATGACTCCTCTTCCTCTTCTTCGTCATCTTCCTTTCCTTCTTCATCATCTATCGTATCCTCCTTATCATCAGAGTCTTCAGATGCCTCGACATCCTTGTCTCCATCTTCAGGTACGGATTCGGCATCTTCCTGTAATCGATAGTATGGGTTACTGTAGTCATCGTGACAGGACTCCAACTACTGAACCAACCTTATCATCTATTGGAAAGGCGTCAACGTCTTCTTCCTTCTCAAAGGCCTCATTTTCAGCTTGTTCTTGAAGTTCTTTCACTGCATCATCAGCAGACTCTTCAGCACTCTCAGACAGAGCAGTATCCTGATTGAGATGAAAGATTAGTTTAGATTAGAGATCAAAGATCAAATCTACCTCATCAACCGGATTTTCATCATCCACATTTTCTTCAGTTTCATCGTTATCCTTCTCATCTTCATAAGGCAACTCAGTCGAAACCTCTTCGGTGGTCTAGATCAAAGATTAGTTTAGACCATAGATCAAAGATCAAATCTACCTCATCAACTGGATTTTCATCATCTACATTTTCTTCAGTTTCATCGTTATCCTTCTCATCTTCATAAGGCAACTCAGTCGAAACCTCTTCGGTGGTCTAGATCAAAGATTAGTTTAGACCATAGATCAAAGATCAAATCTACCTCATCAACTGGATTTTCATCATCTACATTTTCTTCAGTTTCATCGTTATCCTTCTCATCTTCATAAGGCAACTCAGTCGAAACCTCTTCGGTGGTCTAGATCAAAGATTAGTTTAGACCATAGATCAAAGATCAAATCTACCTCATCAACTGGATTTTCATCATCTACATTTTCTTCAGTTTCATCGTTATCCTTCTCATCTTCATAAGGCAACTCAGTCGAAACCTCTTCGGTCTAGAAAATTCAAATATATATATATATATATATATATATATATATATATATATATATATATATATATATATATATATATATATTATATATATATATATATATATATTATTCAAAATAATAAAGCTATATCGATCGATATCTGAACCTACCGTATCTTCGTCAGTTTCCTCGACGGTTTCATTATCAACTTGGGATTGTTGATCATCTTTAGACTCTTCATCTTCTTTTGCTTCTTCTTGATTATCATCATCTTCATTTACAGTATCCTCTTTATCATCGATCATCTCAGATGCATTAACATCCTTCTCATCATCTTCAGGAACGGATTCCTTCAATTCACATCGGTTACTTATGGTATCATATATTCCCACATTGACAACAAACGAAAGTGAAACACCTACCTCTTCATTCTCAGTCTCCATTTCATCTGATTCATCATCTTCATCTTCAGGTGATTCTTCATTCTAAATTCAATCAATAATCAATAATGGATACCATAACCCAGTTGTAGTACCTCTTCATTCTCTTCCATATCTGATACGATTCTTTCAGCCTCAGCCTCTTCATCCTTTCTCGTCTCGTAGTCGACATCTTTCTCATCTTCATCACCCGTCACATCAGTAGATGTTCCATCATCTTCCGAACCTTCATCATCTTCTACAGTATTCTCATCTTGTTCATCTTCAGCAGGGACAACATCAGTAGATGATCCATCATCATCGACATCTTCCTCTTCTTCATCCTCTATCGCATTCTCATCCTGATCATCCTCAAGTTCTTCCCCATGCTGTGCAGCCCTCTCGATATCAACTCCTTCTTCAATATTCGTCGCCTCACCATCTTCGACAGCCTATAATAAATAAACCAATAAAATCATTTCACGTAAAACATAGTGTATGAAGTAACATACAGTATCATCGTCTCCATCTTCAGAATCCAAAATTGGTTCGATATCTTCAGGAACGAGTTCAGGATCAGCTTCAGCATCAATTACGGTAGACTGTTCCTCGCGAGAGTTGACATCAGGATCGGATGCTACGCGAAGAGTTTCGTTCTGAACAAAAAATCATGATCATACCGTAAACATCGAATGAAGTAATCAGCAGATACCGTACCTCTTCATCAATTGTCTCAGTCGCATCGGTCGTGGTAGTAGTTGTAGTTGTGATCTTGCCTTGAACCTTTCCACCAGTCTTTCCTCCAGTATTCTTCGCTTTATTTCCATTCCAAATCTGTAAATATCGATTGACTAACTGTAATAAAGAACAATCGATACCTTTGCAGCTTTCACTGCTAGACGAGCTTGTTCGGCCAGAGCTTTGGATGACATGGGGTCCTGCAAAGATCAAAGATC
Source organism: Parapristionchus giblindavisi (assembly GCA_943737045.1). Lineage (NCBI taxonomy): Eukaryota > Metazoa > Nematoda > Chromadorea > Rhabditida > Diplogasteridae > Parapristionchus > Parapristionchus giblindavisi. The sequence goes on along the minus strand of CALSFV010000294.1, from coordinate 351,765 downwards.
ATACCACGATATCACTCTACCGTACCTTCTTGACTACTCCATTGTCCTTCTCCCTCTCATCTTCATCATTATCCCATTCACAGTCTTCATCATCATCATCATGACGTCTCTTATGGTGTGAACGACGACGATCACAACTACAACACAACAATAGACTACAGTATCCCTCGTTACCACACCACAATAGACTACAGTATCCCTCGGTGTACACAACCACAACATTAAACACACCGTCTGCGTCCACGACGACGGTTTCCATCAGATCCACGTATTCTCACAAAAGGATTTGTCATCGATAGAGGGGCAACGAAAGGATCGGGTTTGCCCTGCAAAGATCAAAGATCAAACTGAATAGATCAATGAAAAAATAAAAGATGAGACATACCTTGAATGCATCTTTCAATCCTCGTACACGATGTTTATTCTTCAAGAGTGGACTACGAAGGGGTCCATCATGAACACGATGTCCTTTCCATTCATCATTCAATTCTACAAATAAGGAGTGAAAGATTAGATAAGACATTTACAACTGATATCGCTGCGGTACCTTTGCTAACACTGCGTCCATAACCGAATGGATTTCCCTCTACAAGAACATATCCCTTGCGTAGACGAGGAGCGCCGCGAGATCTAAACATAACTTGGATAATGGTTAGCCAATGAATGATTAACTCACTTGTGGTACTGTCTATGAGGATGCCCATCACTGACTGCAGATCCAATCCAACTGAATCCATCAGGAGTATAGAATGATCCAGATACTCCACGAGCATAGAATGGATTAGTTGCAATACGACCAGATGAATGACCACCATAGAATGGATCCAACACTTCCTTCTTAAAACATCAAATATTAAAGTACCAAGTTAGTATATACATCAACTTACATTTTCATACACATTTCCAGAGGGAACGACGAAATCAGTTCGAGATGGTTCAGGATAGGCAATAACTGAAGGTTGTTCTTGTACCAGAGGAGGAATGTATGAAGACATTGGCTCATCGCACTCACGAATCTCAAAGATCAAAGATCAAACTACCGTAATCAAGTATGGATAAAAAAGAGAAAACTCACCTCATAGACAGCCTTGCATTTGTTTATGGTTGAATCGAAACGATGAGACTTTCCACAAGCCTTTCGTATCCATCGTCGAACGGTTGGTGAACATTCTTCATAGGCAATAGAACATGCAGCAACACGTCTCTTATCACCACCTTCACACTCAGGGGCAATAGTTGTATCAACAATAGGGGCAGACTCAACAAAAGTGGGTACATAACCAGAATTATCGAATGAAGAGTAGGCTGGAGCATATTGCGGAAGAGGTTCTTGAGCAGCTATTGTTTGTTGATATGAAGAAACTTTAGAAGGAGCAACATAGCTAGTGTATACTTGTTCATTCTGTGATTGATCATACACTTGTGGTTGTTCATATACTCCATTATTGATGGATTGTGGGTACTGGTTGTATTCTCCACCATAAGAATACTGCTGTGTTGGCTGCTCATATCTTTGTTCATTATCAGTCGAGTACTGTTGAGCTGGAGATGGCTGGTAGTATTGTTCTTGCTGCTGATATTTAGTTTGCTGATAGTCGCTCTGCTGGTACCCAGTCTGTTGATATCCGGTTTGCTGGTAGTCAGCTTGTTGAGATCCAGCCGGCTGATAGCTAGATTGCCGATATCCGGATTGTTGATAACTGACTTGTTGTTGATAATCATTCTGTTGGTTACGAATATACTGATCAGAGGATGGAGTGCTGCAACTATCCCATTTAGAAATCCAAATCGATCATAGACGTTAACTACTGGACACCGTACCAGTCCAAATGTATAGTATAAAATAAAAGTATAGCATGAAAGGCCTTTACCATCGTGTTTATTTTATTTTTCCCCCTTTTGGACTGGTCCGGTGTTCTGAAGTATTGTCAACTACTGTACCTTGGGGCATTATGCTGTGGAATCTCTTTGAGTATAGGAGTCTCGACACCAAAGACTGGCTTGACTGGAGCATCAGATGTTGCGACCGGAGTAGATTCCTCAAAGCATAATGGTGTGCATTTGGTGCACCATGTGAGTATGGATAGTCGACGTTTCCGATTTGCACTCACTTGTTCAGTAGTTTCTATCACTTCATCCATCTCACATCCATCCAGATCATAGACACATAGTCCAATCTTGTCGTCGAATAGTGATTGTCCAGGACATCTACAAACATATTCAGTAAATGAAAATCGATAATTTTCGAATCCCTCCTAGAAGGCTCTTTTGGAACCTTTGGACTTTTTGAGAGGGATAAATATGGCGAATAAGAGCATTCCCCCCCCCCTGTTTCCCTCACCCCTCTACATATGATATGCTTACAGGATAAACATAAACATTAGATATTAGATAATTACTCCTAACTACCGTATACCTTCTAGCAATCAGCTTGCCACCGATACACTGCACAAATCCAGAGCTACACGTTCCCATCGCACGACGTCCTTTACCAGTACACGTAGATCCATCCTGAAATAGATAATCAATCATTATTATGATCGATCAATAATATCGTTCAATATATAGATAATTCCTTACATCGTGAACCATAGGAAGTGGAGCATCAGTTGTCAACGAATCTTCATCCAAATCGATAATTGGCTTTGGAGCATCATGATTTTGTTCAGCCACATCAACGGGAATGGATACGGTAGGAAGAGTTACGGTAGGGGACACATCAGAACAAGATTCCGGCCATACACATTGAAGTTGAGACTGCAAAATTGAATTGATTAAAATCAACAATTACAGAAAAGCATTCAGAGGTTCATAGAATTTCTTCTGCTTTTCTGTCGAGCGTGCGGTCGATATGACATTGTTGTCCAAGTGACCATTGTCCACCTTCCCTTGTCTATTCCATCTACAGATAAGAAACCCAGTTGAATCCCCTCCCAGAAGGTGTTTGGAAAGCCGGGAGGTGTATTTCCTTCTTCATGCAGCTTCTTCGGACGGAGTATCTACTGCTACGTGGGTTGTTCACTTCTATTTCTAATGGATTATTCTCTGGATTCTACTTCGTAGTAAGCGCAGATGTTGAAAAACCATCAAGATATACACGAACGATGAACCGATGAATAGAAGAAAGAATTGTAACCCATTAATCTATGAAGAACCCCCTGTCATGACCCACCGCACCAATGTGCAGATGTGATAAAGATTATTATTATTATTATAGAATGGACAAAATAAAGAGATATAATCGAAAATACCTTGTCAAAGACAAGACCAGTTGGGCACTCCAGAGGGTAGGCATTTCCAGCAGAGCATTGGACAAAGGCAGATGAGCAACCGGATGAATATAAACCATCTGTCAGTGAGATACAATCTACAAACATGGCATGATTACGGTAGTTCAACTTGGTCAGATATCATACCAATAAGAAGACCATCACGAGCGGGTTCAGCAGTAGTTGTAGCTGGTGCAGTTGGTTCTAGACGCTGCACAGATGGTAGTTGAACATCTACTGTAGATGCTGGGGCACAATTCAATGGATAATCACAACGAGCAGTCTCCTACAACGAACACAATCAGATACCGTACTCCGATAGTAGGTCATTGATTGTAACTACAGTATACCTGAACGAAGAAAAGTCCTTCGGGGCAGAGAGAGGCCAAACCCATTCCATTGACACATTGAACGAATCCACGAGTACATCCATTAGAGTATTGACCATCTGGACGACCAGAACAATCTATAAAGATCAAAGATCAAACTACAAACACCAAAGATCATTAACCAATATCGACAGGAGCAAGTGTTGGAGTGATCACTACACTAGACATCGTGGGTCGGGAGACATCAGCAGAGGGTTTCTCGACTTGAGGAAGGCCACATCTGGATCAGTACGTATTATGGTTGTTCGAGAAGAGGAGATTAGACAAACCTCTCCGGGTATTCGCACACCTTTCCATCAAAAACAAGTCCAGATGGACAACGTTGAGCATAGACGATACCTCCTACACACTGGAAGAAGTCCGTAGTGCAGCCATTACTGTACATTCCATCCGTACGAGTTGAACAGTCTGAATATAACACAAATATTACTGTCGTCGACGTCCAATACCGCAATCCTAACATAATATCAAAACGATTACTTACCAAAGTTGACATTTGATGGGAGAACGTTTGATGAAGTGACGTCATTAGTAACAGTTTGAGATACGTAATCATCAAGAGGACGAGGTTGACCACAACTGAAGGAGCAAGATATTCAGACTGCAAAGACCAAAGATCAATACATGATCAAACTACAAACCTCAAAGGATATTGACAGGATTGTGATGCTCCATCAAAGACAAGGCCTTCGGGGCAGCGATTCGGGTAAGGGAAACCAGAGACACACTGCACGAAGTCAGGTACACAACCATCGCTGTACGTTCCATCCGCACGGCTCGAACAATCTATAACGTCGAGGTTAGGAATGACGCATTGTACAAAACAATAACAGATTACCATACCTATGGGTGATACAGAAACAGATGGATTAGTTGTTGAGACAATGATCGGAGTAGTAGGTACATCTTGAGCTCCAGTCAAATGAGGAGCCGTGCATCTACAATTAATCAATCAATAACCAATCAGTTACTGTATCCTCTTACATCTCAGGATAATCACACGACTTGGTGACGTCATCAAAGACAAGTCCCTGAGGACAGATCTGATGGTAAACACGACCAGCAACGCATTGGAAGTATTCCTCGACGCATCCGATAGAATAGGAGCCATCATCACGAGATGAACAATCTTAATCAAATTGATAAACGTCGTAAGTTCAGAGGATATAGTAATCAACCAATCAATATATAACTACATTAATCTTTACCAAAGCTAGAGTCAGTAACAATTTGTTGAGTAACAACATAAGCTGCTGGAGTAAGAGGGGCCTCAGGTGGAACGCCACATCTAGAAATGAAATATCATTATACTGTATACTGAAAAAGACACAGAATCCGAGTAAACTAAAGACAACTCACCTCTCACTGAATGTACATTCTTTCCGTTTCTCATCGAATACGAGTCCTTGAGGACACAACTGTGAGAAGGCCTGACCAGCTACACATTGGAAAAACTCTTCCACACATCGTCTAAAACCATATGTTCCATCTTCACGACCGGAACAATCTGCAATTATCAATAGTAAACTCTGACCCATCAGAGAAAAAATAACAAACCGAAAGTTGACGAATGGCGAGGAATGGGCAGTGATGGTTCAGGTACATCGGCGACGTGCAATCCATAAGCAGACATGGAGGCCGGGGATACGGTAGGAGATGATCGTGCCGGGACCTTCGTGTGTTTTCTACTATCAATACGTTTACGAGAAGGTTTATCGGAAGCAGCTCCATTTGCACAAGAAGCCACATTGCCTGGGTAGTCACAGCCTCCAGTAGCCTCGTTGAACTTTAGTCCCTGAATCGATTATGTTATCAAGCTGCTACAACATCCAAGAATACAATACCTCCTGGCAAGACAATACTTCTCCAGTTCCAGCCCAGCACAGAACATATTTGTGACCACATCGAGTGAGAGAATGTGCTCCATCTTCCTTTCCAGCACAAGCAGTTCCAGCTGTTGAATCAATCAGTGGAGTCTTGGCTACTATTCCAGAGATGCCTACAAACATACACATACAGTATATCAAGCTACAGTAACCTCTGGAGACATTGACCACGGTATAGTAAGCTTGAGCGACTAGCTATTATAACATAATAATAATATTGAGAGTAATGAACTTACGTTGGCGTGGAGCGTATGTGGGATATGTCTGTCCATAGGGAACTTCAGTTGAGATTGCATCAGAGAGTACAGGTAGAGATTCTGTCGATGGCTCCTTAGTCATCGAGGAAGCAGTAGTAGTGGTGGACATTGGCGCTCGAGTGGCGCGAGTCCTTGGCGCAGGTGTCGAGTTTGGGTCTCCGCCGCACGCACGAATATTGCGCTTGTAATCACACTGCGAAAAAAGGCGCTTTAAAGAAATGCTGATAATAAAATCCTAGATACCGATTTCGTATCGATGTTGAAGAATGTTCCTCGAGGACATGAAGAATGCAGGAGTTGGCCGTCTCGACAGAACCAGAACATAGATGTACATCCATCACCGTACACGCCATCATCACGACCGACACAAGAGAACGGATCTTAAAATTAAATAATTAAAACATAATTTAAATTGAATTGTATGATTTTAATTGCAATTATAATAGTTAAAATAAAAAGAATTGAATCAAATAAAATTAATTACTACCTTGGCATTCGGCAATATTCTCACGATAGTCGCACTGCAGCTTCTGTGGATTGAACCATAGGCCGTCAGAGCAATTTTGCTACAAAAACATCAAATATTAATGCAAAAAGATCCAGCCAATTATACAAATAATAATATTTACCCGAACTGTCTGTCCTCCTGTGCATTCTAAGAAGTAAGAAGAGCAGTGGCCAGTCGGATACACTCCATCCACCTTGTCCACACAATCACCTCGTACATCTGAACGAAAAATAGGTCAATAAAAGTTAACCATTTTACTGACATGTCAGCTGACATTGTGTAGAACCATCAATCGATTGAAATTATCCAACTACAGTATACTTTCTTCTAAACAGCGGTATTTTGTTTGGCAATGTGTCAATACTATGATCGCAGACTTATTTTGAATAAGTAATATTTCTTAAATTCCATAGTTATCTAAATATGATTTCCTATTTAACGTAGCCGTCGTTACATTTACTTAAGTGCATACGTCGTCACGTAAACTAGCGCTATATTTCGCTTACGTACACGTTCACATAAATTTCGGTGTGTTTGGACCCTAACGGAAACACCTGATAGTCAATGGGGAAACAGTAAGCTACCGTTCAAATTTTTCGTGACGGCGTGGGCCGATTAGGCAAATGTAACTATGCATTACCTGAGGGTGATGAGAATTGTGCGTTGGTCGCAGCAACGATGAACGTCAGTACCGCGATTCCTATGTGAGACTCACGCGGCCCCATGTCGAACTATATGGGGTGAGGCACTCAGCCAACTCTTTCTTGATATAGAAGAGTCTGCACTGGTCGACCTATGGAATACCTACATCAATATCATCAAATCATGGACATAGGGCGTAGATGGACAAAGAAACAGAATGATGATGAATAAAATGGCCAAATGGTAGACGATAGTCGGTTCCCTATGAGATATTTCTACTCTCATTCTATTCTTGCAGCGCGAGAGGAGATCATCGATGATTCTCGAATTGAGAGAGACAGCGCATAACTGAGAGATCGCAGACACAACATCTTTTGATCTACCTCTTCCTCGGACTATGATATTGATTAGCTGACCGTCGGTCCACTTTATTGTTCTCTGTGAACGTGATATCCATCTTTTAGCTATTGGTCAACATTTTATTTGTAAGAACATCGTCGTAACCAGACATCACCATATATGACATCATACATTTTCGCCCCACCCACAATCTGTTGTTTTTGCGAATTATAAACTGACCCAAAATTAGAACAAAACTGACCCGATCTACATCTCAAGTACTCAAAACTGACCCGACATGGGGTGATTCTTACTAATCTCGATCTCCTGCATATTCCTAGATGGGTTTCGAGTCTCAAAACTGACCGCATAGAGAAAAGTGCTCACTCACAATGTGGGTGCTCGAAAATGTATGTATGACATTCTTTATTAAATTATCGATTTTTATTAAACTTTATTAAATTATCATTACTACAAATTACGACCACAGATTCATAATAGCAAAGGCATGACACTTGTGACCATTTCTTCTAGCCATACAGTACTCCATACCGTAGTGGGCAGAAATCAGGGGCATCGATCGATTGATTCCATCTTTCTCTTCATAACAAACAATCAAGAATCGATCCCCTTCTGTCTCTAGTGTACGTGACAGAGATATACGCGATTCTGAAGCCGAGTACGCCATGTTCTACAACGAATGAATACAGTAAGACAAGTTAGTGACAGTGGTACTTCATTAAAAACATACCGTTCGACTGCTATAACATGTCTACATATATTAATATATATGGTTCAATTGGCTCACCCTCTCCATGACTCCTTGAAGGTGCGGACTATTACAAAACGGATTGGATGACTCGGATGGATAGTCAATTTCTCTGATCAATTAATGAGATCAATATCGCAATCACAGAAAGTATCTGATACCGTAGTACTAGTAGTAGTACTGTACTACCATACAGACAATACTATAAGGCAACCATATTTCGAATACTGTAATCTCACCTTTTCTTTCTTCTGCCACATCCACATCCACCACCTCCTCCACCAAAGCACAGTCCATCTACCGTAACCGCGAGAAAACTAAGGACAAGGAACATTTTGCCCCTACCCAACATCTCCGTGAAAGGAAATAGAATAGTGACCCATCCATCCTTCAAGGCCTATTCCCGCTCCCTCAAGAGCCCATCCAGACAATATACTGCACTGCAATTACGAGGAAACTATCCGGCTTTCACTTTTATTGAAGTCTTATAGGTGCAATTTCATACGAGATCAAGAATCATACAACTGTACACAATAGGAATATAGTTTCAAATCGTATTAGGACAGATAAATAGCGTCAAACTTGCAATTGGGTTGGGATTGGATTAACTAAAAGAACAACAAAGAGAAATAATGACGCCTACCGTACTTCGCCCTCATCAGGGGGGCTAGCGCTCTTCGGGGGAGCGAGTACGGAATCTTCCTTCTTCTTATCATCATCCACCTCTCGTGGTTCATAAGTAAGTTCAGCCTCGTCCTCTGACAATCATCATTTCACTTTAATTCGACAAAACAACGTATACCTTCTATCAACTGCCGGAAATTCTCAACAAATATATTGAAGGCAACCATGTTATTACGGCGCTCATTCAACTACAAAAATGAAATTTATTTATATAGTAATGAATAAGCTATAGATCGATTAGATTTACCTTAGCCTCTAGTTGTTTCTGTCTTTCAGCGAGCGTTTGTAACTCATCCGTGAGCTCCTCAAGTTTGCTGAACGAACAGACACTTATTGTTAGCCACTAGATATCTTTATTGGATGTATGATAAATAAATAAAATAAATAGATCATAAGCAACTCCTTACCTATGCGTATCAGCTCTGCTTGGTAGCTCTTCGATCATTTTCACAAGTAGATTGTACTCTTGACGATTACGACGAATCTCTTTCGCTGCTGCGAGTTCAACCTTGGCTCGTTCCATCGCATCCATTGACACTTTCATCTATTTCACAAGACATAGTTAAATTTCATCAATTCAATACGTTCTCACTTGTTCATCAATCTCGGCAGCAAGTCTATCGTAGTCTTGCGACTGCTTCGAACACATTTCCGATACAACACCTTGCTTCTCAGCATTCAATTCCAGAGCATCCAACTTGAAAAACTTTTAATTTAGTAAATTGTCTCATTTTTACGGTATACCATCTTCATTGCTCTCAGGGCATCTTGCTTTGACGATTTGCCCTTGCTTGCACTGCGAATAACCTGACACAAAATACTTTCTTGGGAACCCAATTAATCCTCACATTCAAAACCATCTGCATCTTTTTCTCGTCACCGATTCCATCTCCGTCAGCAGTTAGTTTTCTCAGAACCACGTCGTCCCTCATCTTTAGAAGTATTAACGTAACCAAAGATTCAAGTATTCTGTGAAATGCAACACATTGCAACGCAATATAATTAATACGAGAGCATTTTATCACCCTCGAACAACGAAAGCACAAATCAACAACGACATTTGCGACCGCAATGTTAAGTGAGATCCAGCTTAGGCCTTCGACGTGACGTGCTTCTTGTTGTGCTTCTTGGCGAAACGAAGGTTCTTGAGGAACTTGGGATCAACTCCCTTCATAGACATGTAGCGTTGCTTCTGGACCTTGTGGATACCATTGCGATGATCCTTTCTATCTGAAAAACAAAACATTTCATAACTAAACGAAGTTTGACGGTCTGGGGCACATTACTCGTTTTAAGCTAAACAAAAACATGTAAAAGTTAATTGAAAATATTTGCACAATAAGAGATCTTCACTCTTTCAATAGTTGAACAGAAGGCTGTCAAAGATTTTTTGGTAGTGTCAGAATCTTTGCAAATATTGCATTCTACGAAAAAAGCGATTTTTCTAATTCAATACAAGCCAGAACCAATTTCTTGTAAAAATACTACTAGAATGGTTCACAAATTACACCAATTATTAGAAAACTGTGATCGGAAACTAGTTAAAATGCAAAGCTACATTCAGGAAAGCGTTTTTAATAAGAAAGTATATATAAAACTCACTCTGGTTGTGATTGGTGTGATTCTTTGACTTGGCCATGGTCTCTGCTGATTACCGAAGCTGAAAAAAACATCCATAATCGAGATGAGGCAACACAAAAACCATAAAACAAAAAAATAAGCCGGAAAAAGGGAAAATGTGGAGTTTTAGCCCAAAACATATTCACAGCATACGGTAGGTTTGAACACATCGCTTCGTGACCAAAAACTCTGTAATAATTCAGTTGCTTGCGAAAAGTGTGATTGTAGTGAAAAACTGACGGCTATTTCACGGATACGGTCAGCATGATCATATCTTATGTGCTGGAGTTGAATTTTGACATTCTTTGCCGTATTAACTGTCCTATGCATATTTCGCAACAGCCCTTACCAAATCATGTTATCAATCGAAAGAAAATAGATTATTAGAGATGATGTAATGGTGGATAATTTTCATCAGTAATCAAAAATTAATTTTATAATATGCGTCCATGTATTATTTTTGTTCAAAATTTGCGTTTTTCATTTTCGCAAGCTTCAATACTTCGTTTCTCAGTTGGGTTCTCTCTATTGTACCAAAATTATCTGCTATATCGCGCGCGATATCGCGTATTCATATTTCCGTGAAAGAGCACTGCGTGTCTGTTATTTACATCTGTTATTTGAAATGAATTTTCAGATGACACTGAAATCACAATGAAAGAAGAATTGTGCTATCATGAAACATTTATTTATCAGCGATATATGCACGAAACGATAAAAAAATAATGATAACGGAGAGAAGAGTTCTAAATCTTTGATGATGATTGCGATGGATTTGCAAATGGCTTTGTAAGGATATGCTTGGGTTGGAAAGGATTCTCCAAGAACACAATAGTGACAAAATGAAATAATAATAATTATAAATTTATGTGACCTCGGAGGTCAGATAAATTTATTATTATTAAGTAGAAAAATGAATGTTATATTTTTTTGTATAATTCAGTTATTATTTTAATTCCTGAAAAAATCTAGTTGAATTGTTTTGTAGTAGTAATCCAATCTGACAGAGTGTAGTCAATATAAATAAATCGATAGTGGTCCGTTAAATAGAACCAAGGAAGTCTTCAAGCTCACTCACTCGTTTCTTCATACGTGCAGAGTTCAACTGAATTTGTTCGAGCTTATTAAATTAATATCAATTTCAAAATTCGACTGATTAAACTCTCTCATTGTATTTTTTTGCGAGAGTGTTTGGTCACAGCTGACAGGGAAATGTTTACGGCTCGTCCTTTCCTTATGAGATAGCAATAGCATGACTAGAATTAGTTATCGATGATAATTACAAATCTGTTTTCAAACTTCATCTAGTCGAGCTGAGCTTGGGAAAAATCGATATTCGGCTAGTTGATTTGGAAATTCGGGTGGTTTCCTACATGTGGGCCGTTGCGGCGCTCTGCGGGACGCACACTGAGAGCAAAGTTACCTGGCAAATCGTTACCGTTGAATTCCTTTCGCTGAATTCAACATTTGGGGTAATCGTTTGCCAGGGTAGGGTATAGAGGTAACAATTTGCCAGGTAACTTTGCTCTCAGTGCATGTACAAAACTCTGTGCTTTATGATTGTAGTGGACAACGTGCCTGCATTTACTTAGGAAACCACATGAATTTCCAAATCAACTATGGTCAGGTCGATCTGTCAATATCCTCTTGTGAGAGTTTGCTTTTACTATAATACATACTTTGAACAGCTCAGTCTGTTCCTCGAGATCGTGTTTCATTCGATAGATTCCTTTCCTCACTGCAGACACCTGAAATCATGTTATACATTTTTTTAGAAATTCGAAAAATCAATGTAAAAGCTGCACTGAGCCAAAAGTTACTTAAATACAAGCATGGCCTCTGCTACCTCGATACACTCACGTAGAGTTCAGCTAGAATGCAAGCTATCTCGGTTGCTTATATTCTAGTTGAGCGTTCAGCTTAAATGAAGACGTAATTCGGCTGACTATCATTTAAGATCCAAACCGGCAAAAGATCAGGGAAGAACTGGGACCCGAACCACATACCTTCCGCTTAGCAGTGGAGGACGCTAACCACTGCGCCACCTAGTCATGCGACTGCTTCTTGTATAACTCGTAGCCTATTCCAGGAGGCGAGCGCGCGCTCGTTAGAAAACGCTTACCCAAATTAGCTGAAGCACTACTTAGCAATCCTCATGCTTTTTTGCTTCATCGTTTATTTAAGCTGAAGGGGTATTTCTAGCTGAACCTTATCTAAGTAATGTAGTTAGCTGAGACATTGCTAAGCAACTTTTCGCTCAGTGTGGAGGGTACAGAGTTAGGCCTATTAAGTTCTTTACAGAAAATAACCCTATCGTTAAAAGTCCGTAGCTCTATCTGCTCATCGGCGCTTTCTTCAAGAATGTAGCCTAAGTCCAACTGTTCCTTTCTGGCTGAAATTATACTATTTTTCGTGCTGGCTATGAGCATACTTTGATAATATTTTATAATAATAACAATGATAATCGATAGTTGAATACATTTTGTTTATATATTTTGTATCAGAAATACTACTAGGTCGTTTGGAAAATTTCGATATACATTTTTGATTAATTATATTTTCGCTAATAGGGCAGGTATTATTACGTGGTACGAGAGCTAAAACAATATCATGTCAGTCTGCCACAACATCGTGTTGTAATCTGCCCATCAGCTCAAGATAAATCATGGTTCCGTCCCCAACCACTTTTGTATCACAATGTTCTATAGACTTTGAAAGCGAAAACGACCGCTCAACATAGAAACTCTCTCAAATGCAATCGTCTTTCGCTTGTCTGGCTATGGAAACAAAATGGCTTGAACCAGAACACTGTGGTATATACCAATGATGAACCTTCTCGCAACACATGTTACCTTAGACCTAGCCCTTCGAAAAGATAATTTTTTACATTGAAGGGTACGGTAAGCTGTACAACACTGAGAATTAATCATTATGCTCATCGTAAGTGGGCGCGTGAAAACGATTTTTTTTGCGTGCAGCGAACAACTGAATGTGTATCGAAATTTTCCAAACGACTTATTATATTAGAGTATCTATTTTTAGTCTTTTATTCTCAAGTGAAGACTAAAGAGTGGGGCTCTAAAGGGTCAACCAGCCTCTCTCAATGAATATCGGTCGAACATCGCTGTAGTCATCTAGAACTTCCAATAAAACTTGACGATCCAAAGAATAAACCTGATCAATCAAACAATTATTAAAGAAGGGGACCCTTTAGTTTTTTGTGACTGAACTGGCCGGGTAAGAACTATTCATCACATCTCTTTTATGAGAGACTTTCTGGCTCAAGTGACATTCTCTTGGCACTTGGCCAAAAAGTGATAGGAACCGATCGGGCCCAAATCGTGCACAGATGTAGTATAGGGTGGCATGTGCTCACAGACGGAGTTTGGGACTGTCATGTCTGCTGCTTCGCTAAATAACGTAAGTTCGATGAAGTGGCATCAAAATTTCAAAGTTTACGGATTCGTTCGATATGTGTATACGACGAAGGGCAATAATAAGCAGGTAAATTCCACCAAGTGTCATCCCGATCGAAAACCATGAGACCCAGAAAAATAAAAAAAAATTTTTAAAAAACACATTTAAAAAAATTGTTTTATTTTCCCTGCAATTGCCTATCGGTGAGGGTCATTTTTTATTCCTTCAATTTGACCAGTATATATTAGTGTAACTACTGTATGAAAATGAACTAAAACACAATCGTGAAATGTTACCTTATTTCCGAAAAACCACGACTAATTCGCCTTTTTATCGCGAACTGACTGAATAAACATATGCCGGTTACGGTTATGCGAATTCGGAAATACAAAATTCACATTTTTTTCGAAAAAAATACTGTCATATTACAGCTCATATATTCATACAACAAACAAATGATAAAAGAAAACAACAGTATAATACCGAAAATCGAATGCTAAATAATAGTGATTGCTGAATTTCGAATTTCTGCATTTGGATTACGGTAGGGCGCACGATAATTAATTTCAGTTCGCGATAAAAAGGCGAATTAGTCGTGGTTTTTCGGAAATAAGGTAACATTTCACGATTGTGTTTTAGTTCATTTTCATACAGTAGTTACACTAATATATACTGGTCAAATTGAAGGAATAAAAAATGAACCTCACCGATAGGCAATTGTAGGAAAAATAAAACAATTTTTTTAAATGTGTTTTTTAAATTTTTTAAAATTTTTTCTGATTCTCACGGTTTTGGATCGGGATGACACTTGGTGGAATTTACCTGCTTATTATTGCCCTTCGTCGTATACACATATCGAACGAATCCGTAAACTTTGAAATTTTGATGCCACTTCATCGAACTTACGTTATTTAGCGAAGCAGCAGACATGACAGTAGCAAACTCCGTCTGTGAGCACATGCCACCCTATACTACATCTGTGCACGATTTGGGCCCGATCGGTTCCTATCACTTTTTGGCCAAGTGCCAAGCCATCAGCAAAATATGTTCACTGAGTCAGATAGTCTCTCTTATCTTTAATACAAAACGATTTTCACTAAAATTTTAGATGCCCCGGAATATCGTAAATCGAGCTGAATGTTCATTTCTGCAACAGGCAGAGGCAAGGATTTGAAAGATAAATGTATTTGAAAAATAACAAGCGTGTGGCGCACTTACAACATATGATCTATTTCAATTTTAAGAGACCGGCTCGGTAAGACTCGAGCATTTCGTCCCCCCGCCGGACATTCGCGAGGACTTTCGATCTGGCCCTCAATACTTTCGTCATAGACACATACCGGGGGCAGACCGATGAAAGTAATAGTAAAAATGCACTTAGGCTCAAACCCGGCTCACATATGTTGCATTAAGTAAAATTTTTAAAAAATCATAACTTTTCAATCGCGATAGCTAGGACTTTTATTTCTTTTTATTGGTGAATAACATGTCATGCACTCTTACAAACACAGCTGAACAGTAATATCATATCGTTCTGGATAAGTTTTTTCGTGTCTGATTTTAAGATTTTTCTTCTTATATCCTCGTTGAACAGATAGCGCAAGCACTGACATAGTACATATTGTAGCCCTGACAATTATGTGCATGATGGTCACATTCCCGTAGAAATCCAAGTTACTAAAATTTTGAAAATTGCAGCTGAATGTGAGATATGTGTAATTTGCAAAAATCGAAAATTAAATTTCTTGTAAATCGCAAGAGTAAGAGGTAGCTTTATTATTTCATTATACTCGTAGTAATGCGAGTGCACAGGAAAAATATACAAGTAGACTCGGACTACATTTTTAAAAAATTTAGAAAAATCATTATTTTATTTTTATTTTTTCAACCCCCACATTCAGTCGACCGTCAAGGCAAGTTGATTCATAGGGCGAATGGTGGCTGTTGCTTGTGCGTTTGCAGAAACGACTGCTACGTTAAGAATCGTCGTTTCGCAGATCTCGAATTTATTTTTTTAGTTATCAAACTTGAATATTTATATGTTTCTTTCATATAAATCGGTTGGAATGTAGCGTACGGCATCCAAAGCTGTACCATTTTTATCAGTAGGAGTATACGGTATTGAACTACCGTAATCGCCAGGAATCGCGAACTGATTTTTTTTCAGTCGACCCATGATTCTCAACCATGACCATGGTTGAGAATGGCTGAGGTCGAAAAATTCATGATGATCCCAGACCAAATACTATGTGGCATTATATCAACAGTGGACCAACTTTTATTTTTATGGATACCATAGCTCGAATTACCGTAATATAGCTACCGTATCCTATAATAATGTGGTGAAATTCTCGGAAAATTCAGGTGTGTGCATTACTATTACGGTAATTCGAGCTAGGGTATCCATAAAAATAAAAGTTGGCCCACTGTTGATATAATGACAAATAGTATTTGGTCTGGGATCATCATGAATTTTTCGACCTCAGCCATTCTCAACCATGAACCCCGGGTCATGGATGAGAATCATGGGTCGACTGAAAAAAAATCAGTTCGCGATTCCTGGCGATTACGGTAGTTCAATACCGTATACTCCTACTGATAAAAATGGTACAGCTTTGGATGCAGTACGCTACCTTCCAACCGATTTATATGAAATAAACATATAAATATTCAAGTTTGATAACTAAAAAAATAAATTCGAGATCTGCGAAACGACGATTCTTAACGTAGCAGTCGTTTCTGCAAACGCACATGCAACAGCCACCATTCGCCCTATGAATCAACTTGCCTTGACGGTCGACTGAATGTGGGGGTTGAAAAAATAAAAATAAAATAATGATTTTTTTCTAATTTAAAAAAAAATGTAGTCCGAGTCTACTTGTATATTTTTCCTGTGCACTCGCATTACTACGAGTATAATGACATAATAAAGCTACCTCTTACTCTTGCGATTTACAAGAAATTTATTTTTCGATTTTTGCAAATTACACATATCTCACATTCAGCTGCAATTTTCAAAATTTTAGTAACTTGGATTTCTACGGGAATGTGACCATCATGTAGTACATAATTGTCAGGGCTACAATGTGTACTATGTCATTGCTTGCGCTATCTGTTCAACGAGGATATAAGTAGAAAAATCTTAAAATCAGACACGAAAAAACTTATCCAGAACGATATGATATTACTGTTCAGCTGTGTTTGTAAGAGTGCATGACATGTTATTCACCAATAAAATGAAATAAAAGTCCTAGCTATCGCGATTGAAAAGTTATGATTTTTTAAAATTTTTACTTAATGCAACATATGTGAGCCGGGTTTGAGCCTAAGGGCGTTTTCACTATAACTTTCATCGGTCTCCCCCCGGTATGTGCCTATGATGAAAGTATTGAGCCCCAGATCGAAAGTCCTCGCGAATGTCCGGACCATGCTCGAGTCTTACCGAGCCGGTCTCTTAATAGGTAAAATAGTTACGTTACAGACTTGCAAAATGCGGTCATGTTTTCACGAAATGCGCTCGTGTTTTCGCAAAAAAAAAAATCCAAAATGCGGTCAGGCTTTGTAGTTTGCAACGTACTTTTCGACCTATGACTTACAAGCAGGTTTGGACGTTAAATCACAAGTTAACGGGTCCGTTAAATCGTTAAATTAACGGTTTCAAATTCCGTTAAATTTCGTTAAATCCGTTAAAACCGTTAAATTACCAAAGAATTTGTGGAAATCGACAAATTTTGATATATCTCCATTTTTAACATTCAATATTAGAAGTAGTAACAGTACATTTCCGAAAACAAAGTAAAATAATCAATTTAAAGCATTAGGCAAAAAATGCGAAAACTAAAGCAAAAGAGCCGGTGACGAAAGTGAAGTGCTTTCGATGATCAATTCGCATATAGTACTTGTCTATAGTGAGAACAGAGTACTCAAAATATAAATTTTAAAAGCATAAAGCGTATTCAAATAGCATGTTTTCTACCTTTTTTAATTTAAAATATTAAATTTATTTTTAACGGATTTAACGGAAAAATTTTCAACGGATTCCGTTAAAAATTAATTTAACGGATGAATACCGTTAAATCCGTTAAATCCGTTAAAACAGTTAACGTTAAATCCCAACCCAGCTTACAAGCGCTGGATACTACCAGTAAGCTACGCGAGCTACGTTTCCCAAGTCTCGAATCTATCAGAGGACAGAATGGCACATCGTTTGTCCCACGAAGAATCATGACAATAGCGTAATCTCCTGATTTCCCTTCTTTAATTAATGCTACCGTATACCTCAGAAAATCCTTTCGAGATGAGAGCATAGTCACATCGATGTTGCCAAACGTCTCCTTCGAACCAAATTAGGGTCGAATCGCCAATAATTTCACCTAAAGATGTCCAACCCAATTTTTCTACAATTAAAATTCGCGTATGGTATTAATATTGATCTGAGGACGCTATTGATCTCTTAAGAGCTCGGATCTTTAAGACTCGAGCATTGTCCGGACATTTCGCCAAGAATTTTGATTCAGGCCACTCCACTTTATGGGTGTAGGGTACCTTGGGCCCTGATTACAAAATGGTACTCAAAGTGGCCCTAGCAGTGGAAAGCGGCGCGCCAGGTGAGCAAAACTCGATTATCATATTTTTTTTTTAACCGAACAAGCTAAAGTCCAAATTTCTTCGGCATTGTGTTATGCATGCCCAATGTGCACAGAAACACTATTGAGATTAATTTTAAGCAATTCCTAGACTGATTTTTTACTCGAATTTTGGGTTTTTTCGATTTCTCGGCATCTGAATTTCAATTCCGCAAAAGTTCTCTAGTATATTCATGGAGCCCAACTACTAGTGCATGTAACCCTGCTAGGCTGAAATCGATCTCGGATTGCGCGTGTCGGAAAAAATCGGTCTGAGTGTTTCCAACTTGACTCAAAATCGTCATTTCATGATTTTTTGCTGTATTTTCAAAGGATTAGTGCGGAATTGTGGTCTACTCAAGGTTTCGAGGTGAGACGTGTAAAATGACACAAGAAGCCCATCACTTGGATCAATTTGAAAATTTCGATTTTCATATCCCCGGGGTCAAGGTCTGAAAATTTCAAAATTTCTCAGGCTTGAAATGTTTTCATTTATGTGGCTTCTTGTGAAGTACTAATTATGTGAACAATATTCAGCCAATGCTCAATGGCTGATCTCTCCTTTCAACCATATTGATAAATGTTTCATGTTGAATGCGTGCGAAAAAGTCAGAATTGTGCTTGAATCAGTTTCCAACTTGCTTTCTCTAACACTCTATCTAAGTACTTTGCAATGTACATAATCAATATGAAAATCGTTTATTTTCGAAAATTCAAAAAACCGATTTTTTCCGACACGCGCAATCCAAGATCGATTTAGCAGGGTAGCAGGGGTTACATGCACTAGTAGTTGGGCTTCATGGATATACTAGAGAACTTTTGCGGAATTGAAATTGAGATGCCGAGAAATCGAAAAAAACCGAAAATTTGGGTAAAAAATCAGTCTAGGAATCGCTTAAAATTAATCTCAATAGTGTTTCTGTGCACATTGGGCATGCCTAACACAATGCCGAAGAAATTTGGAGAAATTTGGAATAGCTTGTTCGGTTGAAAAAATATGAAAATCGAGTTTTCAAACTTGGCGCCCACCTGGCACGCCGCGTTCCACTGCTAGGGCCACTTTGGGTACCATTTTGTAATGTGAGCCCAAGGTACCCATAAAGTACAGTGGCCTGAATCAAAATTCTTGGCGAAATGTCCGGAATCTGGCCGAAATGCTCGAGTCTTACAGATCCGAGCTCTTAATATATGTTCAATAAATGAAGAACCTTGTTCTTTCATAATTCGTTTTATTCCTCCTGACCGACCGATCACTGCAAGTGTTCCAGAGCACAGAAGAAACATTTCCTGAAATATTACATGATGTATACATAATATTTATTTATTGAATAGATATAGAACCTTATTGAAATCTCCAATCGATACAATCTTATCCTGAGGAACGAATTGATACAGTTTCATCTTAGATGCAACTTCACGTAGAAATTTCTCGTTTAGTCCCTGTAAAGAGATAATTTTAGTCAAAGATGAAAGATCATCCAGACCTTAAATATATCGCTATCTTCGAATATATTGGGATGCATGAAGTGATTAACTCGTAAGAACAATTTTGATGGCATGTTACGACGAATATCCTGAACAAGATATCTAATCAGAATGAGATATCTGACTAAATAAAATATAGGCAATTTAAATAACGAATATGACCTCTTCATTGAAGATAATAGAACGATCTCCAGCGTATGTACAATATCCAATGATTCTCTCACGAACCTCCTCGTCCAAGTTTATGAAAGTATTATATGTTATTAGTTAAATTCTTAATTATATTTCAACACTAATTTTGAAATTAAGGACAACAGTGTGTGTTAAAATCTTCCCAGAGACGATTTTGTTGTAATGAATATCATGACGGTGTTGTTTTCAGTGTTTTTGTATATCCAATATGGATACATCTAACGTATAAGAGATCAAGGACCAAAATTCTAAGATGAAACCTGTATGACATGTACTGTTTGAGTCCATCAGCTAGCTGTTGATGGCTTGATTTCAATGCATTAGATTGAGATATCAAATCAGCCACTGAACCCATGATGGCAGCGAATATGAGAATGCCTACTAGTGTATCGAAGATCTCAAGAAGATTATGTTCCGATAGATTTGGAGAAGGCTGCAAAGATCAAAGATCAACTGGATGAAAAAAATCAAGGATCAGCGATCGATCAATGGTAGGAAAGATAAAGAACAAATAAAAATAGTGATGAAATATCAGTGATCATAGTCTTTCAGACCATTTGCGAAGAGATGAAAACAATTCTTATGAAAATACCCCAAGCCAATTTGAAGCTCCCTTCTCACAACACTGACATTTTCTTTTCTCATTAAATATAACAAACTTGTTCTCCGAGAGTAGTCATTGTGAGTGAAGACCAATAGAAAGTTTGAGCGTATTCCTTTGCAAACAATGATGATTTCACATGATTAGTTCTAAAAACATACACTGTACTACTCTCAATCTTATTATTATTGTTATTCGTAATTGTCTTTTGTAATGAAGTATCATAATTATTAAAGACGGCGAACATACCGATTAGCCCAGTGCTCATAGAGTTCAATTGCATACTCTTCACGTTCTTCAATATCTCGATTCGCTTCATCGAAGAGCTCCTCAGAGCATGGATATGAACTCAAAACATATATTTAAGAATTTCAATGAGACTAAAATCATAGTTATACAAATGAAATCGAAATTTCATTTTCATTCCAATAGACGATTTCGAAAGATTTAGAATTCAACAAGTCCGAGAATCAACAACCAAAAAGAGCCAAAAAAATTGATTTTCAAAATAACATAATCATTTAGTATCTATAAGAAAAGTTACAAATACATTTTTTTTCTTTCCGAATTTTTTCAATTTGTTCTCTTCATTTTCGAATTCAATGAATACGATTTCGGACGCATAGAAATAATACGTGATTTATTGATTAAAAAAGCTTTACAGTTTTCTCGATAAAAAAATTTCTAACAACTTCTCTTGCATAAAACGGAAGAGGTATTTATGATTTGAAGCCTACTGCTCGTCATTAAAAATAATCTTACTTGCACTTTGCAATTTGCATGTCGCTGACTCTTTCTAGAGTGAACGGCCAATCATCATCTGTCACTTCTGAATTTTCATATTTGATCTTTGATCTTTGATTTATAATCTTATTGTTAGATTTTCAATGTTGCTCTCACCTGCCATCACAGTGTAACTCCACGACGACACTCCATAATAGAGACATGCATTCCAATGGAAAAGAATAACGCAAGCAAGAACAATTTTGATGAGAGAAAATGCTGTCTGAAAGGATGCAAAATAATGAAATAAATATTTATAAAAAAGCGCGACTGACATGCCATGACGTTTTGATCTCAATTAATTCGATAGTATCTCGAAGACGATAACATTTGAAGAATCGATTGAAACTGAGATTATTGATTCGTTCAGAATTTAAAATACCGAAATATTACCGTAGCATTGACATATTAGGCATAAAAATCATGAGAATATCCAGAGGTAACAATGAAATACAATCCAAACAGAAATATCGACTTGTCAGATATCGTTTGAGCATCAAAAAGCGATTACTAACTTTCACTCCTTCCATGTAGAAATCTGAAAGTATACCGTATCCTCTCAATATTGATTGATTGATTCTAACTTTTCCTTGAATGTACAACCATATCTAATATGTAGATGACATCGCAAGAGATATTTATTCGGAGCCACTTCTGAAATTAAACAAATTCAAGCAATCTTTGAAATTGTATACACATACACCGATCTTTATCTACTTTGTCAACGAGAGGGTTGAACATTTGAAAAAAAACAATTGAGGAAAATATGAAGTGTGAACCTGCATAGAACCACTCTGCATGGATTTGTAGACAAGAATTGTAGAGAATATCAAATTGTACAAACAAGCAATTGATACAATTATGGACCATAGAAGATAAAGTTCACTACGATGATTGACTGAAGAATCGAATCGATCCAATCTTAATCAACAGTTTCATTTATTTTCAAAAAATTATGCATTTCCGAAATTGACTAGATAATTAGATAAATGTTATGCATTTTTCTAGATCTACTCGTAGAACTATATCTAATCAATTTTGTTGCGTTTACCCCACCATATAAGATCTTTATAATGACCAACTCTGTGAGCAGCCAGTTTTTCTTCTTCTCTTCTTTACATTTCTCTACATCCATGTCTGATGGTCGTCTTGATGATGGTTCAATAACTGATTCCTCATTTACTATGAGAGAGAGATTGTTTGGACTGAAATTAAAAAATCGTCTATTGATGTTTACTTTTCAAAAATCAGCATAAAAAGTTGCTACATTCTTTGTCAGCCTCTCTTTTCTTCTGCAGATGGAACTTATTTAAGAATAAATATTATTCACATTATTAATGGAGGCGCTCGGATTTTCCATGCTAGTGGAGTAAAAAAGCAAAAAAAAAAGAATTCGCGGGCGAGAAAAAGGTGCGTTAATTCAAATTCTAACTTTGCTATTTTTTTAAAGCCTCGAAACCAGCATTTTTCGGTTTTCCACTTTTTATAATGCTCCATAGATCTACTTTCTTTTTAAAAAAACATAAGTATAGGGTGATATTTGCATTGCACCAGACAGACCTTTTGTCTAAGGC
This sequence comes from Parapristionchus giblindavisi, assembly GCA_943737045.1. Taxonomy (NCBI): domain Eukaryota; kingdom Metazoa; phylum Nematoda; class Chromadorea; order Rhabditida; family Diplogasteridae; genus Parapristionchus; species Parapristionchus giblindavisi. Next base: position 328,725 of record CALSFV010000294.1, on the reverse strand, counting down.
TATTGACATTTACATCGGTAAATGTGACTGTGTACAAAAAAGTCGAAAATAATCATACCGTGATATGACAACGGGACGTTTTGGTCGTGGTGGTGGTACAGATATAGGAGGTACTATGTCACGAGAAGGAATCTTGGAAAATCGACGAGCTGGCATTATCGATTGGGGACGAACTAGATTTATGATGGAATGAGAAGAGTGGTCATACACAAATGATATAGTGGTTTAACCATAGAGAGGAACTAGAAGTAGTTAGATAGATAGAGAAGACACTCGGGAATAACCATGTACGTTACCTTGACAACTTCAATACTTCTCTCAGATAATGGTTTCATTTTCCTCTACGTAAACAAATATTAATTGCAGCAAGTAAAATGAAATCAGTCACAGTATTTCCATAATTGGATGAATTGATGGAAATGTGTCGGATAACTAGAGGAAAACGAAGTAAAAAAGAGGCAGAGACTACAGTATACCACATTTTAGTTTTAAATTTTAGTTTTTGAGTAGAGGTGCACTGTCTAGAACCTATGGCCGAAACAGTACATATTCCTCTAATTAGTATTGAGTACATTTGCATGATTTGTAAATTCATTATTTGTTCTTTCAGTTATGCCATTGACGTCTATGTTCTGATTTTGTTTTTTGTGGTTCCTAAACATATTTAATAAATAGAATAAATGAGATTTAAAGCAAAATAACTTATGTGATATAATTTATAAAAATAAATTAAACTCTTCATATTTTGCATAATTCAATGAATAATAATTCTTGACATGCATGCAGATAGTATTCAAATGTGTATTACATTGAAGTGATCCCTTATCACAATGATGTCTATGCCAGGTCAAATCAGTCTCATTAAATGTGCAACATTTTTCTTTGCATGCTTTCTCCGATAAGACCTTGACATTTGAACATTCTAATCATATTATCAAATTATGCTTATTATGCTTTAATAGTATCCGTCACGTGTGATATCTACTTCATTTATGTACGAAATCCATCATTTGTCAGTCGTTTTTTTTCCTTTGCTATTCTTTATTTCTTGTCATTTTATTTTTCTCGTTTTTGATAGTAAAAGATCTCTGAGATCGAGAAAGTGTATGAAAGTAAGAGATCGTCAGAGAATTAGTGATAGAGTATCTTAAAATAAGAGAGTGGTTAGAGAAAGATTAGAGAGCTTGGGTCGATGAGAGGGGAGTGGCAGAGTGAATGAGAGAGTGTGACAAACGAAGAGAGTGATAGAGAGAGTGTGCGGAAGTGAGAGAGCTCATTGAAAGGGGGCGGTGCCTGTAGGCTAGAGCGCCAGATAACCAGGGTAAATGGATGGAGGGGGGGGGGCTCGAGACGCAGAGGACTTTCTCGTTCATCCATCTTTCTTGCTCTTGCTTCTTCGTCGCGTTTTCATCCGTTCTTTTTTTCGATTACTTCTATCTCGTTTTATCATTCTTTATTCATTCATTCATTCTTTCTTTCAGGGAGATCATAATCATCCCTCCACCCTTTCATTCCCCTTATTGACGAGTAATGAGTCAGTGACTGGTCGAGTCAAACCTCGTTACTCCGACTCAACTCAGTCCCCCTCCTTAACCTTATTCCCTTCACCGTTATATGGATTATTACCAATAATGGGTGAACCATCGTCTAACGGCGCTAAGACGCCAACCAGTACGGCAGGAGGGATGCGTCGTCCAGAGCAAAATGGTACACAAGGAGGTCGTCGAAGGGTTATGAAGAAAGTGAACGAACAACATCCATCCGATGCTCCGACAGTGTGAGTATCTTTAAGAATCATTATTGTTCTTTTATCACGTTTTATTCTTAAAAAACACTTGTAAGCGGATTAGTGTTCCATCATTCCTGCATCTCTGTTTGTTGTTGTAGTTCTGCATAGTACAGCCAGTCGTCCTTGGGGATTCTCTTTTTCTCTCTATATATTCCTCGATCCCTTATATCATATCTACTCTTATCTGATCGTATATCTTATCTCATCTACCTTTATTAGTCATAGCGAACTATGCAAACCTGATAAGACACATGATAAGAAGCTTATCTGCCTGATTTTTTAAGTGAAGCAGTACTTTTTACACGTATTAGTATTTAAAATCCCTAAGATGTTCCAACAAATACACCTATAACTATTTCGAAAGAAATTGGTGAACTATTACAATTGATTGAAGAGCTTAAACATGAATGAGTCTTTCTTTTCTTTATTACAGAGGTAATTTCAGCAGTCTATGTTGAACTTTCATCTAGTCTATTAATAAAGTCCTATTTCATATCCCTTATTCCTCTATGACGCTCTATATCTACTATTTCGTAGTAAGTCTTCGTTTTCTGTTTCTCCCACTTCATCTCTGCCTCTCCATCTCTAACCCAACTTCCTCATTTTGACTTGTCTCTGCGTAAAACTCATCTTCCAACCCTCTTTTTTTACGATTCTCGAGGTCAGGGGATTTGAGTGGATTAAATAAAGAGCTTTGGACGTATGGATAAATGCAAGAAAGAGCTCGTAAATATGCATTTGCACTCAAAATATACTTTAACCAACATACAGCCGGTAGTTATTTTTTAAATTTTTTTATCGTACTGCAAGGGTGTGTCAGCAAGTACAAAGTGTTCGAGTGCAAGAAAAAATAAGTGAAAGATGAAAATTATTTAAAAAGAGAGGTGGATGGGGATGGGGGGGGAGGTGAGAGATCAATTGATCACGCCTTCTGCTACAGTCAGGAAGAGTGAAGATGGGAGGAGCCTCTTGTGCGGTGGAGTGGCCGCAAATCCAAAAAAAATCCACAGTTGATTTAGTTCAGACTTGTAATGACCAAATAGTATTGGTTGGCTTCATTCATTGATACTTCCTTCCTTCTAATACACACAATTCCCTCTGTCCTTACCCCAAACGCCCTCTTTCTTTCTCTCTCGGTCTCTTTAGTCTTCTACCCCCCCTTCCCCTATAGCTCGTGCCTTTCACATGTCAGCTTCTTCTTCTATTCTATCCAAAGGGATCCTCCCTTTTTGTTTCCCCTCTGCATTTCAAGTAAAGAGGATTCCTGTACTGGTTATTTCAGCCTATCACAAATCGTTATAGAAACTCCCTGTTCAATCCCCATCCATTTCTGTCATTCGAGAACAGATAATTTGATGGGGATACGCTTTGTAACTTAAAAATTTGAAATCAGCACTTTGAAATTGGCAAATTGAAAAGGAAATATAGAACTGTCGAATTGTGACCAGTACAATTGCAAACATAGTTATGTAAATGCCGTTCGAGAACACTGACTCATCTCATTCTGACTATTGCTTTCTGTCTACTAAAATGACTCGTGGAAGTGCGAAGATAACGTATTTCCATGGCGGGTATGTCTACAAGAAAAAGAAAAAAATTCTTTCCAAATTCCTATTTCCTTGGTTCCAAATTCATGGTTCCAAACTTTTGGTTCCAAATTTGCGTTTTTTTTTTAAATTTTGAGTTCCTTATAGTCAGTTCCAATGCGTACATTTACATAGCAAATATACTGGTGACAATTGGACTGTTCCAAATAAAAAGTTCCAAATTTGTGGATTCTAAATTGATGTGTATTTTATGCAACAAATTTGATGCATCTGTGGCCGTATGCAAGAACAACGGAAAACCGTTTTCCGGGAAAATGTGACGTCATTAGCGTAGGCGGAGGATTTTTGGAAAACGCCTCCGCTAATGACGTCACATTTTCCCGGAAAATGGTTCTTGAAAATGGTTAATGGCCACTGATTATTAGGAGGAGAGAGTGGATGATAAGTAATGCAGAATAATCATTATTATACATGAAGGTTTTCCAATTTGATTAATGGGTAAGTGGTTTCTGATTGATGGCAGAGTGATTTGAGAGTAGAAGCATCGAAAATGTGAGGGGTTGAAAAGTAGCCTGGAAGTGACAGTGTTGAAGGTGGATATAGGTGAAAGAGTGACTTAGACTAGACAGGGTTAGGATCTCCACAACAGCTGCATCTTTCTATGAAAGAGTTAAGCATCACTGGGTTCTATTCTTCTCATTTCTCTCTCCTCTCAGTCTTCTTCCTTGAAATTTCTTAGAAATGATCTGAAAAGGACGAAGTAGACACAGCGTTAGACAATTAAAGAAACCAATTTCCTTTTTTTTAATTTTCCTCTTTTTATAGCGCCCCACTATCCTGAATTCGACTCTTTCGAATTGACTAGAGATTCTAGAATGTGGTTTGCGGAATTCTTAGCAGTAGAAATGGAATACAATGCAGTACTGTATTCTTAACAAGCTAAATGTTTGTTTGAAACCTAAACACGTTTGAGATCTGTTATTGCGGAGAAAGATTGTGTAGTGAGCAGTGAATTCTGTCTGACAAGACATGAATAGGCATTTAATGTACTTTATATCATCATGATTTTAGACTCGCATTCCATTTTTGTTCCTTCTTCCGTTCCTTGTTCAAATAGAGTGAAAGTGTTGCAACTAGCGATGAGAAGAGCTTGAGAGAAGAAGACGAAGAGGGTAAAAAAGCATTCTTTATCGTTGAAGAAGGACGAGGTCCTCTTCTTCTACTCTTCAAACCTCTTTGAAATGTGACTAGTGATTACGTCATGGACAAAGCAACGAGTATTGCTCCACTTTAATCGACCATTTGGAGGCGTTGAATTGAATGACTCACTTACCTCAACAAAACGCACAACACTGACATCGTTGTAATTTTGTATTCTAGCATCAGTTGAGGTAAAGCTGTTTTTTTTTTGAAGAATTAGAAAACTGACATTTGAAATGACTGTTTGCAGACGTAAACAATGACGATTGTTATTATTTCGTAATTGTGTTTTCGTAGATGGATTGAGAGAGTCGCTTTGCGTCTTGAGAAATGTGTGCGAATTAAAGGGACAGTAACCCCTCTACTTTTCAGTGTTTGAATTCCCGCCATTGTTCCCCAACGCGATAACTCTGCCACAGATAATGGGCAAAATTTAGTGGTTGGGTGAGGAATTGAACCTGCAATAGCGCGACTAGGAAGATAGCACTTACCACTATGCTATGCATGACACTGACAGGGTGGATGAAGAGATAGCAGATAAACAACTTGATTTGATCTACCTTATGCGCATTGATTGATCCATATGGGACATCGAGGAACCACTTCCCTAACCTCTCTCCCTCCCTTCCTATCCCTTTTGATTTACACAGAATCAAATCAATCTTGTGCTATTGATCACTTTTCAGGGTATTACCGTATGTTGTGGCAGAGTTCCCGTGTTGGGAATCGCCGACTCCAAAAATTCAATAAGGCGGGAATTCAAAACAGAATTTCCGGACTTTGTTTTTTCATAGGGGTTACTCTCCCTTTAACGAAAAAAATGTGGCTGTGTTTGGATATCTTGAAATGAGATTGATTCCTCGAATTCACGTCAGAAGGGATATTCAACATATCTCTATGTATTCTTTTCTGCTTGAATATTCATCGTTACCAACGTCTGGACCATGAGCCATAGTATAGTTTCATGTGTAGACAAATTGTGTGAGGTGTTGATCGTTTACACACAATGGGAGACAAACTGATTATGTCCGTGCGGGTGTTGTTGTGGAAAGGATTGAATGATGAACGGTGGAGACTAGACAAGTTAGTAGACTGGAGATGAACAGAGCAAAATGGAATACAATGCAAAGCAGGAGAGGAACATCTGATAATCTTCGTCTTAACAATAGTGATTAATATTGATTAATTGATGTGAAAGGTGATACAAATGATTTGTTTTCATTTTCCTAGATGCAGGAATTGTCTTTTTGTGGCCATTACAGTGTGGATCGGAAGAAGAGAGGATGAAGAAGAGGACACTGGGGAATGTAATGGAAAGCGGATATGATGACGAAAAGACTAGAGGGATACCATAGGACATGGGATGTTAGGGACAACAAAAGTGCGGAGAGTTGGAAAATTAGAAGGAGCGAGGAAGACATTGTGAGGCAGTATAGGCCGAATGATAACAGTCTTTCACGATTAAACATAGAAGTAAAATTATTTTCAAGTTTTGGGTAAATAATGGGTTATAGTGACGATGGAGTGGGTGGAAGTAAATGTGAAGAGGAGAATAATTGATGGAGGATGGAATGAAATAAACATAGGAGGATTACTACTACAGTTGTACTATTGTAGATAGTGGGCAGAGGGATGGATTGATGAGAGTGAAAGAAGAGGTAGAAGGATTGGAACGTTTCGCTATCTATTTCTACTTTTTTCTTTCCCTCTGCTTTTCTATAAACTCTCATCTCTGTTTCTCTCTGCACACTGATTAGCGTACTATCTACTACTCCAGTATTTTTTACTCGCGGGCACCCCGTTCAATCCCTTGGTGTACCCCGCGAGGTAGATCATTTAGACGGGGTACCTCGCGAGCTGCAGCCTTTAGACGGGGAGCCCCGCGAGGTGGATGACGGCGTGCCCCGTGGGGCAGGAGGGACGGTGTGCCCTGCGAGATTTGATGTCCACCCCGCGAGGCACACCGTCCCTTCCACACCGTGGTGGACTTCGCGGTGTACCCCGCGAGATTTGGACTCTTAACGGTGTGCCCCGCGAGCAAAAAATACCGGGCTGTTTCTCTGCCCACTCACATCTCAGTCTGTTCGGGTAAGAACGGTCCCGACTTCGGGACACCTAGTTTTGGCCAAAATGAGATAAGTACAGGTGTGTGTAACTCTAGCGAGAGTTTAACACACTGATGTGTTTCTATTCGATGATCATCATTCATAGTCCGTTCATCCCTCTTTCATGACACGCTTAAAATTTTGTGAGAATATCAAAAGTTGACGACGAGATTTCAGAATTAAAATATGTAATCTAGGCGAATCTAGACGAGCCCTTTGGTATATGGTAGCCTTGTGTCTATTGATTGACTGTTACCGTGACATTCCATTGTATTATAGTCCTGTAATCATTCAGATAATTCCAATCTTCCCTTTCATAGTCAATTTCTTGCCAAGTTCACTGTTTAATACATTCTAGTTTGCTTCTAAGAAGAAAATGGGGGCTCACTTCATATCCTCAAAAAATTGAAAATATGAGGTTTCAGTTGGTCTGTGTGTGAGGAGAGTACAAGTTGATTCATTGTATGTACAGTTGAGTTTCAATGATCCTCATGCACTTGTTATCCTCCATTTGATGTTCCCATAGTTATAAATATATTCAGAATCAACTTGTTCCTTTCTTCTCTTCTTTCTTCCCTCTGTCTATCTATCATTTCCCTCTTTTTGATCAATATCATCCCTCCTCCTGTAATTCTCCCTCATTCTTCATCTCTTGATTTGCATAGTCCCGTATCGTCTCTCTACATCTCTCTCTCTATCTTTCTCCCTCATAATTCCCTATATTTCATCTATTTGAATCCTATCAACGCATTGCTGCCCCATCGCCTGTATTTCAACCGAATGCGACTCTTACAGTAAACTCTACAGTTGGGGATACTCATAATCCTCCACATCATCGATCGATAGCATCTGTTGAATACCGTATCTTGATCGGTATCGATTGATTAGTGTCGATGAGGGTATTGGTGCAGTTTGCGTGGACGTTGTTCTCGTAGCACAGTGTCAACTAGGATTGTACATCAAGGGGAAGGTTCCATTGAGTCATCTACACTATTATAACGATATAATGAAGCAACAACGTCACGGGTTTGTTTCTACTTTGTGCTTTACACGGGTTGATTTAGTACGATATTTGAGCTTAATCATCAATTTTACAAAAATTGATTTTTCTTCATTTTTTTTTTTGGAAATTGTGATGTTTTGGAAATATTTATTTTTTTCCTTTTTTATTTTTTTCCTATCGCGCGCGTGATCTACGATTTTGTCCTCTCTTCTTTCCCTTGTCTGTTTGTCTGAGCACTCTTACCATTAATTGTATTTCTGCCACTCTCTCATTTACTCTCACTCTCAGCTCAATCCGTCTCTTCTATCACTTATTCTCTTCTTCATACACTTTGATAGACCGAACACTTGTTTGATCAATCTTCCCATTCTACATACATTTAATACTCGATGGAGTCGGTAGTGACTGGTGCAACTGAACCCTTCGTTCTCATCATCGTTTGGTCTATATAGAGTCAGAGAATTCGTGAAATGGAATTAGAGAAAGAGGGAGTATGGTGGACGATAGATGAAACATGTTGACGATCATAAGACGGTTTGATTGATATCACTCTCACCCTTTTATTCCTTCTCCCGATTAGTTGATAACTGTATCACATGCATAATTCGAGTTGAGAAGCTCTTCTATTCTTGAGATTTAGATGAAGAGAGAAATTCAATCTGTGGAATATGAAGAGAAGGTGAAGGATGAAGAGTGAGAGACATGACGATATATTCTGACGATATACTATATTCTTTGATCTGTTATAGTTCATCAGTATTTCTGGAGCATTGTGGAGGCACTAAGCTCACTATTGTTGTTTGCTCTTGTCAGAGAGAATGATGGTGGAACTGTGTGTCAGATCTATCTCTATCATTAACTCTTCCCACAATGTATTTGATGCTCCGCGTGATCTACCTCCATCTCTATCTCTGTCCCTCATCTCTTGTCTCCTTCGTTTACTTTTTGACTGGAGTGGAACAAGGGAAACATGAAGAGAGGAGAAATCCCATGACATACGTCGTGTTGAGAGAATGTGTGATATGATAGAGGGTCCAGAGAATTGTTATTGGAGGAATAAGAGGTTGAAAATGAGATGTATATGTTGGATATATAGTACGTGATTAGTGTGTGGATGTCTCCTGATCATTATTACATGAGGGATTATAATAAGATATACATGAATACATGGTACAGTATACTATATGATTGACTTCCTTATGGTTATTGGTATGATATCCATTGATGAACACGTCAGTATTTCCTCTCTTTCCATTGTTTAGTACTCCATTCGTCTTTCCTTCTCTTCCATTTCTCTTCTTCCTCGCTATCCATTTCATTTTTCGTGCATGCATTAATGAAATGCAGAGGAGAGATGATTAGGGGCGGCGGTGAACGAATCAGACACCGTCTCTCTCTATCTCTCTTAGTATTTCTTTTAATTAAGTGGATGGAATTGTATGAAATGGAAAATGCAAAGAGTGTGTAACAGTGGACAGATGATGACTGATTGATGGTTACAGAAATCACGTCAGAATATTGAAGTTAAGAATACTGTAAAGTAGATTGATTAGGGGTTGTGAATCATGTTTGATCTTGATTATTTTCTACGATGTTCAAACTATTTGTCACTATCACTTTCCGTCTCTCTCTAATCCCCTACTCTCAACTATTGTTACTCGGACACCTGATGTAAGAATGAGGAATGGGACGTGAACCGGAAATATTGTGCGTTGTGGTGAGGGGCATGATGAGAGGCTTGATCGCGTGCAAATGAGTGATTGAGACTGTTACTCGGATGACTATGGATAGAGATCTTCTCACGGTATTAACATTACTTTTAATAATTGCCATTTGACTAAACTCATTTATCATGCTCAACCTCCTCAGACTTATTAAAGGAATATAAGTTGATGGAGGGAAGGTTTGATGAGGAATGAATAGACAATAATGAATTACTACTCTATTGATCGATATCTGACCTCCTATCAGAGTTTATTTCGATAGTGATCGTTATTACTATGATATTGGAGTCTCGAACACTTTGTCGTCGTTATCTCTTATTTCTCTTTTATCTCTAATCTGTGAAGGAAGGGACTAGTGTGCACCTATGGCTCTCACTCCTCCCTCTCCTTCTATCTACACTGCACGAAGATTGCATTGCATTACACACAGATGGACGAGAGAGTCCATCCCCTCCCTCTTTCTCTCCCATTATCCCCTCCCTCTCAACCTTCGCTCATCGTCGAAGATGGGAAAGAACGGGGGAGAAGAAGAAGTAGAGGAGATTGATAGATGAGCTATGGAGTCATACATTTTCGGTACCCTCGCCGTTTATTTTTATATAGTGGGTCAATTCTCGAAATAGGGTGGGTTGATTCACAAAATACGTTATTTTCGCTTAAAAATCGTCATTTTTAGCTTACTTTTTTTATCAAGTGGCCAAAAATGGGACTTATATTGTGGGTGAATCCTCGCACTGCGAGGGTATGGCAATGTATGTATGGAGTATGGAATACTCGGAGAGTACAGAATGAAATGAGAGATATAGGTATGAGAGGAGGATAGAGATGGAAAATGACTAATAGTTCATTCAAATAGAGTGACAATGGGTGAAGGTGGTACAAGTATTAGTCTGCTACACTATAGTCTCCTCTATCCCTCAGCCAATACTGAAAAGTGCAATAAACTTTGCAATAAATGCTCCATATCTCGTTGTGCATGCAGGCGCGTATAGATAATAGATCAATCAATCAATCAATCTATTTATCACGGTTTTGAGACGTATTCAACATGACATTGCTATGGTAATGTTCCTGGTGTAGACACTAACCATGCAAGTGTGGGATGATAATCATGATGAAGAAGAGATTGTAGATGAGATCATTTGTGTGCACGATTTGTGATGGGAGTGCCTTCACAAACTATTGTCTAGTTTGATCTATCATCTCTATGATTATTGATTGATCTCTTTGGAATATTATTTGATCACTGACTCTATTCTTATCTTTTATCGCTTCTAATCATGATTGAAGATTATGAAATTTTTGCTCCCTCCCACTCATTTTATTTGCAATATGGCTTAATTGACGGAATGGAAAAGGATGAAGGAATAACTGTAGAGTGAGAGAGTGTGACAAAGGAGGAGAGTGAAGAGAGTGATGGTGTAGATAGCGGGGTAGAAGAAGAGAGAAATGAAACGTATAGAGTGCACAATAAATGTGTATATTGATAGTTGATAGAGGGAATGGATTGATGATAGATGAAGAAATGAATCTAATGCATTGTCGTTCATTCAGAATTGGTTCGAATTGGATATCATCAGAGGAACGATCGAGATTAGAAGCAGTGCAACAAGATTGGAGAAGGAGTAGACCTGTCAAGTTTGGTGGAAATGTAAGTATTAACCTATACAAATATCTATTTATTTCTTTTACAATATACGGTATCTATCTTGTTGCGTTCTACTATTTTTGTTGTAATTGAAAAAGATTGATTAACTGAACCTTCTCGAAGTGTCAGGTATACTATAGCCGTATTTCGAGTGTGTTGAACATGTGATAGATCATACATTTTCGAGGATCCACAATATGGGTTCAGTTTATAAAATGGTCGGCTTATAAATAACGCGTCACTTTATCATATATTTGACCAAAAAAGGGAAAAATATGCAATTTTACGGGCCAGTTTATAAGCGGGCCATTTTATCACAATTACTTGTCAGCTTATAGTTCTGAAAATGTGATTTTAGCAAAAATGTATGTGATAGATTGTGTGTTTGAGAGAATGAGGAGAGAGATAAGATCCGAAGATGATAAATCGATAATTGATTAAAAGTTTAAGAAGGTCAAGAATGAAACTAGTTCATTTAAATCAACTACTTTTGTAATTATGAAAAATATGTCTCACTCCTGTCTCTCTTTCCAATCATGTTGCTTTGTGAAACTTTGATTGTTTCAAATGTTCTCTCTGCCTCTTCTTTTCTCTATCCCTCCCTTATCTATATGGATATCATCCACTACTGTATCTGTTCATCTTCTCCTCTTATCTGTTTCCCCCCTGTAGATAATGTAAATTATTGTTCAAATGCAAGGTATCATATGTGTGCAACCCTCAAGCTGGAAATTAAAATCGGGTGGGAGGGTTTTGAGCGAATTTGAGCTTCATTTTGAGTGAATTTGTCGAGTGGAAGTGGGTGTTGTCGATAGCGACATATCGCCCACGTAAGCTACAGTTCATTGTTGATTGTGTAGAGATGAGATAGAATAAGATATGATAAGATAGATAGATGAAGCATATGGAATGAACATAGGTGGGCGCGTGAAAACGAATTATTTTTGCGCGCAGCCTTGCCTTCCCATCGAGGCCTTGCGCATAGCTTTATCTATCAAAAAATTGCAAAATTTCCAGTTAAATCTGCAAAAATAGCAATGCGCACAGCCATGCCTCCCCCTTCCCTCGGTTTGCGCACAGCCTTTCCAGCGTGCCCATCTATGGGAATGAATGAAGGATTATGATAATGTTTAGATATTTCTATATCTTTATTCCTTTATTCTCTTCTATCATTACATTCCATACTTTTTATCAATTCATTGTATACACAGCCTCTCCATAATCTCTTTCTCTCTTCTTGAGTATTCACCTCACCAAATGAAATATATGATATCAGAAGAGTAGTCTCGGAAATGTAAAGTAGCATAAAATATGAAAAATGATAAAGAAGGATATCGATAAGAAATGATGATGATTTGATGTAGTGTCCACCATTACAGCCATGGAATCGTACTCGCTTTGGCGTCACTTCGGTGCCGGGTGGTGGAGCCTCCACAACAGTGACATCGACAGACGCTACTTCAGGCACGAGTGGCACGCCACTGGTGTCTCCTGAGAATGGCCATGGAAAGACGTCGATACCAGAGTTGATTGTGGGAAGTGCACCAACGAAAGAGAATGGAGGTGAGTGATAGAGTGAAGGAATAATCATATATAGTAGACAGAGAAGATAAGAGGTTGTATGTCAGAGGGAGACACTCTTCCATTCATTTTAAGAAATTATCCTAAGTAACTTGAATTTCACCGCTCTTTTCACATACATTCCATCATAGGTCGAAAAGTATGTTACAAAGTACCAAGCCTGACCGCATTTTGAGCCTCCATTTCCCAAAAAATCGAAAAACCTGACCGCATTTGGAGACAAAATTTCACAAAAATCGAAAAACCTGACCGCATTTTAAAATCCGATAACATAGCTATTCGACCTATGCATTCCATACCAAAGACAATGAAAATATGAAGGAAGAGTTTAAGATTAAGTGATTGATTTATTATTGTTGAGGTCCTCTTCCTTCTTCATTCAAATCCGTTGCTCCATCACCATCATCATCATCTTCATCATTCGATATTTCTCGTCTTTCATCATCATCATCATCATCATCTACTATTATATCATCAACAAGTAGTACTCTAATGACATCTCCTACTAGTGGAGTATCAACTGCTCGTACTCCTTCTATAGCTACACTTACATCATCCACTCCATCAACTGCTCATTCACCATTGTCTCCTATCAGAGGAAACACTCTGGAGGCAACCACAGGTATTGTACTCTAGGAGAGATATTGTAGTCGATCATGACTTATGTGGACTTTGAGAAAAAAAAGAATATTCCTTGAATCAGATCAGCTTAATATTTTACGAAGTTAAATATTAATAATTCATATTTTTTTAGAAAGTATTTAATTTAAAAAAAAGCTTTTGTACTGGGCTATTCGACCAATATAGCAGTTGCTAACTTTGGTGTATTTATCGTATATTATTGATTCGCTTAAATAGTATTGTTACCATACCATACCACCCGGGCAACCTTTTGTCGAAGGAAATTAAAATCTGGTAGGACGGATGCAAAAACCGGGTCGGTGCTGTCGCTAGCGACGATTCCGTTGACGTATGACTATTACATTGTAGCCTCATCGATGATACCAATGACAAGGATGAAGTCATCACGTACTATGATAACATCAACCACTCCATCATCATCATCATCTACATCCACTACATCCACATATCCTGACAATACTCCATCGATAGACAGAATTGAGGTATAGGCAACTGACTTAAGTCGAAAAATACCTTACAAACTACGAAGTCTGGCCGCCTTTTGGAATTTTTTGTTGATGAAAACATGGCCTAATTTTGAAAATATGTAATCGATGTATAATGTTGTAACACAACAATACAAATACCGTCAAAACGAGAGAAAAGGACACAAGTATGAGATGGCACGGAATTGTGGGAGATCTTTGCTTATTTTTTAAATTTTACAACCTTCTGTGTTGATTTTCATGATAAATGGCATTTTTCACTCTGATGTGTCTCACCAACCCAATCAAGAAAAATAAACCTATTTGTAATTCATTGAAAAAAGTGGATTATAGGTTAAATTAACCGTCTTGTTATAGAGAAGTGTCTACGAGTAGAAGGGCACTTCTGAATAAAATTAGATACGAATTTTGGATTTTGAAACCAACATGTGCCAGAGTGTAATTGAGGGCAGACTCCATTACCCAATAATTAACATATTTGGAATAATCGTCAAGGAAATATAACCGATTCATTTTTTTGAAAAGTATAGAAAATTAGGAGTTTTTCCGTATATTCTCCTCGTGTCGTTTTCTCTCGTATTGACGGTATTATTGCTCTATTATTCTGTTAATTGACGAAGTGACAGAAACCTCTGTAGTACATATCTTATTGTTAGTATTCATTTTGTTTCGACTAATTTTACAGTAACCGTGACTTGTACTTGAGTGGTGTACTGTAGGTCGAAAAGTATGTTACAAAGTACCAAGCCTGACCGGATTTTGAATCAAATTTGCCAAAAATCGAAAAACCTGACCGGATTTTGAAAACCGATAACCTAGCTATTCGACCCATTACTGTAGCACGAGATCGACTATCGTAAATGACTCCCTTTACTCTTACATCTCTGTCTATTCCCTATGACACTGTAACTGTTCCATTTAGCGAATGTTATGCAAGAGTGCAACCGAATAGAAAGTGCAGTGATTGTACAGTATAATGTAATTATTACTGTAATGTATTATCGATTGATTGATTATTGATTATGTTTCAGACAGCGATTGGTTCGTCGTCCTCCCCACACTCACCGTCGATATTCGACCGAACCCGGTAAGTGGAGAGATAGAGAGAGGTGAGAGAAGTAGACGGAATGGTTATGGTGGATGGGTAATTGAGAGTATGGGTTAAGAATAGTTGAGATATTGAATGATGTCAATTGTATTACTATTCCAAGAATGACTTTTGATGGAGGGTTTGACTGGATACAATAGCTATTGGTGGATATGTAGTTGATCCTAATTTGGAATTGGAAAAAAATGGAAAAATTTGGAATAAAAAGATGAGAGTGAATAATAATAATAATAATACAAATAATGTATGTGTGAGTGGGTGTTGGTCTCTCGAACAGAACAGTACTATGTGTATGCACGATTTTTGAATGAAATGAGACAAGATGGATAGATGGAGAAGGGCGTATCGAATAATGCAATAAAGAACAGAAGAATGTCTAAAGAGTGAATGAATAGATAGATGATAGAAGGAGTGGTTCATTCGTCACATTGATATTGTGTAAGTCTTCTTTCATCATATCGACCATCTGCACAAATACACCGGAGAGTAATCTAAACACCGGCGATGGCTATCTTCGATATTCTCATAGTTTATGCTATATCATTGATTGTGAGCTGTGTGGATGCCCTCGTGATTCAAGAGCTCTTATTCATTCATCCATGTGTAGTCTTGTCTATTTTGAAGACGGTTAATAGTTGTATTGTGATGTAATACTGCAGTCGTTGCTGTCTCTCTCTTCATTAAAAACACTGATCAATTAGTTGCTCCTCCTTTTTGTTTGTTTCTACCCCTCGTTTTATTCATCCATTTATTTAATTTCTAGTCTTTTCTTCGTCTGTCATTCTCCTCTTTTGTTCTTTATCATGATTGATACGTGTACACTCTCACAACACACCCATCGACCCCTTATCTATCTATTTCATACTTTATCGTGTCTTTGTTCAGAATCCGCGCACAATTGCAAAATGTACGTGCTTGAAACTCGCTTCTAATGATTGTAAAGAGCGACCAACAAAACTCAAACGATTTTCTTCTGAATGGCAGACATTCAAGGGATCATGTCTTTTGCAGAATTCACTTCGAAGCATCGATCAGACTTTTCGAACGATGGGGGAATTTGGTTGAATGAATTCACCTTTGACGCCCGCAACTAGAATTTAAAAGTCTGGCTCCATCTGTGATTGACGAACTATGACATGAGGCAATAAGGAAGGCTTCCCGTTCTTTCCGTTTGTCTCTCCAGTGACTAATTACGTATACTGAAAACCTGTCACTCTGGAATACAACCCAGTAAAAATGATGGTAAAATGAATAGTTTTACGAATTTGTGAATGTGAATGTGTTCACATTGTTGATAGGCATAGGTCGAATAGCTACGTTATAGGTTTTCATAAAAATCCCAAGATGCAGCCTGGTTTTCAAAAATACAGTACAGCCTGGTCGTGTTTCGTACACTTGCTGCGCTGCGGGGCGCATTTGGACGCATCATTTATTTCGTTTTTGTATGAATATTTTTGTATTCTTAAAGTCATGATTTTCCGTGATAAAAGTTCTTTTAATGACTAAAGAAACTGAAACAAAATTTTTATTAATGAGAAGAAACAATTAAAAGGCAAATCACACTGGTCCGAAAACGATGGGTACTGTAAATTTTCAAAAATATCTTACAGCGATCGTTCAATCGATATGTAAATCATACAGTATACCGGAGTATGTGTACAAAACACGACCGGGCTGTACTGTAAAATCAGAAAATGAGACCAAGCATACGTGGGCACCACTGCCGCTAGCGGCAATACACCCCCGTTTTTTGGCACCCGACCCCCCGATTTTCCAAAAAAATCACTCAAAATGGCGTATAAATGCTCCATTTTTTTGCTTCCTACCCCCTCCCCCCCCCCCCCCCCCGATTTTCATTTCCAGCGGCAATGGCCGCCCACGTATGAGACCAAGGCTTCGTAATTTGTAACGTACTTTTCGACACATGTTCATAGGACTAGAAAATTTTTTATATCGAGAATGTCTTGATTATTATTTTATTTTTTTTTGTCGAAAGGGATGAGGGGGAGACTAGCTTATTTAGTCATTGTGTCTATCTTTTTATGATGAGTAGCATCATGTTATAAATGAATAGAAAGAAGAATGGAGGGATATATAGAATGAACGATGGAGGGGAAGACAACGTGAACACATGTATTATGGATTCATTCATATCACATATCTATGGGATGTTCCCATTTTCTATCTAGCTGTATTTAACATTCTCCCGAACTGCATCTTATGTCATGCTCTTATGTCATAGATTCTTTAAACTATTACCATATGATGTTGTGTTGGATTACTTTGATTGAAAGTCGGATAGCGACAAAGCCGTAAATGAGAGAGTTTGCATAGTCAGCTTTGGTTCTAGTGAGAATATTGTGTACTATCTTTATTCATGATCTGTGATCACTTTGAAAGAGGACCTCATCACTCATATACAGTGGTGGCCAGAAGGATATCATATTTTGGTTTTTTGAGCATAACTTTTCTTGTAGATAACCGATCACCATGAAATTTTTATATAGTGTGTTCAAACATGTTTCACAATGTATACCGAGGCATGGGGCCGGTTTTTCAATTTAGACGGATCCCAGGCTACAGTATCCCAAAATGACCACATGCCTCATTTTGATAACGTGAAGTTGCGACGTATTTTCGTTGTTTTAAACAATTTATTCACCGTTTAAAAAGTATTTACGCATGCTACTATAGTCATTCATCGATACTGCATATATTTATTAGATATTAATATTCATATCGTAAGCATATTGTAAATTTCAAAAGTATCAACTTTTTTCATCACTTTTGCTTGTTTCTTGTGATTTTTTAAATGTATATTTCTTGTATTTTTGTTTTTATACTATGGTAATACCGAAAGGTGTGTTATATCTCTTCACTGATACCTTGCCCGTGAGGTTTGAATGGTCTGAAGCAATCAGAACCTGCTCAACAGTTTATTGAAAACCAGTGTACGATCTCTCGTGTCATCAAAAAGGTTCCCAAATTCGTCATCAACTGTCAACCCTCATTGCCTGGTGTTTCACGTATTACCTAGGACCTTGATGACAGGAATATCATCAGCGTATCGCGCGATATCCCGAGGGCGAACTCAACAATCAACTAGCAAGAAATGACACTATACGGTGCCACTCCTCCTTCGACTCGCACCATCCGTAGACAACCCCAACACGCTGTAACGGTAGAGTTGTTAGTACGAAGCCCATAATCTATCCTAAGAACAGAGAGAATCGTCTGAAGTGCGTAAAGGCTCATTTCAAAAGGACAAAAGGGCAGACTAGCGAAAGGTCGTCTGGTCGGATGAGTCCACGTTCAATCTCTTGGGCTCGGACGACCGGGTTGACGTCCGTAGACCAGTCGGGGCCCCCCACAAGCTCGTCCCCTAGGAGGATCACGGAGTCAGAAGTGTCATGGTGCACAGAGATTCGTACTATGTCCTCTGCAGCGAATCAATGGAATCATGATCGCAACGGCTATCGTACGCTCCTCCTCGCCACACGTTGTTAGAGCAGCCAGAAGCACGGAAACTAAGTACTAAATTTATATTTATTAATTTAATCTGTTTAATAGTAGATTTGAACCTAAATTGTTGCCCCAACATCACCCACGTGAGCAATCCACTTTGTTAGTGATTTAATCAATTATTTTGATTGTTGACATGCTGAATATTGTTAATAAATTTGTTTAATTGATTTTTAAGGAATATTCGTGAAAAAAACCAAAAAAAAACCGCATGAATACATTTAAAAATTACAGGAGAAGTAACTTCAATAAAATGAGCGGTCACGGTCATTTTGGGATACTGTAGCCTGCGATCCGTCTAAATTGAAAAACCGGCCCCATGCCTCGGTATACATTTTGAAACATGTTTGAGCACACTATATAACAATTTCAAGCTCATTGGTTATCTACAAGAAAAGTTATGCTCAAAAAACCAAAATATGATATCCTTCTGGCCACCACTGTATCTACATTGATCTCTCATAACATATCATATATACCTTCTGTTCTTTCATATCCTCCCTATCTTCTCTCTTCTATTCTACTAGCCTTGCACATCCGTTCCATCAATCACGTTCATGGGCTTCGCTCGTGTTATGCTACTTCTTTCTTTCTTTCTTTCTTTCTTTCTTTCTTTCTTTGTTTCTTTCTCTCTTCCTTTCTTTCTTTCTCTAGTTCTCTCAGACTCAAGTCCTCTCTCACACTATCTTCTTCGTGATCTACGTGTCTCCTATTCCCGTTCTCTCGATTCCTATCACTTACATCTCCTATACTGTTATCCCTATGACCTATTGTGTACTCTTCATCTATTAATCACATGATCTCAGATCATTCTTTGTTTCTTTCTCCATTATCCATAGTCATTCACCTCTGTCTCACATGTTTCTTGTGATGAGGGATAGTCATCCCTTCATCAGTCAGTCAGTAGTAGTCATGTGTCGACTCCGTGGCTTTTCTATTTCATTCCCTGCATCTTCACCTCTGATCTATCACGTTCAATTTGGAGAATAATCCGGATCTAACTTGAGCTATCGCTGATTACTTAACTCTCTGAAATCTGAAGTATGCGAGAGGATTCATTCTTTTCTTCTCCATCTTATTTATTATGCGAATAGATATATTGTTCATTGTAGGGAGAGTAGAGTATTGTCTCAATTTATGTATCTATCACCGCCGTTTCACTGTCGCTATCAATGTTTTTTGTTGTAATATGTTCTTCATTCATTCATTCATTTTGTCTAATGATCTAATGCCCTCTCAGTGTCTAATGGCCCATAACCTCCTTATCTGTAATCTATCTCTCTCTATCTCTATCTCTCTTCCTCTCTCTCTCACCCTATGAGTCTGTCAATGATCTTTGTCAATCACATTTTCCATTCTCTTTCTTCATTCTCTTCTATCCATTCATAGTCTGTCTATCGATATCTATCCACAACTATTGATCTATCTATTCTATCCCAATAGTACCCACTACATATTATCTTTTTTTCTGTCTAATAACCTTTTACTTTATTATTATTAATATTATTTTTTATTTGGACTTCTTTTTCTTATCGTTTATTTTCTTGCTTTATGACCCATCTATGCATTCTTACCATATGTTAAGTCTTTTTGTTCCATCCTTATCAGTAGTTTTTATCTTCTAATTGGATTTCCTTTGAGTGCTTGTGTGCGCTGTCTATCGTAGTTTGTGTCTGCAACTTTTGCATAAACTCTCTTGCAACTCCTGACATCCCGATAATTGTTTGATCTGTAGAAGGAGGTGAAGGGGCTGACATGATGATCTCGCGGATTGTCCATTGTAACCTTGTCTCTTATCATAATGCTGAGTAGTCGCTGTAAAAAAGTAATGAGTCGAGTGGTTTTTTAAAAGCTTGAATTCTCATGGTTTTTTTTCTTCATTTATATGGTATTATCATGATGATGTGTTAAGCATATAGCTTGTCGGTTCTCCGTTCCCCGACATGTTCACCCACTTATGCCTTGAGATGTTTCGAATGTCTCTTCATTCACAACGATCAATCATCCATTCATTATTATATCAGCAATGTCATAGAAATGGTGGAGTGATCACTAGAGCATGTCTAGCCAGTGGTAGATCACTACGGGTAGATGAACCTTCCATTAGTTATGGGATAGTTGAAGAGATCATAAGATATAGAGAGAGTACAGATCGAAAAAGATAGATAATACAGACAGAGGAATCGATAGAAATGGAAGAGGGCGAAAAAGTGTTGGACACTGCGCTCGACCCACTTTGTATTGATGCAGAACAATTGAGCTTTTGTTGAGAGTCAGAGATATTAAGGGGCGATTGAGAGGTGTTTTGATCATGATATACTGAGTACATGACTAACTTATACACTGGCCATGTCGCATAGCCCTGGTTCCGACCCTCCTTGCCCCCGTCTAACTAAACAAACATTCACTTTTCCATTCCTCTGTTTGGAATACTTTCTCAACATCATTTCGATTGATTTTAAGAAGGAGAGTACCATATGCTAGATTTTATCTCAAATATCATGAGTGATTGATTGAGATTCATCTTAATCGTTCTATCGATGTATTGCCATTCATCTCTATTCAACCCAATCAATCTACTTTCTATCTATCTATCTATCGACATTCTATTCACTCTGTATATCAATCTACACTATTCTACTCTCAACTCTCTACATCTACTGCCCTTTGTTGAACGACACATGTTTAGTCCACTCTACACTTTATTTCTGTCTACACTTTTCATTTTCATCTAAAATTTGATCGATAGCACTGCTCTGTATATCGTCGCTTACATGGGTAGTTTAGATACGCGAAGAGTATTGAAGATGCAATATCGACCTGTGTTCCTCAAGCGCTGAGATGTCGTCATACTTGTTTTCATCGTTTTCAATATTCTAGCTGACTTTTGCTTCAGTTCATTCCTGTTGCGCAATATCGCAAATAAATCAAATTGAAGAGTATATATTTGATGATTTCAATGGTTGGAGCTAAAATCGTGTGTAAATGTGCTGTTTGGGTGTTTTGCAATAGAAACGATAGTTCCATCACTCCTTCTTTGTCACGCGCCTTTTAAAGATCACCATTCCATCTTTTCACTTCCTTCATCTTATTTGGCTCGCTTGTCTTTTTGCTATCCGTTCATTCAGAGATATGACGGAGATCTTCCAGAAACCAGTTTCTCATTAGAACTACGTGACTACCTACATTTTGGCGCATGTGTAATGCGCAGAATTGAGAGCGAACTCGTGATCAGACGGTAATTGTAGGTGGCAAGTATACTTGATTGCGATTTGGTCAGTCGAACATGGTGGACATATTGTCTACATTCTACACGATCAATCAATCATCCATAACCACCGTAATCTGTTTATGTCAAAGTAATCTGTATTTACTACATTACAAATTGTTGTCTGTCTGAGTGGTCGATTCTAAAGTGTTGCACACGTCTGTCTATATGATACGAAAGTGATGGACTACTCCTGTGTACATATATTTCGTAATGATGAGATTTGGTTGATAGGCTAGATCACATTGATCCGATCTCCTTCCTTTTCATCCATTGTCTCTCTCTTCCTCACTCCATCTCACCCCTTACAATCTATTCATCTATTTATTTACCGATATGCCTTCTTCATTCCATATGTAGTCCTATTATTGCTCATTGCTCATTAATCTTTATTGATCTCTTCATAATCATTATGTATATGTTTTACGACGAATCGATCTCCTTCATTCCTCAAATGATACACAAACATTGGTAGAAACGGCTGCAACACAAGTGGCTCATCATTGCGGCGGTCGCCGTACCGTAGGCGCTACGGAACTCGAAACCAGGAATACTGGGAACTCTTCCGATTCGGTATCTTTCTTTCTTCCAACGTCACAACCATTACCACCGTCTCCCGGTCTTCTACGTCGTCTCCATTCATCTCCTGACGATGACATCCTCAACACATCTCCATCGTCGTCGTCAACAATGATCTCAACTACTGGCGCTCCTCTTCCTCCGACGCAACGTCGTAAGGTCTCGGCGGCGTCAATATGGCGCATACAGATGGAATATGACGAATTTGAGAGAGTGCATCTAGGAGAGACATCGGGACTACTCAGGAAATTGAGTGCTGTAACAAGGTTTGTGTCTATGAATTACGGTAGGAATACTTGACGAGCGTGTCTTACGATGATGACCGGCACTTGCTGTTATTGTCCGTATAAAATTACTTGTGTAAAAACCTTGCTTCTACATGCTAAATACAGAAATATTTGATGGGTGATCCCACTCCCCCCCCCCTTTCCCTCCCTTCCCTACTCGCACTCTTTCTGATCTCCGTACTAGCTCTCTTGGGCTCTCTTAACGCTTTCTCTACGAACTCGTTATCAAACCCGCCTGAAATTCGCCGCACTGATTTTATATTTCGCAATAACTTGTCTTTTCTTTAGAAAGATGAAAACATGGGCATGGCATTTTTTTTCCAAAATATCACAAAAATCGAAAAACCTGACCGGATTTTAAAAACCGATAACCTAGCTATTCGACCTATGATTATGGCTACTCTCGTACCAAATAAACAAGTGTATTTTATACGGTCAATATGATTTGCTGGGTACAAGTGAATTGTGGGATCAGTTCAAGTTCATGTATCGCAGATGTGTATGCAGAGATTATCGGTTGGGGGGGGGGTTGGAGTAAACATACTTATCGTTACCAGAGTACCCAGTGTACCCGAGTAGCAGGTGTAGTGGCTCTTTGGGTGTATATTATGATGAGAGGGATTACTGATGGGTTGGAATGGTAACATTAATAGTAAGTACCTTTTGATTTGTTGGATGGATTGGAGTGTGTTTGGAATATTTGATCATATGAGAATGGAAAGGAGAGATTGAGAAAGGTGCAAGCGGATTGGAATAGAAGGGGGGGGGGGAAGAAGAGAGGAAGGGAAGGGGTATAGATAGAGATAGAGAAGAAAAGAGTTAGAGGAACTATGGTATGGCCATTTATTACCTCCCCTTCGTTCATCTCTTCATTCTCTATCTCTCACTACATTGACATTCAATTCTTCATTTGTGTATACACACATCTATCTATCTATCAAGTGAAGAATATCGTCCAATTCATTCATACTGTATACCAACAATCATCCCTTTTATCTACTGGAAGATTTGATGGTCGCGTTGTGACCAAGGCTGCAGATCGTCGAGTGGGAATTGTCGTCGGGAGAGTTACGGTAACACCACAACTGCAATAATGTCAACGTCATGGTTGACATGTGTGGGACGATATGAAGAGAGGAATAAATGGGAAGATGAACGAAGACGAAGGAATATGGCTAATATGGATCGTGGATTCTTATCCCGATTGCTACGGAGAATGTGTTGGGCATGGAAGGATAGGTATGGGGGTATACAGAGCAATAGAATATGTGATTAGATAATGTGGTCTGAAATGTGATGCTATAGTGTGGATGATGTTGTGAGAGATGGTGGGATGGTATACGGTATTGACATACTGTAATGATTATGGTTATCCTATTTGCAGACAAGGCGCCAAGGCTGCAGCAGCTGCACTAGCTACCTCTCATACATCACCAACGATATCATCGGAAGAGTCGTCATCCATCTCACCCCAATCACGATTGGACACTTCAGATGAATCACCAACCAAAGGAGGTGATGAAGAACGGTAAGTGATGGTGTGGTGTACATGGTGCATAGAGTGTGCTGTAGATTGGGATACGTTTGACAATTGATTGATTTCTTAAAGGTTGTCATCGCCCGAGAAGGAGTCACCGAATGATTCCTCGGTATCGACGAGTCACAAAATAGTGAAGGAGGAAGAACCGGAGAGGGTACGGTTACTTGTTGCCATATTAATATATATATATATATATATATATATATATATATATATATATATATATATATATATATTTTATTTATTTATTTATTTATTTATTTATCTTGTTGGAGAGTTAATTGTGTCGAGTGTTGAGAAGCTTTTGTTTTTGTTGTTGTTTTTTATTGATTATTTCCATTTGCAGAGAGATGCGTATCAAGATGATGATTACGATGCGCAAGAGAAGCCTATCGATAAGAGTCCAGGTAAGAGCCATTATTGATTGATTATCAGATATTATTGATTCATTTGCTGAGTAATAATTTATCACTGAAAGATATTATTGATTGATTGCTAGAACGAATTTTGACTCGATGAACATGATTCTCTTTGAAAACTGGCTAAACAGTTGATGTGGTTTGCCTTGGGCGTATGGTTAGTCTTCCAAATTAAAGAAAAGAGGTATTGATTGGGTGTTGATCAGGGTTGGGCGGAAAAGGGTGACCGGTAAAAAATTCGGTAACGGTAATTTACCGGTCTAACATACCGGTAAAAATCGGTAAAACAGTAAAAACGGTAAAACTCTTAAAAACCCTTTAAAACCGCTAGTTTGTCTATGCGTTTATTCATTACATCAAAACAGCGATATCCTGTCTCAAACTACATATATGAGTGACAAACGGCTAATTTGTTCTTCTTTGACCGTAGTCGTATTGGTTATAGTCATGCTATTGCTATCTCATATCTCCAGGACCCTTATCAAGATGAGGTATGAAAGCAAATCTGAGGTATTGTGCGTATAAAATGTACTTGCATAAGAAGATGACAAATGGTGCTAACGAACGGAAGTCATAATCGAGAGGCGATCGAGATGTAGCCTTCTACATCTCGCCCCGCCTCTCGATTGTCTCTTCGCTGCCTCTCTCTAACCCGGCTAACCTTCGCCGCGCGCTATATTATATATAAAAGAGATCGGCATAGTTTCTGAACCATGCAAAACAAGAAAGTCTCTTATGTGAGTGGTTGGCTACTCTCGTACCAAATAAACAAGTGTATTTTATACTGTCAATAGCAAAAAATGTTTTCATTTCCTTTGTTGTATTGATATACTTTATAAGTGTTATTTATTGAGAGAGTAACTGTCTGTTGAGACATAAAATCGCATTGGGATACGGACAATTTCGCAAGATATCGAACATAATTTTACAAAAAATAACGCAGAATATCTAGTGTAAATTTCCGGTGAGAAACCGTAAAATTTACCGGTCGGTAAATTTTACGGTCAGGGACCGGTAAAACCGGTAAAAAATCGGTAACGGAAAATTTTACCGCCCAACCCTGGTGTTGATATTTCTATCATCATTTTTCTATCATCAGGATGTGCCCTTATTTGCGCCATGAAAACAATTCAAGTTGTGATAGTAATAATGTATTGCACAATAGTTCGATCGATATATCATGGGATGATGTATATGACGCATGTCAGCTAAGGATTGACTGATTCCACTACACACTTTTGAGTTGACCCCCTCTTTTCTCCACGGTTTTCGATGGTCCTTGGGTAGGACACCCCTGAGCCAGAGTAGCAAGGTTGGTAGATCAATCGTCTCTCCAGGAGCACACGTCAAAGTTCGTCGTTGAGGCTCCTTCCGATGCGATTTTCTCGGCTCACAGGAGAGCTAGGAAAAAGTGATCAACAGATGAAATGCGTAATTTCGCGAGTACTTTCAGATAAAAATGTGAAAATCCAACTTTTTGATTTTGTGTTCCATAAGGAATTGATTTTGTTCCACATTTCCGGGACCTATTTTGTTTTGGGCTCAATCGATAGAGCTCGTCAATAGCTTTCATTTAAGCCCTTGGGAGCCGATTTAAGTTGGCATTTGGCTAAATGGCGGCCAAAAAACTGCATTTGAATGCTGGTAGATCACTATTAAAGGCGCGCGTTGCTTTGATCTACTCGCCATTGTCGGCTAATTGACCGTATTGTCATGTAATATACTGGAGAATGTGCTGACGATCAATCTGACGTCGAGTCGCTCACCCAAATTCGTTTTGTTCTCGCTGCAGCCAAATCAGCGAAATTAGTCCATTTCGATGGTTCCTGGTACGGATTGACCGATGAATGCTGTAGATATGAGAGAAAATTCCAGTTCCGCCAAGTGGATGGGCATCCAAGATGGCTACGTCGATTCAGTCCAGCGAAAACTCTCTCGGGAATTCTTCGAGAAACATAGATCACTTGGCCAGGGATCCAGAGAGCTCTAAACGGAACTTTCTCTCAGATCTACAGTATTCATCTGTCAATCCGTATCAGGAACCATCGAAATGGACTAATTTCGCTGATTTGGCTGCAGCGAGAAAAAAAACGAATTTGGGTGAGCGACTCGACGTCAGATTGATCGTCAGCACATTCTCCAGTATATTACATGACAATACGGTCAATTAGCCGACAATGGCGAGTAGATCAAAGCAACGCGCGCCTTTAATAGTGATCTACCAGCATTCAAATGCAGTTTTTTGGCCGCCATTTAGCCAAATGCCAACTTAAATCGGCTCCCAAGGGCTTAAATGAAAGCTATTGACGAGCTCTATCGATTGAGCCCAAAACAAAATAGGTCCCGGAAATGTGGAACAAAATCAATTCCTTATGGAACACAAAATCAAAAAGTTGGATTTTCACATTTTTATCTGAAAGTACTCGAGAAATTACGCATTTCATCTGTTGATCACTTTTTCCTAGCTCTCCTGTGAGCCGAGAAAATCGCATCGGAAGGAGCCTCAACGACGAACTTTGACGTGTGCTCCTGGAGAGACGATTGATCTACCAACCTTGCTACTCTGGCTCAGGGATGTCCTACCCAAGGACCATCGAAAACCGTGGAGAAAAGAGGGGGTCAACTCAAAAGTGTGTAGTAAAGCAGACGATTTTGGTCAATCCTTAGGTGACATGCGTGATATGTTGAATACCTACTTGATGATGAATTATACACGCATCTATAATGTCATGTATCTAATCATTTCATTTGTGATCGATCGTTTTTTACAACTTTTGCCTATAGTATAGATTATTTTTGGATAACTAGATATTTACACGATTGCAAGGTAGAGTGATGGCGCACTAAAAAATAGTGGAAAACGGAAAATGGCGACTTTCCGGGGTCTAAAAAAGTACACTGGAAAACCGAAAATGGAAACTCGAAATTTAAATTCGCGGGCGCGAATAAGGCGCGGGAATTCAAATTCTGACTTTCTAACTGCGATTTTCTGCGGTTATAAAACTTAAATAAAACCGAAATTTCATTTTTCGACCTTTATGAAGTGTAGGAACTTGATTTCCTGCTTAACATCCTTTTTAAACCGCAGAAAACCGCAGTTGGAAAGCCAGAATTTGAATTCCCGCACCTTTTTTCGCGCCCGCGAATTCAAATTTTCGATTTTCCAGGTGCTTTTTTAGACCCTGGAAAGTCGTCATTTTCCGTTTTCCACTATTTTTTAGTGCGCCATAAGTGTGGTTAACGACTCTAAGATAGTACTGGTTCATGAACTCACATAAAAAGACGAGAGATAGTCAAAAGCTCACGTGACAAGGCGTTTTGGGTGCATCTGCTCCCCTCGAAGTTTGAGGTGATAAGTTATGTGTTCATCTTGTAGTTTACTTCAAGTCAGTGACGCATTTTAAGTTTAGTGATTGTTTAGTCACTTGTTATGATCAATTTTATGATAAACTTATTTAATTTATAAATATGTATTTGGATGATTATTACAGATGGTCGTTTTCTGAAGTTCGATGAGGAACTCGGTCGAGGTTCATTCAAGACTGTCTATAGAGGATTGGATACTGAGACCGGTGTAGCTGTAGCATGGTGTGAACTTCAAGAGAGCAAACTCAATAAGGTACGGTAGATATGGTAGATGTTTGGGATTACTGTAGGGTATCGATGATACTTGGTATTTCGGTAGTGTTGATACTTATTGTTGATGTAGCTAATGATTGTTGGGTTTGCTGTATACGTGATATTAGTGAGTATTGTACACTTAAAGGGAGAGTATCCCATAAAAATATTGATTGAAATTCCGAAAATGTTCGTACGTAAAATTTTGTCCCACCACGAATTGACAAACTATCATACTGTAGTTTTTTTTTGAAAATCGCCATTGATATCTGTGCCGGGGCAGTGCAAAAACATAGTGAAAGAGAAAAGATAGACTGGATAGGAAGCAACTCGCCTTCTATCCAATCGATTTTGGCCAATCGATAGTTGATTGTCATAAGGAATAGGCTGACATCTGATCTGTCTCATAATACAACCCGTGAATACAAAGAGATCATGGATAGGTATAGAACTTCCCTAGCAAACATCTGTCTATTGATGGCCTAGTGCTTTACGGCGCGCTCAAAGGTCCCAGCTAACTGGTTCAACCATCACTTTGGGTCGTGATTTTTGCTGATTTCTATGATATATTCTAGTTTGACTTTTCCATATGGGGATCTCCCGCGAATTTGACCGTATAATTCTCCAAGGGATACCGTCCCTTTAATCTGAATGATGAATGAAATGATCATGAACTTAGATTGATTATATCATATATAATTTATATGTGTCTTTTCAGGTTGAACGTCAACGTTTTCGTGATGAAGCAGAGATGCTAAAGGGTCTACAACATCCAAATATCGTACGATTCTATGATTATTGGGAACGAGCTGATCCAAGTGGAAAGAGGAAGTTAGTCATCTATCATATTTCATCCTCAATTCTCATTATTGGACTGCATTTTTCTCCATGATTTTTTTGCAATAGATGATCATATTGATCGATTATTGACCATCCCCTCCATTCTTCTCTAGATATATTGTCCTCGTGACTGAATTGATGACATCGGGCACACTGAAGATGTACTTGAAGAGATTCAAACGGATCAATATTAAGGTAAACTAAAGTACCGTCTCTATCTATATATTGATTGATTGCTCCATACCATTAGATTGTGATCATCAAATCTATGCCAAATCTTTCTTTATTGTGATTAAATAAATAAATAATATTAATAGATGTACAAATATAGGTTTACATTCAAATGCAAAAATTTAAAATATGTATTTATTGATTGTAGGTACTGAAGTCATGGTGTAGACAGATCCTCAAGGGTTTATCGTTCCTTCATTCTCGTAATCCTCCTGTTATTCATCGAGATTTGAAGTCAGATTTTTTCTTATGAATTGTTTTATCGTATAATTGATGGCGTAAACGTAGTTTATGACATTTATCGAATTAAAAAAATATTTGCATATTATCTTATCAAAGTTGTCAATTAGCATTTATTATTCTAAAATAAGTTGTATTTCAGATGTGACAATATCTTCATTACGGGTACGACGGGATCAGTTAAGATTGGTGATCTCGGATTGGCTACACTGAAGAACAAGAGTTTTGCCAAATCTGTTATAGGTGAGTTGTCCAAATGAATTTGACATAGTCATATGCGGGGATGAAATATCACATAGACTCATGATGATGTTTTTATTATTCTAGTAATTCTTACCGTACAACGTAAGATATACGTTATTTTCTTTGTCCCTTTTAATCTGCGTTCTCTCGTTTCTCCGCACTTTTTTTCGCCCTACTTTTCACATATAAATATATGCGAATTTTTGTTTATTTTCTGTTTGTCTATATTCTATCTGCATCTCTAACTTCTATCTCATCTCCAAATGTTGTAATTGTCTTCTACTCTTTTAATTCTTTATCTATCTACTATATTCGTCTGACTACACACTCATCCTCAATCATGATTGTGGCTAATATAAACATGTGAATTGATCATATGAATTGAGGAAGAGGGATAGAATGGGAGAGGGAGAGAGAGGGGCAGTTAGAGAACGGGGAGGCGGAACTTCCACGGTTTTGTTTTTGAACAACACCTTGATACCACTAGTGACTTATTGAATATAAGTAAGATGTTTCGTTAATATTTTAACGTTTTAGTTTAATTATATTAAATATAAGTGAAAGTTGTTTCATTGGTATTTGGAGTTATCACGTGTACTCAAAACCTGATAAAAGAATGAATGCAAAATGATAATAACAAATGATAGTTTGACCCTTGTTTGTATGTATACTACTGTGTCACGTGTGAGATGATGAGAAGAATTGATATGATAGAGAGAGAAAGGAAATGAAGAGACGAATTACAATGATGGTAATGGCACTTTTATCATGTTTCAATTGATGGTTTGGACAATGATTTGAAGACGATGTAGAGTTTGGAGTTATGACAATGAGAATATGATTGAAGATGAAGGGAATGCTCTAATCTGCATTAGGGGAACATCTGAATGAATTCTTACTTATTGGGCTAAAATGTTGCGTTGTGGGGTTCCGCCAAAGATTATCTTAATGACTTCATGCTCTCATAATTATGACCATAGATGGACGCGTGAAAACGAATTCTTTTTGCGCACAGCCTTGCCTTCCCTTGTGGGGCCTTGTACATAGCCCTGCTTCGCAAAAATTGGAAAATTTCCAGTCAAATCTGCTAAAAGATGGCCATGCGCATAGCCTTGCCTTACCATTCCCCGGTTCGCGCACAGCCTTTCCCCCAGTGTGCCCACCTATGTTATGGACTGATCCCACATATTTTTGATAGCATTTTGGGTGTCGTGTAAAGTAGGAAGACAACTCATCTTGCTGTATATTTTAATTTAAAAGGCAGCGATAGACAATAATGGTCGTTTTATACGGATAATATCTAGTTCTTTCTCATATGATTTAGTTAAATAAAATGATTGTAGGTACACCTGAGTTTATGGCACCTGAGATGTATGAGGAAATGTATGATGAATCAGTGGATGTTTATGCATTTGGAATGTGTCTATTGGAGATGGTCACGGGAGAATATCCATACTCGGAATGCCAATTCCCCGCACAGATATATCGTAAAGTCACCACGGTGAGTCCATATTGGGTAAACAAATGGTGATTGACCGTAATTGCAGGGAGTGAAGCCGGAGTGCTTCAATCGCATACCCTCGCAGTATCCAGAGATACGGGAAATTATCGATCGGTACGAGTCTCATTTAATGACTGATCTCGAGTCACAGATCGAATATGATTATGATGAAACATTATAAGAACATTATTGATTATTTTATTCTCCAGATTTTGAAATGATGTATTTGTTGTCTATAGAAGTATTCAGTTGTACTCGTCTTCGTCGTGAGGAACGGTCGACAGTAAAGCAACTACTAGTCGATGACTTCTTCACTCCAGAAGAGTTAATTGGTATCCGAGTAGAGATCAAGAATCGTGATGTTGATCTGGCTGAGCTCAATAGCGAGGTATACGTTAAACCAGAACATTGATGAAATGGTTAGAATTGTTATTTTTGTAGATTCAAATGCAGTTGCGAGTGTTTGATGAGAAGAAGAGGAAACAATATCGATTCAAAGAGAATGAAGGACTCCAATTTGCATTTGATATCGAAAGTGATACGGCTGAAGAAGTAAGGCTACTCTATTCATTTGATCTATTCTTCATGTATTTACAACATTAGATTCAACGAATCATCGATTCTTCTTGTCCGTTATTTGTACAATTTTCCAATTTTAGTGTATTGAGATGAATGAACTAATCGTTATTCCTTGAGTGTGTACATCTTGACAGGGGAAAGATCAAAGATCATAGATTAAGGTTATACTTAATGTTGATGTTATTACAGGTGGTACAACAGATGATCGAACAGCAACACATTCCTGATGAAGATACGAAGTTAATCACCAAATTGATTAAGGATAAGGTACGGTATTATTGATTGATTTGATCGATTTATTGATTGATGAATTAATATTGCTTCTCGCACAATGTGATTCTCTGACTGATCTTTGATCTCTCATATCCTTAGGTGGACGGTTTCAAGCGTGATCGTGAGTTCCGACAGTTGGAGTTGAAGAGACAGAGAGATGAAGAAGAACGATTGAAGGAAGAACAAGAAGTGAAGGAAGAGATAAAGGCTAGAAGAGAAGCAGCGGCTGAGAAGGTTTCTTTTCTCGTATAATCAGACAGTCATTGTCTTTATTTATTATGTTATATTAAACAATTAACAATCTAAGTCAAACATATAATGTTCATGGGCCTTCCATACATCTCAATTTTGTTTTATATTTTGTATGCCAATTATTTAACGAATGGTAGCCATGAAATTGAACGGAATGAATTGATATATTCACTATGAAACATGTATTCAACAGGCTGAATTGCAGAAGGAAAGTGATTCCACTGCTGCAGCTGCGGCTGCCTCTACCGTACCTTCAACGATGACGTCATCGATGATCCCTCCAACAACACTTGATCATCTAACGGAGGCTGGTACTGTAACCCCTGTTACTACGGCTACTTCTACAGTATCCAATGTTATTACTCAACCGAGTACATGTAAGTTTTCCAATGTTTTGTGAAACCGCTGTTTCGTATTGCAACTGGTTTTCTATTATAGTTTTAGATCGATGTCCGTAGATTATTATTGATTATTGTTGCAGCCGGAATCTCACCAGCGGTAGGCGGAGTTGCAACAGGAGGAGGAGGAGGAGCTCAAGCTGCACCACCTGCGACCTCCCCGACAGGAGATGGTCAATGTACACCTGGAGGAACTGATAAGAACAAAGATAAGAAGGCATTGAAGAAGAAGATTGCTGTTGAGATATTGAAAGTTGATAAGAAGGATGAGGATACTACATCGGTGAGATATATATTATTGATTGATTATATTGTTCAAGTATTTATTAGTTGAATGATCTAGTTATCTTTAACATTGAAATATGTGAATGAATTTGATCTTAGAAACAATAGAAACACTAATCTATTGGGTATTTTTTACTGATTCTTCTATTGATCTTGTGAAAGATTTTCTGCTATTATTGTTACATATGATTTTCAGTTGGTCTCATGTCGTCTGGACACTGCTCACAAGACGGTCACCTTCCAATTTGCCCCCGAATCCGACAAACCCGCTGTGATCGCGGAGAAGTTGGTATGTGGTTAATGTTTCCTAAACTCTTTCATAATCCTCATCATTTATTTCAGCTTGATCAAGATTGCCTCTGGCAAGCACACGTTCGTGCTGTTGTTGAGTTGCTTGAGAGGGTTATACAGGTACGGTGATCTATTTATCTCTTATCAATTGAATATCCACATATATTGATTTTTTGCAGCTTGTTCAAGATCGTAATGATAGCTGTGTTGGTACTCGACTACAGACTATGTTGGACGCCTCTACCATGCCACCATCACTCCAGTCCACTGGGGGTCCTCCATCCACATCTAGTCCTATCACAGCCACTGCTCAGTCAATCTCCACGACTACGGCTCCGCCATTGTCGACATCTCCACCTCACGGAACTCTGGCCAATCTGCCTACTCGATATGCTGAACAGCAACCACAGGTACGGAAGATATTCCATTTTGTTATATGAATAGAGAGATGTTCCAATGTAGTAACATTGTTGTGTTCTTCAGCAAGCTGCCGCAGTAGCGGCATCAGTCGCACAAACAGCAACTCAGGCTGCTCCAACTCCCCTAGTAAAAACTCCCGTAGTTGAAACCCCAGCTCCGACGCCTACGGCAGCTCCAGTATCAGTGCCTGCTCCTGTAATGAAATCTCGATTCTCCGTAACTCCATCAGCTGTCAATCTAGAGGTATCCTATGTTGTCAGAGTAGTGGCGTAGTGTATGTGTATGACCTGTGATTATCGATTATCAGTTGTCGATTGATCTACTTACAATTAGAAGTAATGAATGTTTCATTGCAGCCACCTCATATACAACCTTCTACCGCCAGTTCGATCGCTTCTACCATATCTCAAGCTCCGTCATCATCGAGTAGTACGGCTACTACGACTTCGGCCAATACCACAGTATGTTACTCGATACGAAATATCAGACTGCGGATTTATCAATTATTTGTCTAGATTTCATCGCTTGGTGGAACTTCGTCCATTTCTGCATCCGCCACGACACATGGTGCCCCCTCGATTACATCTACTGCATCAGCAGCTCAGTTAACCACGGTGCCATCTCCCGCTGCAGCGCAAACTGGCGCCGGACGATTCACGGTATATATTATTGCTATTGTTATTTCGTTTGAAAATTCTTGCTAGATGCTTTTTCGTCAATTGATTGGTAGACTAATTGAGGATAAATGCGTAAGGTTGATAAATAAAGTGTGAAACGCAGATTCAACCGGTGACTGCGGGTCCTGCTTGTACGGCGCCAAGTACTGTAACCTCTGTGACTCCTGTGTCTGGAATCTGTACTCCATCAACAGTGACACCTTCTACAATACCCTCAGCCCCTCCACCATCTACGGTTGGATCATCATCATCTCTCAATGCTCCTATCACTACACCCATCACATCAGTATCCGGCTTAGAAGTGGATGGTGGTCAGTCATCCATTTCGGCCACTAGTACGAGTTCGGGTGATGCTCTTCTTAAACTGGAGAACGATTTGAGACGAGTGAGTGCTTGTTCATTTCATGTTTCAACTATGAATCATTATGAGGCCGTATGCATTAACGCCGGCAAACCGTTTGCCCGACAAACGTGACGTCACAACCGTAGGCGGAGCCGTTTGTCGAAAATCCTCCGCCTACGCTTTTGACGTCACGTTTGTCGGGCAAACGGTTTGCTGGCGTTCATGCATACGGCCAATGGTCTCTGTAGGTAAGCGGTGCGGCTCCCACAACTGCATCTGCCACAACGAGTTCTACGAATACTGCAGTATCAGTGGGAGGAGTGAAGTCGAGTGAAAGTGCTACAATGACACCATCTGCATCTATTGTACCATTGAGTGGTGAGAATGATTAATGTCCTCTTATTGAATGTCTAATCAATTGGATAATTATATATAACACACTATCTGAGAGAATTCAACAACTGAATTTTTTTTGGTATCGACGAAAAATGAATTTTTCTCTTTTATGTATGATAATTACAGGCGCCATGAGTGTAGTTCACCGGTACTTGGAAATTCCTTCCAATTGAAAATTGGCTTCAGGGGGTGACCACACAATGATTTGGCGCCTTTTCCTAAAAAGTTTATTTCGAATCCAATCGATGCGGGAGTGGGCTCAATCGAATCCTTTGCTAATTCTAAGAAACTATTGTCTATGTGAGTTTTTTGATCAACGGACAACGAAGGCTGGAAATGGGAATTTTCGAAAAAAATTTTACATTAAATTAATTCTCACTATTTTCCCATAGCCCAGGTAAATTTTTTATTTGCTCAATATCTTCTACATATTATATTACACCTTCAGTTTAAAATTCATAATTTTTTAAAAAGGTGAAATTTGTAAGCGAATCGTTTTTGTAACGAAAATCGTAATTATGGTGTGCACCTACAGTAATCCCTAATCGGTCAATTTGGAAATTTGGTACTTTTAAACATATTTCACCGCTGTTCTTCACATGACTGAAGTATACGACTACTCCTCGTCTTCGGAGTGCACCATTTCCCAGGTGCTGATCTCGCTGAAAATTGACATTTTTCTTAAATTGATCACTATTTCGTTGTTTGTTATCCGTTATCGATAAAAATTGGATCACTATACCATAGTATCATCTATACAAACATACTAAAAAATGAAGATAAACGGTTGACTGGGAAGAAAGTTATTGCTGAAAAACCAAAATATCATTGAATATTGACCAGCACTCTACCGTGCAGGGGCACTCCGAAGACGAAGAGTAGTCGTATACCTCAGTCATGTGAAGAACAGCGGTGAAATATGTTTAAAACTACCAAATTTTCAAATTGACCGATTAGGGATTACTGTAGGTGCACACCATAATGACGATTTTCGTTTCAAAAACGATTCGCTTACAAATTTCACCTTTTTAAAAAATTATGAATTTTAAACTGAAGGTGTAATATAATATGTAGAAGATATTGAGCAAATAAAAAATTTACCTGGGCTATGGGAAAATAGTGAGAATTAATTTAATGTAAAATTTTTTTCGAAAATTCCCATTTCCAGCCTTCGTTGTCCGTTGATCAAAAAACTCACATAGACAATAGTTTCTTAGAATTAGCAAAGGATTCGATTGAGCCCACTCCCGCATCGATTGGATTCGAAATAAACTTTTTAGGAAAAGGCGCCAAATCATTGTGTGGTCACCCCCTGAAGCCAATTTTCAATTGGAAGGAATTTCCAAGTACCGGTGAACTACACTCATGGTGCCTGTAATTATCATACATAAAAGAGAAAAATTCATTTTTCGTCGATACCGCACCTATGTGGACTTTCTCAGAGAGAGTGTTATATATCGTCCCTTTTCAGCCGTAGCAGGAGCTACCGCCTCGTCAGTAACATCTCAACCTTTGACACCATCACACGCTGACTCTGCACTACATCCACAAGCAACAGCTCATTCTAACAATCTGACAGAACTAAGTGAGAAGTTGGCTGCTCTATCTACTCAACAACAGCGAGAGGCTACGGTAGAGGACGAGGTATAATGTTGTTTTGTGCTGACTCTGTAGGTTGACATTATGTTAATTATCGATTGATTTCAGGATGAACATCAACGTAGTATGGAGAGAGAGGGCAGTGATGCTGCTGCAATGCACATTGAGACATTGCCCGGACTAGCGAGTGCTTTGCAGAAGGTGAGATTAGAGATCAAAGATCAATCTACCGTACTCCTCCGCAGGTTATCCATTCGGATGCTCATCGAGAACAAACCCCAGTGCCTTCGGAGATGGCTAATGGCGGCCGAATATCGCCCAATCGATCGCTTTCCACTCATGATCTACAGTCGGATGCTACGGTAGGCATTTGATTACCGTATTCAATCCAGGTCATATTGATTAGCCAATCACTCTTTCATGCCTTTACTTTTCTATTCCACCCCTTTGCCCTAGAGTAGGCTCTATCGTTATTCTTTCCACACTAAAATGCCGAAGTCGTGCGAATATCTCAACGTCCGCGTCTACGTCATTAGCAGCTTTCTGATGTGTGGTAGATTAGCTCTATCGTAACACGTAGTGTACCATTGTGTGCTGTCGTGGTGTGGTGTAAAGTACCACAACTCATCACTTCCGCACACAATCTAGCGCTCATACTACACTTCTACTATCTATGTATAGCATGCATTCGGATTTTTATAATTTAATCAATATTTGCTACTTTTGTTTCTGTAGCACAGAAAGTAGTTAGTTTGTGATAGAGTGTAATCAATTGTATCAATTGCTTTCTATAGTGATACCGCACGTTGTCGCCTACATAGCTTGTGCCCTTACCTCTATTTCACTCACTCAATCCTAATTGCTTATACTCTTTCTCTTTTCTTTCATGCAGCAGCCAACATGTTCGTCCACAGCTCCCGTCACAACCTCACATTCATCGACCTCCCTCTCTGGTCTTCAAGTCCCTCTCACTCCCTCTAACGACTATGTAGTACCTGATGGTGAGCCATCGGCTGCACCCTCCGCCAGCTCCAACGCCATGCTCACGACTGCCACTGCCTCTGTCCTCTCGGAGACTTCAGGTGCAAGTACACCAGCGCATAATCTCGACATCCAACGACCAGCGTCACTGGCGGCCCTCCCATCCATAGCTAATCTGTCTGAATTGGATAGTATGTTAAGCAGTGCACTGGGGACGGCCAGTTGTTCGAAGAAGATGTTCTCAATTGGAACTCCACCTCCTGAAGAAGAAGATGAAGGAGAAGGTATGGTAGATGGTGAAGAGATAAGAGAAGAAGATGAGGATATTGATGTGACAATGAGAGGAGAAGATGAATGTGATGGATATGTTAGAAGAGTTGATGAAGAAGAAGATGATGATGATGAAAAGTCAAAGATATTGGTACTGCCTCAACCACTGAAGAACGGTAATGATTATGAAGATATAGAAGAGTATGATGATGAAGATGATGAAACACCGGGCATATTCTCCAATTTTGCTGAGGTCGAGGAACTCCAGAAGATAGCAAGAGCGATTGGACAGGCAGAAAGACTGGCGAGATCGTCGGTCATTATGGGATCGATGTCTCCAGAGAACTCTGATGATTGCAGTGAACAGGTACTGTACTACTACTGGTAGTGTGGAGACACTACCGTAACCATGTGGTATGCGTTCGTGTGCGTTGTGTCAAGTGTGATTTGTGCTTCTCAATCCCTTCCTGATGAGCTAATGGAAGATGTATTCTCGCATACACGGAAACATCCCATGGTTACGGTGTGGTCTACCCTGATTGTTTTATTGATTGATATTAGAGTTAGTAGTGTGTGGATGTTGTCAGTTGTCCAATCGAAGTGCTGCTTCATCGATTTTGCTCAATTCCAAAACGGCCTATAAACGCTGCATCTGCTTCTGATCGCACTTTACACATTTGATTTCCATCTCACGCATCTGCTACATTCATGCGCTTATCCCTGCATTATATCCGCTTTAGTTCACACCCACCTCGGCTCTTTTGATCTTATGTTTTGCTGTACCATAAGATATTTTAATTAATTATTTCTATTCCAGAAAGTATAATCAGAATAGGATTAGCCATTGATTAGGTCTTGATTAGGTTAGAGTTTGAATGGGAACTTTTTTTGTCACGACGGGAATATAATTGAACTTATATTTGATGTTCTCATTTCAGTTCTATTATGAACTCGATCATGAGTTGGAAGATGATGAGTTCATTCGGGCCATGATGGCAAGGTGAGCGGTCATTCATATTTATTGATTGTAATCCAGTTCGTCAATGAGATAAAGTTGAGTAGTATAGTACCATATGTAATGAAGCACATATAATGAGATGTTGAAGATTTATATAAATAATATGTTTATAATTCAGACATCAACATGAATTAGATGAACTTCGTGAACGTCATCGTAGAGAGTACGATCAAGCATGTGCCCATCGTCGTCAAATGACTGCATCTGCAGCTCCATCATCTACTTCTGTAGCACCATCTACACCAATTCATCATCATAATCCATTAGGTGCTACATCAAGTCTCTCATTGCCTCCTTCCAGTCCACCTCCACCTTCTGGTTAGTGTTATACCTTGTACAACATTATTTTTATGCCTATGAAATATGTCATATTTAGTTCTTGTGGTTATACCAATGATAGTTTTATGACACAGGTGCTACACTGGCTGCACCTGCATCTCCGTCGAAGTCACCCGCTAGTCGTCCACCTCTGGTGACATCATCATCCTTGTCATCATCTGGCCCTCCATTATCAACGGCTGAGGCAACTGAGGCCTTTGCTGCACGATTAGCCGCAAACAATGGTGGCCGGAAAGTAGGTGCTGCGACTCCATCGATCCCCACGGGTAGAAGGGCAGATCGAGCGAGTGCTCCACCTCGACCTAACTGATAGTATGGTAACACCATCTTCCCAATACCTTATTCAGTATTTCATACTTGTATTATAAAACCTTGTTGTCAATCGTCCTTCTTCTATTTCATTGAATTTCTTGCCGTATTTCATCCCGGTTTATCTTCCTTTCAGATTCAGAATAATTTTCTATTAAATATTCGTTTGTATTACGGACCAGTCGTTTTAAATGTAAAGGTGTCCTCTATTTTTGTATTGTAGTCATCTTCATCGCTTTCCATCTCATTCTGTTTGTAGTTTAAAAAAAGTTGCTATATATCTATAATATATATGATATTCATAAATTTAGCTCCTATTAATCAATCATTTATATTCTATAATCATCATTTGCTTATTTACTAACTCATTATTCTCACTATGCTTTCGTTGCTTTTTTTTCAGCATCATTTTTTATCGATTAGATCCGTCTACCCTTTTCGTCTCTCCGTCCTTTCCTTCCGTGTCTCGAATATTTTCTATAGTGGCCGTTTGGTAGCTCCCTCTGGCTTTTCTTTTTCTTTCTTCGTCTTTTCCTCTTGTCTACTAATATTGTTCTCTTTATGTGTCTCTATGCCCTCTGTTCCATACTCACTCTTGTAAATCAATACTAGTCTTGTGCATGACTCTCGTATTGGTTGTGCTCTCACCTTCTATTTAAAGCTGATCGATAATCGATAGTATGTCTGGTATACGGTATATTTGTGTCCTATCATTTATACTGTATAGCAAGTATCAATCTAATGTGTTATCTGCTTGATTGAAGTAATTGAAACGTTTGTCTATTCATTTTTTGCTTCGTTTTTCTCGTCCTTTCTCTAATTATTTTTTTCTTCTTTTTGTATTCACATATATTTTCCTTCATCTTTTATTGATTTCTCGTACGTGCGCGTAGGTAAAATTGTGCAGACTTTCTGTGGCTTGCGGGTTGCCCCTTGATCCCCTCCTTCACCTTCTCCTACCCACTTGATCTTTGATCTTTGTAGTTTCCTTTTAAAGATGCTTAGCTGTCTCATGTACCCCCTCCACATCTCCCTGTCCCCAATCTTTCTCTACATTTGTCAGATTCTTTTGAATATGATTAAATACACAGATAAATGGATACTTTGACTCTCATTCATTCCGTATACAGTAGAAGTCCAATGTATTCTTAACTCGATAGATCCCACTACAACAATCTTATTCTCATTACTTTTAGCTCCCCCCCCCCCTCCTATCCTCTACCCTCCCCTGTCACTCTTGTCGCAAAAACATATCTGCTTATCATTTAATCTATCCCCTTTTTGCTGACCGCCCCTTCAAGGATAAAAATAATAATAGTCTAAACGCAGATGATGTTTTACTACAGGAAACGTGAGATTATTGATCTGTTTAAATGTGTTTGTAACTCGACTGTATGTGTGATTCTATCAAGTTTCTGTTGAGAAGTATCCCCATCCACTTCCTGGACCCTAAATATATCCCATTTCGTATCAGACTTTATACAATAACGGAATGTGCTCACAATAATAAAGTTTACTCGCTTTGCCTCGTACATTTTGTCGTGTTCTGCAGATCACATTATATGGAATATAATCCTTTATTGATCGATATTTCCCTGAGATGGGCTTGAGAACTACTGTAATTGGGTAGTAGAGGGCATACGGTAGATGGAATGAATACGGTAGCTGATGTTAGTCTATTTGTTGCGGAGGAGGAAGGTTCGAATGTCTGTCCAAAAGTTACTGTCTCTGAAGATTTGTGAGATCAAAATTATGGAAGCAGATTGTAATTACATGATGTGTATGGTTGGAACAATAAAATAATACCTGTATAGATACTGCATACTTTTCTGTAAACTGGGCTGAAGAACTCCCTCGTGATACTCGAACATCCATAGAACAATTCCCCATGTGAGAGCGGCGAAAATGGGGAAGACCGGGAATGCTGTAATGTTGTCGGCTTAAGGTATACTGTAGAATCACGATAAGTATACGGTAGAGTTACTAGAGTCTTCAATGTACAACTGCGTTTTTCATACTGTAGGTATAAGATATTAATGTTCTGGGATTACGGTAGGTGTCCTATATGGTTTCGGTGGTATAATGTAAGATGTTTTCAGTAAAATTGATTGTGCTACATTACTGTAGAAATACAATGTAGCATCATCCGAAGGTGGAAATTAAATTTATTGAAAGAAAATGAAATATGATTTAGTTTGTTTGAACTTTGATCTTTGAACTATAAGAAAATGGATAAGTCATACTTGGCTGTGGAATGACCTCATTCTGTACCGCCATCTTAGCAAAACCAACGGTA
Organism: Parapristionchus giblindavisi; assembly: GCA_943737045.1. Lineage (NCBI taxonomy): Eukaryota > Metazoa > Nematoda > Chromadorea > Rhabditida > Diplogasteridae > Parapristionchus > Parapristionchus giblindavisi. The sequence continues at coordinate 286,879 of CALSFV010000294.1, read as the reverse complement.
ATACGTGATAGTAAATAGAGATTGATCTGGAATATATTGATCATTATACGTTAAGGTAACGGTAGTTTACTTCTTTAGATTGTTCAGTCGACTACGGTATGTGAGAGAAACAAACGATTGATGTACCTGCATGTTAACAGAGTTGTTCTCTCCGAATACCCAGTATCCGACAGCAGAAGCTGCGGCGAATGAATGCCATTCCTGAAACGATTAAGATGATTACGGTATGATTATTGATTGTCAAAATAAAAATAAATCAAAAGTGTTAAACAAAGAGAAGGCCTACAGCCTACAGTAAAATATATTTATGAGGACGTGATCTCTTTACCTACGAGTACTGTAGTTAGAAGGATATTGTCACAGGTATAGGTATCTATCATTATCGATTATTTATGTGAATGTCGATTATAGAATTGTGATGTACAGAGCTGTGTTATATTCTTTAGAATTGCAAACCAGGAAATGGATTACGGTAGCAGAGGTATACGTTATCTAGGGATATAATCGCTTACTTTTTGAGAAACCAATAAAGCACACAATCAAATGTAAAGAAGTAACTCTCTAATACGTGTAATTTAACTCGAAAAAGACGACAAACCAGTATTGATCCATCTAAGATTGGTGTACGGTAGGATACTGTACCTTAGCTTCTCCGCCAGCTTTCTCCATGAATCCTTTTATCAGTTTGTATCCAAAGACAAACTTGGCTAGGTTGATCGCATGTGTCTTTGTGAGCTTGAAAATCGTACGAACTTTCTCGACAAATCTGTAAACTAGATCGATAAGATCAGAGATTAATAAATATAGATCTTCCCAATTGCTGTATATCTTGATCGCAACTAATTATTTATTTAACTAACTGATCAGTAGTTCAAAAGAGGGACTCAAGCAGTGTTAGCAGCAAACGACCGTAATTTTCATTCAAATTCTGTGAATTCGCGCCAAAAATAGGGCAATAAGATGCGAAACGGGAAGTGTGATCTCAGCAAGATGCTCTGCCTCCACCGGGAATCGAACCCGGATGGTGCAGAGCGACAGCCAACACGCTTAGCCAAGACACCACGCCCCCGCTTGGCCACTCTCTCATCGTTATACACAATGATTCCGTCAGTGAGAGGAAGTGTGTCAGTCACCTTCCCCTTTCTCATCTCTCTTAGTCTTCTCTAACATCTCTGATACTCTCTCTATCTATCGACTGATAGTACAGTCGGGTCACAAACCAAAGAGTTCATCAACCCGATGAATAGTAATGCAACAACTAGAACACTTTCACGTGGATCACTTACGTGCCCTCTCCGAAAAGAAAGACCATGACCAGTGCATGCGGAGCGCGGATTCGAGCTCCATATCTGAAAACAAAAGATACAGTAGATATTGAGGTAGTTCAGGGTTACGGTAGCCACTTACATGAGACCATTGCGAAGACCCTTGAGAGCAGCTAGTACGTGGTGTTGAGCCTTGTACTCGCTGAGTAGGTAATTACCGATCGTCTCCCAGTTCTCACAGAGATAATGGATATTCTCCATGTTTAAGATGATTTTCTAAAGATCAAAGATTAAATATCAAAGGTCAAAGATCAGCAAGGGAAAAATATATATTGAATGGGGAAAGAGATGACGGGAAAGAGTGCTCTCTATTATATTCTTTCACTATTCGAGATAGGGATGAACTATGTGATAAGGGGAAATGTAGGTATTGATGCCCAAAATAGGCTAGGATACGTTCTTCTCGACTACCACAAATGTTATTGTCAGGGAATGATGTATGACGAAATTGAAACACAACTATTGATTGATTTCTAGATAATATGATATGCGCTGATAAAGGAACAAAAATTGCCAATGAAGAATAAGAGGCAGGGCCAGATCAGGTTTGATAGAGGGAATGGGTAGAGTCGATTTTGACTACTTTGTAGTTTTGTCTTTGCTATCATACGTACGTTTTTCGTGTTCCCTTTCTACCTTATGTACTTGACAATGACAGTTATTGACTTACTGCCACAATACACCATCTCAAAATGTGCACTTTAAGTAGTTAGTGACTGTGTCCAGAAATGCGCAAGCGCTAATGCTCAGGCGCTCAAAAAGTGATGCTACAGACGCGGTAGTGGCGTTTCTAAATTCGCTGTTGTAGTGCTTCAATTTCTTGACTTCAGAATGATGGGCCTCGTCGATTACGGTTCTGAATCTAGTTCAGACGATTCTTGCGATGAGGGAGCTCCAACTGGAATACTTGTGCACAACCCGAAGAAGGGAATGAGCGCTCCTGTGGAAAATGTCAAGGTTGATTCTTAGTTTTTCTCTTTTCTTCCCCATGATTTCATCGTTATTTTGCTCACTTCTTTTGAAAATATGCTATTTTTTATCAGAAAGAAGTATCGATGCAACTAGAAGATGATGGATTCTTTGGAGATGAAGATAATGCGGATATTGGAGGTTTGTTTCTATTTTTCATTTCCGGTACCAACCTATGTTTAATGAAAAATTAAATAACATTCGATCAGATAGCTACAAAAAGGATCGCGCACAAAAATTGAGTGTTCCTGTTTATGTCCATTTAAAAAGTGTAAGATGTTATGCAGAGTCTGTGAAGCTTGCACTCCCTGCTGCTCGTTCAATTGTTCATAATTCAAGTGAAGATGTAGAAGAAGAAGAGATTGAAGATATTGTCAAACCCAAGGAATGGGAGAAGGTTTGTATGTTTTATTGTGATCGGGCGATTTGCATTGTGGTCAATATTTTATACAAACATATCAAGTAAACTATTGATCGATTGTTACTGGCTGTAAAGGTGAAGTAATTAGCATTTTGATTGCAGAAGTTAGCCGAGAAGACTCGAAGAAAGCTGGAGAAGAAAGCAGCAAAAAGAGCTGAGAAAGAGAAGAGGAAGGAGGAAAAGACAAAGAAGAAAGAGAAAAGAGAGAATGGAAATGTAACTTTATTTTAATCAATTTATCCTCCTTAATTATGTTCATAATGTGTTTGGATATGAGTATTACATATGAACTATTCCATCATTCTCTTCCGATCATTTTCCTTCATTGCGCAAAAGAAGGGGTCTTGCCGATCCACCATATTATATCAGGCCTATCACGAGAGAATCGACCTAAAATGGCTATTTTTCGGAATGGGGCGAAAAACATGAAATGAGTTAGCATCAGTTTTCGGTACCTCTAGGCATGTCCTACCATCCCCCAAAGTGCCATTGTGTGAATATCATTCTGGGGCTCCCTGCACCGGGTCGGTCATCCGGGAACCCAACTTTGAACTGAAATATCTCTGTTCAGGTGCATTTATGTGAAAAATTACCACGAGGGTAACCCCCGCTGTTTTTCCGAGCTCTATCGATCTAAACAAACCAGAAGTCATGAAAGTGTTTCAGAACAGTGCTACACTCTGGGCAAAATAACTCAAAACCTGTCGATTCGGCGCGGACGAATCTGAAATATGTTATGTAACTTTTCGAGGGCTACAAAATGAGTGGTTTACGAAAAAAATACGTTAATGCGTTCGTATGGTTCATCCCCTTGGAAATTTCCTGATGATTTGAAGTCATTTTCGCCCAACCACAATCTCTCGTTTTACACACTCTCTCGCCCATTCCTTTTCATTTCATTCCATTCCATTCTACACCGCACGGTCTCGAGCGCGCGGTGCGGAATGAAACATATCATTGTCTCCCTTTCTCTTCCCTGTATTTCTTTCACTCTCTGGCGAGAGAGTGTGTGAAACGAGAGATTGTGGTTGGGCGAAAAGGACTTCAAATCATCAGGAAATTTCCAGGGGGATGAACCATACGAACGCATTAACGTATTTTTTTCGTAAACCACTCATTTTGTAGCCCTCGAAAAGTTACATAACATATTTCAGGCTCGTCCGCGCCGAATCGACAGGTTTTGAGTTATTTTGCCTAGAGTTTAGCGCTGTTCGGAAGCACTTTCATGACTTCTGGTTTGTTTAGATCGATAGAGCTCGGAAAAATAGCGGGGGTTACCCTCTTGACAGTTTTTCACAGAAATGCACCTGAACCGAGATATTTGAATTCAAAGTTGGGTTCCCGGATGACCGACCCGGTGTAGGGAGCCCCAGAATGATATTTACACAATGGGACTTTGGGGGAAGGTAGAACATGCCTAAACAAGAATAAAACTGGAGAGAACTTGTTTTGTAATATTTCTCAATTCCGAGCTTCAGGTCGATTCTCTCGTGACAGGCCTGATATATATCCAAAAGTATATAGAGAGTTACAAGAGGGTCAGCTAAAGTGCCTTCACGACAAAACGTTCGTACGAGAGCCACAAGAGAGCAATCAAGTCATACTTTTTTTTTGATCGATAGAGCAGGGATGGCGCTACATTTTTCCAATTGACCGCACCACCATATCTATTACCGTAACCCCGTCAGACTACGGTAAAAACTAAAAAGTTCTTGAGACCAACGGATATTAAAGATGGAGCGACGCGGTTTTCATTTTCCTATTTAGTAGGACGCAGCGCAAAATTCTGTCGGATGGAATTTTGAAATTCGACCTAATATTAATTTTAGGTCGACTCAAAGTTTTACAACTGGAAAATTTATGAATTGCTTTGATTTTTCTTGACAATATGATCAATTCGACTATGGAGAATTCAGTAAAGTACAAAAGAGCTAATAATTAATTGAAATTATGAAAGAAAATTGCGTTTTAAGTTACAACTGTACAACTTCATCGCCAATTTAAATCGTTATTTCAACGAATTGATTTTCTTTTTCTTTACAATATAGTCAATTCGACCATGTAGAACATGATCCAGTAGGAGAAAAATAATAATTAATATAAAATTACAGCAAAAATTGCATAATTAATTTCAATCACACCATTAATATTCATACAATTTTTTGTGGGCAACGGACTCTCAAGTGGAAACTTCATCTTACGGTAGAATTTTGTGTGACTCGTCCATTCTTATTTTTTTGTTCTTTTTTTTGTTTGTTTTCACGTTTATTATCGTATTTATTGCTCAAATTTTATTCATTTTACTTTTACATCATTTGTTTTACATCATTTATCAAGTTTATTGCTCATTTTCACATTTCGTCATCTTTTGCTCATTTTTAGCTTGACTTTTTTTCCTCATATTAATTATTTTCATTTCAGAGTTAGAGTACCTAATCTACAACGACGAATGGAAGTGTTCTACTCTCGAGCCTGGTGGGGGGCCTATTTTAACATCTATTCCCATTCCATAACAACGACTACGAGTGAGTATTCCTACTTATTATGTCATCATATAATTTCGCCGTATTATTCATTATAATTCATATATTTTGTGGTTATATCATTATTCTATTTTCATCATTATCGTGAGGTTAATTAGTTTTCGTCCAGGTTTGGAGCCAACCTAATGGAATCAGCAACTGACGTTGAGGGAGCTACTATCAACATCGGCCACGGCATCATCGAGGGGAGCCTCTACCATTAACTACGACGTCATTGAGAGCCCATACAACAACTGGAAGTAAGATTTCTCCCTTAAATTTCAATATTTTTCTTTTTTTCACCTTATCATAATTTACCATATTTTTTGCTCATTTTACTCTTATTCATTGCAGATGTCAAGCAATCAACACGATCTTGATGGGAGCCGCGCCTCTATCCGACGAACGAGATGGAGCTACCAACGAAGACGAGTGAGACGGGGATTCCACATCATCGATGGGATCACAACAACTTGAAGTAAGCTTTCTTATTTAAATATCATCATTTTTAATCGATATCATCACATTTTCATTTGATTTTATTTCAGGGATAACTTATTTCATTCCTGTGATGGTCGCTGACGTGAGAATACTGGAGACGAGGTACGACGTCATCCACCATGTCCTGTGCTCTCTCTTCCATTCAGTTTGATTTTGTATCTAAGAATGTTTTTCTAATTGTACTGGTTCGTATGTTTATATCTGTTGATAAAGCTTATTTTGTTAAAGGATCAGGTTAACATGTCGCACTAATTGATTCACCATATCCAGTGTAGTACATTGACCGAGCGACTGATCATCAGGGTTGTGCGGAAAATATATTTCGGAAAAAAATTCGGAAAACTTTATTTCCGGTCTAAAATACCGGGAAAAACCGGAAAATTCGGAAAATTTTCTATAAATCGCATTTCTAGTGTTTTATCTAACAATTACTTTCGAAAACGATCAAAGCGAACTTAGTAATGATCTCAAATCATGTAGCAAGAAAAAAGATAACAATCATGCAAAAACATATAGAAGAACAATATGAAGCTAGAGAATCCTTGGAGTTGAATGTTCACGTCGAATAACAACAACGCTATATACGTTATTATTCATCATTATTAGCGAATACTGGGTTATAACTATGACCGGCAAGTTAAAATATTAATACAATCTTTAAATTTTGTTTTAGATATGTATTTTTTTACTTTGTAAGCATTTTAATTTTTTCCGGTTTTCCGGTTTTTTTTCGGAAAATTTTTCGGTCGGAAAATTTTCCGAAAAGGGGTCGGAAAAACCGGAAAATTTTTCCGGTCGGAAAATTTTCCGCACAACCCTGCTGATCATGATGTGAAATGAAGAGAAAGAAAAAGGGAGGGAGAGAGGAAGATGGAGGGAGAGAAAAGGTAAAAGAGAATCCTCGATGGATAGGTTAGATAGATATATTAGATTAGATAAACAAATAGGTGCGGGTTACGGTATTTAGATATCCACCGTTACTGTAAGATGAGGGTATAATAAGTCACCCTCCACGTTTACAGCAATAGGTTAGATGGAGATGTTCGATAAATAGGTCAGATAGAGAGGTTAGATAAGTTAGATAGAGAGCTTAGATAGGTTAGATAGAGAGGTTAGATAGAGAGCTTAGATAGGTTAGATAGATCGGTTAGATAGAGAGCTTAGATAGATAGGTTAGATAGAGATGTTAGATAGGTTAGATAGATTAGATAGAGAATGCATTTGGGGTAATCGTTTGCCAGGAAAGTGTATCGGGGTAACGATTTGCCAGGTAAGTTTGCTCTCAGTGTAGATAGAGAGGTTAGATAGGTTAGATAGAGAGGTTAGATAGAGAGCTTAGATAGATAGGTTAGATAGATAGGTTAGATAGAGAGCTTAGATAGAGAGATTAGATAGGTTAGATAGAGAGCTTAGATAGAGAGCTTAGATAGATAGGTTAGATAGAGAGGTTAGATAGAGAGGTTAGATAGGTTAGATAGAGAGCTTAGATAGATAGGTTAGATAGAGAGATTAGATAGGTTAGATAGAGAGCTTAGATAGGTTAGATAGATCGGTTAGATAGAGAGCTTAGATAGGTTAGATAGAGAGCTTAGATAGATAGGTTAGATAGAGAGCTTAGATAGGTTAGATAGAGAGCTTAGATAGGTTAGATAGATCGGTTAGATAGAGAGCTTAGATAGGTTAGATAGAGAGGTTAGATAGATAGGTTAGGTAGAGAGGTTAGATAGAGAGGTTAGATAGGTTAGATAGATCGGTTAGATAGAGAGCTTAGATAGATAGGTTAGATAGGTTAGATAGAGAGCTTAGATAGATAGGTTAGATAGGTTAGATAGAGAGCTTAGATAGATAGGTTAGGTAGAGAGGTTAGATAGGTTAGATAGAGAGGTTAGATAGGTTTGATAGAGAGCTTAGATAGATAGGTTAGATAGAGAGCTTAGATAGATAGGTTAGATAGAGAGCTTAGATAGAGAGGTTAGATAGGTAAGATAGAGAGCTTAGATAGAGAGCTTAGGTAGATAGGTTAGATAGAGATGTTAGATAGGTTAGATAGAGAGCTTAGATAGAGAGGTTAGATAGGTTAGATAGAGAGGTTAAAGAGGTTAGATAGATAGGTTAGACAGAGACGTTTGATAGAGAGGTTAGATAGATAAATTAGATAGAGAGATATGTTAGATAGATAGGTTAGATAGAGGTTAGATAGGTTGGATAGAGATGCTTTTTTGTACTTTACTGTGCTCCCCATAGTCGAATTAGTCATAGTGTCAAGAAAAAGCAACGCAATATATCGAAAGAACGATTTAAATTGGTGATGAAGTTTTGGGTCGAAGTAAAATTAATATTATGTCAAATTTCAAAATTCCATCCGACAAAATTGTGCGCTGCGTCCTACTAAATAGGAAAATGAAAACAGCGACGCTCCATCTTTAAAATCCCTTGGTCTCAAGGACTTTTTAGTGTTTACCGTAATCTGACGAGGTTACGGTAATAGATATGGTGGTGCGGTAAACTGGAAAAATGTAGCGCATCCCTGCTCTATCGATCAAAAAAGTATGACTTGATTGCTCTCTTTTGGCTCTTGTACGAACGTTTCGCGTGAAGGCACTTTCGCTGACCCCTCATGTAGCTCTCAATATACTCATTGCTTTAATCTATTTACTAAATATCAGTATTGCTGAGAACAAAACGGAACACAATTAGTCATTAACAGTGCTATCTTTCAAGCAATAAAGCGATTTAGGGGGGGGGGGGGTCCGGGGGGTTTACCCCCCGGCTTAGATGCGCCGTAGGCGCATCTAGTATATATATATATATATATATATATATATATATATATATATATATATATATATATATATATATATATAATTGCCATAATAATATTTATTTGAATTCTTCCAGGAGGGTTATTCATCCTCCGTTGTGAAGAAACGTGAACCAGTGAAGATTGCTGCATTTGGAGGATTGAACAAGAATACTATAGAGACTGAAGAAGAAGAGAATACTGTAAGTCTATCTATTGATTGTTTCCCATTATCGATTGATTGAACTGCTAAGGTATGTTTTATCAGAATTATGTTAATTGATAAATTCATACGTGACCATACGTCCATACTCATGAGAACCAAAGATTAAGCCTTTTTGTTACGATTTTGTAAAAAAAAAGTTGTTTTTCGCTTCTGCAGCTTGTCCTACTCCTATATTTAATTGCAGTCGATTCCTACTCCTCTACCTACTCCTTCATCATCATCACTTAAACTCTTCTCGATGCTTCCTCCACCCAAATCACAGAATAGACTAACTCCATCAGGAAAGATTCCATCATTGATGATCCCTTTATCACTAAGAGGAAAGAAGACCAATACTAATACTTCATCTGAGAAGACTCAGACTCTCATGGTTCGTTTGTCCTTCACACTAAATAGTTCAATAATAAGCTTTCAATATTATTCGAGATAATACTAACGTTAGCATTGTTATATATATATATACAGTGTAGCCTAAAAGTCATCGGACACTTTTTCGTTTTTTTATAACTTTTGATCCAGGAAAGCAATCAAGCTGATCTTTTGAGTCAATGTACAGAATTTATCAAGGGATACAACCATCATGTGTTGATGTAATTAAATGAGTTCACTGTTGCATAGTATTGATTCTATCGAAATACACTTTTTTGAAAAATTACATTTCTTTGGTGAAAGGCCCTGTTCTTCTGAAACACTGTGAGAGTGTAGACATATACTAGGTCTGCACAGTCAAACAATCCGGAATGGCTCTGACTCCGATTTCGAGCTGTAGCTTTGTTGCAACTTTAACCCGCAAAATTTATAACTCAGCTTCTAGATGTGCTAACGACCCGTTCTAAGTGCTGAAATTATGCTAGTGGCGAGTAATGCTTATCCCCAGATTACGGTAGTCAAAGCTCGACATTTGCCCTCAGGGCATAAAATATTTTTTTTTGAAGGAGGACTGAATTTGACACCCCACCGTTCAGAGGGCGGGTCTTCTAAAATTATGGTTCCTGCGCAAGCAGCTTAGCAATCTATCATATATACATTTCCCTTATTTTGGTTTAGTTCCGATTCCTTTCATATCCGTAGCAAAAGTTATGCTGAGGTCTACTCGGTGCCCGCTCTTGCGCTTTCATTCTTACTGCTCTAGTTCCTGGGCCTCTATTGATGAAATCTCTTATTTTCAAAGTACATATGAATGTTAGAGATGTTCACAAAAGTTTTTACACTATTGCTGAACTTTGATCTTTGATCTTTGTATGTTGATCTTTGATCGCTGAAACCGAGTAGACCTCAGCATAACTTTTGCTACGGGTCTGAGAGGACTCGGAACTAAACCAAAATAAGAGAAATAAATATATGATATATTGCAAAGCTACTTGCGCAGGAACCATAATTTTAGAAGTCCCGCCCTCTGAACGGTAGGGTGTCAAAATGAGTACTCCCCCAAAAAATTTATTTTTTGCCCTGAGGGCAAATGGCGAGCTATGACTACCATAGTAGGGGGATAAACATTACTCGACACTAGCATCATTTCAGCACTTAGAATGGGTTGTTAGCACATCTAGGAGCTGAGTTATAAATTTTGGGGGTCAAAGTTGCAACCCTGCTACAGATTGAAATCGGAATCGGAGACATTCCCGATTGTTTGTCTGTGCAGCCCTAGTATATGTCTGCTCTCTCACAGTGTTTCAGAAGAACAGGGCCTTTCACAAAAGAAATGTAATTTTTCAAAAAAGTGTATTTCGATAGAATCAATACTATGCAACAGTGAACTAATTTAATTACACCAACACATCATGGTTGTATCCCTTGATAAATTCTGTACATTGACTGAAAAGATCAGCTTGATTGCTTTCCTGGATCAAAAGTTATGAAAAAACGAAAAAGTGTCCGATGACTTTTAGGCTACACTGTATATAAATATATATATATATATATATATATATTCCATTTCAGAAAGCCCTCGTGACTGGTGTGATCAATTCAGATGATGATGATGATGACGATGATGATGATAGTGGAGGCGACTTCTTTGGTCTCTCATCTCAATCCCAAACAACCGTTCCATCTACAATTAACAATCTGGGACAAGGGTACGGCGGATATTATGTTTTTTGGATACTTTTCTTCTATAATAATGACATACCTTACAATGAAGACTGCCGTGGTTCTTTTCAGTGGATAGATGATAGGTGTTACATGTGCCGGTAGTGGTCCCTCCTTTTCTGTAACCCAAGGAGCGCTCCGAAAAAGCGTTTTGATCAGTTTTGTGTAGAAAACCTTTCTTGCATGATGGTTGCTATTTTAAAGGTCCTGAATTTTTAATATTGAAAAAATTCTGAACCCTCTTTTGTCTACTGTTCCTATTGGTCCTTCACGTGATATATAGACGGAAATGAGAATTTTCCTGATGATTTAAACGAAAACATTTTTTCTAAATTAAAGAAGTGTTTGTGTGATTGAGTTATTGCTGTATACTTTAGGGGTGTACCACTCCTTCCCTCATATGGTCTATCGGATTCTGTCGGACCACCACGACCTAATCCCGAAGTAAGTTATCATTCTATATTATTCTGGATTATGATTATTGATTCTTCTATTGATCGATGTTTGTGATAAATTCTTATAATGCACATTCTCCCGATTCTGGTTGAGAAGTGATTTAAATAAATGAATAATATGTTTAGACAGAATCGTCGTACGGATATGAGGAGGTAGATGATGATATTGAAGGAGAAGACGAGGCAGGACCCAGTAGTAGTGGATCATCCATGAAGACTATCAATAATGAGGTATCGATTAATGATTATTGTATTTTAATGAGAAAGATTAATCCATTCAATGTAATTTGTAGCATAGGATTAACTGATGTACTAATGATACATCCGGTATGCAAATTGCTTGAAACATGTGTTTACTTGGTTTACTCATTTCTCCCCACTTACATTCGCTTGTTTGATTTTTTTCAGTTTACAATTAGTTAATTTGTCACATAATGGAAGGCTAATACATCGATAAAATTCCCCTCAATCAATCAATATTCCCTCCATCAATAAATCAATATTCTCTCCATCAATCAATCAATATTCCCTCCACCAATAAATCAATATTGTCTCCATCAATCAATCAATATTCCCTCCACCAATAAATCAATATTCTCTCCATCAATCAATCAATATTCCCTCCATCAATCAATCAATATTCTCTCCATCAATCAATCAATATTCCCTCCACCATTCAATCAATATTCTCTCCATCAATCAATCAATATTCTCTCCATCAATCAATCAATATTCCCTCCATCAATCAATCAATATTCTCTCCATCAATCAATCAATATTCCCTCCACCAATCAATCAATATTCTCTCCATCAATCAATCAATATTCCCTCCATCAATCAATCAATATTCTCTCCATCAATCAATCAATATTCTCTTCATCAATCAATCAATATTCTCTTCATCAATCAATCAATATTTCAGCAAGCTCAGAACATGATCTTCAAGTACGACTACGCTCCCTTTGGACATGATCGTCGATCATTCGCTAATGCTGATATTGTCGACGTCAGTGTTGATAGAGTGAGTTATAGATTATCGATTACTGATTAGTAATTATTGATTGATTATTGAATAAATGGTTCATTCGGTAGCCATAACATACGCTAATGGCGCACTGATTGATCACTAAAATAGTGGAAAACGGAAAACGGCCAGTTTCCAGGGTCTAAAAATGTACCCTGAAAAATCGAAAATGGAAAAACGAAAATCCTAACCCTAACCCCATGAGCTCCTGGCACGAAATGACTGATAAGTCTGATGTGGTGTTAATTTCTTGTAAATGGAATTGGAAATTGTAAAAAGGGTGTTAATTTTGTCGAGTTTTTTTCCTGAAAAATCCTTTTTTTTTTTTTTTTTTTTTTTTGGAGTTATTACACTATACCGCTAAGTCGCAGTGTTAGCGCCTCCAATCTATTGGCTGAGAGGGCCTATCCTGATCTGAAGGACCAGTGGCCATGGCCTATGATCAAACTGTGTTTGGAGCTCACAGTGGAGGATTTAGATCGTGGTTTTGACACCACTTCCGACATTTCTTAACCCCCTCGGTATTGGGTGGATCTTGCAGGGCGGGGGATCGAACTCGTGATCCTTGTAAAAAGCAAATATCTCCGTTCTTAGTAGAGATAGACTTGAAACTTCGTTTATAAGCTTTTTTCGTGGTTTCTAACCTAAACACCAAGTTTCAATTCTCTAACTAGTCAGAGAACCGAGATATTTGCTTTTTACAATGCTATTTACAAGTGGACAAAATTAACACCCTTTTTACAATTTCCAATTCCATTTACAAGAAATTAACACCACATCAGGTATACGGTAGTTTTCATTTTCATATGACGCAACCATTTGTCCCAACCGGTTGGATTTGGACCGCTTGGATTGGGATTATTTGTGCTGTACTGTACAATGAACCATATTACTACATATAATGAATCAATAATAGTGATTCAGGCAATTGGTCCAAACGTTCAAGAGAATCTACTGAAGCACATTAATCACAACAAGGTTGCCAAGGCATCCATGCCTGTGCTTCCTATGGTAGGCGCACCTAAGGATAAGAATGCCAAGAGGAAGCATCAAATCACATATCTGGCTAATCTGGTAAGTTATTTTGATTGATCATTCATTTTTATTCGGCGCATTGACTAAAAATTATTTGGGAGGCATCATGAAAATAGTCTAGATCGTGCTCACTTATTGATTGATCTTTCAGGCTGTTGCACGTGAAGAGGAACTTCAACAGAAGTGGGCAGAGGGGAAGTCAGCCAAGCGTATGGCCAGACAGAAGTACGGTTTCTAGAGAGGAAAACAACTATTGGTTATCTATTGTTTCACATAATGATTCACTTGATGATTTCACTGCAATCCTCCACTCTTTTCTATTTGGGTTTATTTTGTTTTTTTAAAATTTCTATCGTTTTGCAGTTTAACCAGTAAATATGTGATAAAGTTATTGGCAAAAAGACACAATACACTTCGAAATTTACGCCGACGCATTCGTGGGGATGTGTAACGCGTGTTTATCTGACGAAGTAGGCGCGTAAGGCAAAATGAAATTACAAATGAAAAAGTAAAACCTAAAATGTTAAAAAAGGTTTCTTAATTACAGTACTCTAATTCAGTCGAAAAGTTCCAAAAGATTCACTGCATACATAGTTTAAATACTCATTATTTACCACCGCAGTTCAAACAATCGTTATATTATTAAATTTCAAGTATTTTCCAAAAAGTTGGTTTGCCAATGAAATGGAAAATCTTCCTTTGTTAGTGCACTTTCTTTATACCGGTAAAAGAAACAAAGAATATATGAAACGAAAATCATATATAAAAATAAAAGCATATATAAAAAGCTCACAGACGTACATCTCTCGAGCATGAAAGATGAAACATTAATGAGCTAAGATCAAAGATCACATCTTTCGCACCATGCATACTCGTAGACGGTGTTCACACGATACAACATAGCTTAATCCAATGAAATACTTATCTAGGACTACTTAAACATACAAGAGACCAGTATGATATAAAGGGTTACGGTAGAGAGCATAGAAAACAACTACTGTAGTATGAAAGACAAAGGTAAAATATGAGCTAAAATAATACTACAACAAAAAGATTTGAATACAATATAAAGTCCGCAGCATTTAAATGAGGATAGATAAAATTGACCATTGTTGAGGGAATCATGACTGTATTGGGCGGGCAACCGATTTGAGATCACCCAGGAGCTGGAACGAGTACATATTGATTAGTGTAAGGATCAAAGATCAAATATACCTGCTCTATTCCTCGTACAAATTCGTTGATTGGTGGTACACTACACTGTAGAGTGATACGTTTGGTTCGTACCAGAAGTGCACCCAGTTCACTCGTATTCATACGATTTGCATGAGCAAGTGATGAGAGCTTTCGAGGTGGCTATATAATATGAATGAATTAGGTTGAGGTAGTCATAACTTCATCCGATTTAATCTAATTACATAACTCAATCAATATTTAAATCAGTTAAGACTAATTGATAAATAAACTTGATCAATGTAGAAATGCAATCCGTTATCGATCGATAAGATATAACTACAGTAGTCTACACTGTAGACTCTACAGTACCTGTTCGTAGAAACTGGCGGATGATATACGACTGTGTCGAGGTGATTCCACTTCAACCGCGTGTATCGTCCAGATCGGTAGCTCAGTCTGCAATGGATACTGTACCACATATGACTATCGATCGGATAGTAATATTGAATATCAAAGACATAGGAGAGGATATCTCACTGGATCGAAATACTCTTGGCATTCTATGAAAAAATGGATAGTGAGATTTTTGCAGTTTTATGTAGTACTGTCCGAGAGAAGTTCACCCATGCAGGAAAGAAGTTGTGAAAATGCTTCTACGGCTCAGGGCATGACGTCATAAAAATTAAAAATTTTGAAAACTTGCTCGTACGGCTTCATGAGTGGTACCAATCGATTCCTCGTTCAATTCTAAGACTTTTTTGATTCGGTACATTTTTTGTTAATCTTCTTTAGGAAAAATGCAAAAAAACATTAATAAATTCAATTTTTTCGAATTTAATATATTATGCAAGTGTAAAGGGCCGTTTTTTATTCGCTCAGTTTTTTCTTATTACAATTACACATACGCTTGTACATACCGTTAATTTTTTAAGGGGGGGCCGGTATATTGGAGAAGCAAAAAACAAGAGCAATTGAATTGTGATGTGCTTACTGTAAAGCTGCCGAGTTTTGTGCTATTTCCCGGCTCTGGCTTCTGACTCTCGTTGTCGATGATAATTGATGTAATCATATCTACTACTTTAACACGGCTCAAGCAATATACTTATGGCATTCCTCGGCTACAGTAACTCACATAGCACACTGAAATGAATTAAACACATACCTAGATAAAGTGTAGGCAACAAGTCTCCGGGCACTTTTTCATATTTTATAAATTTTGATCCAGGAAAGCAATCAGGCTGATCTTTTGAGTCAATGTACAGAATTTAACAAGGAATACAACCATGATGTGTTGGTGAATTTACCTTAGTTCATTATTGCTTAGTGATGACGCAATCGAATTACTTTTTTGAAAAAAATTGTTTCTTTAGTCAAAAGTCCTGTTCTTCTGAAACATCGTGAGAGTGGAGAAACCCATCAGGGCTGCACAGTCAAACAATCCGGAATGGCTCCGACTCCGATTTCAAGCTGTAGCAGGGTTGCAACTTTGACAACAAAAATTTATAATTCTGCTTCTAGATGTGCTAACAACCCGTTCTAAGTGCTAAAATGATGCTAGTGGCGAGTAATGTTTATCCCCATATTACGGTTGTCATTGCTCGTCATTTGCCCTCAGGGCAAAAAATAATTTTTTTGTTGATAGGATGGATTTCGAGACCCTATTTTTCAGAGGGCAGGTCTTCTAAAATTATGGTTCCTGCGCAAGCAGCTTTGCAATGTATCATATATTTATTTCCCTTATTTTGGTTTAGTCCCGATTCTTTTCATATCCGTAGCAAAAGTTATGCTGAGGTCTACTCGGTGCGCGCTCTTGTGCTTTCTCTCTCACTGCTCTTTCATTTCAGTGTGCTATGTGAGTTACTGTAGCCGAGGAATGTCATAAGTATATTGCTTGAGCCGTGTTAAAGTTGTAGATATGATTACATCAATTATCATCGACAACGAGAATCAGAAGCCAGAGCCGAGAAAAAGCACAAAACTCGGCAGCTTTACAGTAAGCACACCACAATTCAATTGCTCTTGTTTTTTGCTTCTCCAATATACCGCCCCCCCCCTTAAAAAATTAACGGCATGTGCAAGCGTATGTGTAATTGTAATAAGAAAAAACTGAGCGAATAAAAAACGGCCCTTTGCACTTGCATAATATATTAAATTCGAAAAAATTGAATTTATTAATGTTTTTTTGCATTTTTCCTAAGGAAGACCGAAGATTAACAAAAAATGTGCCGAATCAAAAAAGTCTTAGAATTGAACGAGGAATCGATTGGTACCACTCATGAAGCCGTACGAGCAAGTTTGCAATTTTTTAAAATTTTTATGACGTCATGCCCTGAGCCGTAGAAGCATTTCACAACTTCTCTCCTGCATGGGTGAACTTCTCTCGGACAGTACTACATAAAACTGCAAAAATCTCACAATCCATTTTTTCATAGAATGCCAAGCCCCAACACGAGTATGTCGATCGTGTCAGATATCCTCTCATAGGTGGGCGCGTGAAACCGAATTATTTTGGCGCACAGCCTAGTCTTACCCGGGGAGCCTTGCATAATTGGAAAAAGTGAAAAATTGCAAAAAAAAAAGGATTTTTAATGCTTTTTCGTAGCCATGCCCACAGCCTTGCCTTTCATCTACCAGATTTGCGCACAACCTTTCCGCAAAAGTGCCCACCTATGATCAAAGATCAAACCTTGTTGCCGACGCGTTCCTGCTGCACGAAACGGAAGTCAGACGATGCTTGCAGTGCGGAAGAAGGATCCGATGCACAGAAGAGCAGTACAGCAGAACAACATGAGACCAATGGAGAACAATGTTCAATCTGAATATACAATCATAATAACATATCATGTCACTCAAGATGTTATCCATGTCACTAATGATTAAAATAGATTAAACTATATTGTCACCAACCTGTCCATTCATCTCCCTTCGTCCCTCGTAGACATCAAAAAGTACGAGGGCATTTGGATCCAATTGATCCGTCAACATCTACAATTATTCATTCAGAGAAGGGGTGTGATTTAACAGATAAATGGCAAATTACGGTAGCTACTGTACCCCTCGAAGAGTCATTAGTCTGACAGAAGCAACTACCGTACTCACAATGGATACGAGGGTGAGTCCTTCGTATTCTTCCATGAGAAGAGGCAATTGACGACGTTCTTCAGATGATATAACACGAAAGATGTGAGAGACGTTGTTGGTACAGTCGGATAGGGCACGTAACTGATAAGATAAGAGGGATCATTTAAGATAATAGTAATAATAGACCATAGGTGGGCGAGTGAAAACGAATTCTTTTTGCACACAGCCTTGCCTTCCGTTGCGGGGCCTTGCGCATGGCTTTGCCTCGCAAAAATTGCAAAATTTCCAGTCAAATCTGCTAAGAAATGGTCATGCGCATAGCCTTGCCTTACAATTCCCCGGTTTGCGCACAGCCTTTCCCCCAGCGTGCCCACCTATGTAATAGACAGACAATGTTGTATGAAAAAGAATAAAATATTGGGAAAATAGAATACAAGAGTAATTAAATTGCGTATACTAACTAATTCAAGACTCTTACAACTATCTCTAGATACCACTATACCATGACCACAAAATTGAACGAACTGTGGTTGGTCTGCTTGCTATCTCTCTCCTTCCAAATAGTTCCTCAAGGGTTTCGAAATGCAGCTCCATTGGCGCAGTTGGTTAGCGCGTGGTACTTATAATGCCAAGGTCGGGAGTTCGATCCTCCCATGGAGCAGTATCTTTTGCCAAATTTTATAACTCTCTTCAACTCGTCTAATATTTCCCTCGGACCAATTTTAGATGGAATGTTTAGAACAATAAGACATTCGTAGATAAAGAATAAAACTTACAAATAGTGCAAGATTGACTTTGTCCGATGAATCGATAACAAGAATTCTAGCAGAAGCAACTAGTTTTGGTTCAACAGGCACACTGGCGTCTTCTTCACTCCCCACTGATGACACTTTAGCTCCAGAACGCCAATTACGAAGGCGACGCACGATTGATTTGCGGAAGGACTTTCGACGGAATTCTGGAAAAGGGCATTCGCTTTTTTGGATTGTAAAGGATTAATATTTTTGTAAAGGTTTCAGCTTGCATTTAAAGTATATTTATGTATATTGACATATATTATAAATGTATTGAATGACGTCATTACCTTGTTTATCATCATGAACTACTTCTTGCTCTGTTTCCATTTTCTCCTCTTCTTCCTTATTCTCATCAATCGAGACTAAAACAATAAGTGACACATAAACGCGACCATTCATAACCACCAAAAACAGTCTGAATGCAACATCACAAAATCAATTTGGTCAGGAGATACTCTTATCAATGGTATTGGAAAGAACGAGGGTCTGATGGAAGAAAAAAGGTTGCCCATTATCGTATATATACCATATATGGCCAGACAAGAATGATGACCAAAGTAGAGATAATTATAATATAATAATATGATCTAACCCTCCTTCTCCTTTGCATCCTTCTTAAGTAGACGAACACTTCTTCTTAATATCCCTAATGAACGTCGAAGAACATTCCCTCTTTTCAACTCTGATGTTCCTTAATCATAAATTAATCAATAACAATATCAATCAATAATACCAGGTGATGATGATCCAATATCTTCTGATCTTCTTGAAGGTGATGAGTAATGAGTATTACGACGTGTTCCTCCAGTACCAGGATTCCGTTGGAATCGACCAATCGATGTGGGTGAATTCTCCAATGATGGACCTAGAATCCAAACTGTATAATGGGATCATAACTTAAATACAGGGTGCGGCATAATTACGGAGACAACATGTTTGATCTCCCCTCATCACACGTGTTGAGCAAATCGGCTCAACTTATAACATTTTATCAACAACTATCATACCAACAACAATCAATGACTACTTCTCAATTCTGCCTCATTTCGCTCGAATAACTTGCTTTAAAGGGGTCGGGTGCGCATCGACGGTGGCGGACAGGTACGGGACGTCAATATTGTCCCATTTCCGGAGACTCAGCGACTCCAGATTCAAGTGGGGACTAGCTCAGTACTTGCTCTCGAGAACTGATCACACAGAATATTCGGGGAGGTTCAGATCGGACGTGCAGGCATGCAATTCCGAGGAGGTGATGAAGGAGGGACAGTGGCTCTTCAGCCAGGCATGCGCAATCTTCGCTATTTGAGCCAGTGTAGAATCTTTCAGGTAGCACCAACGCTTGTTCCCGAAGTGGAGCTTGGCCCAGGGGTTCATAAAGTTCTTCAGGATCCATTTTAGGCAGTACTCGTTGTTCATCTTGATTCCAGGATCAACGAAAAGCATGGGATTTTTGCCCGTAGCACAGGCGTCAACTCAGATGATGATTTTCCGGGGATGAGAGACTTGTTTTACGACTCTACCCCTTTCATCCGCTAGACAGGAGTCATCTGCCCATATAATATCGTTTTGGGCACTGCACGATTCTTTTACAGTGAACAGCTTCTCATCGTAGAAAATTGCCACTTTGTGTCCGCCGACGCAGTTCGAGCCGGGAGTGACTTTCATCTTTCGAGCGTGGTATGAGGATTCCGGTCGTAAAGGATGTCGGCCTGTCTCATCTGTTATGGGTGAAGGTTCAGCTAGCCACGGGTGATTTATATGACCGATCTATCCCATACTCCCAGCTTCTTTGCTTTATTCTTTCAGCTCATCTTTCCACTGTACCGGATTTCATCTGTGATGTTCTTGACGACCCTCTTCGCGGTCCCATAAGTTTTCGTGCATCGTCCCTTGTGATCATAGATAGTATTGAACTCGGGGAAGAGATTGATTACTTTGTGGACGATCTAGCGATGCGCTTTGAGCCTCCAGGCGGTCTCCGAAAGTGCGACACCGGGTTGGTACAGAGGAAAATGGAAGCGGGGTAGAGACTACGATGTGCCATTTCACTGAATGAAAATCAATCATCGCCAAAATAAGACACGAGATACTCATAATGATGAGCTTTAATGAAATGATTTCGAGAGCGCCGGTGGAACACCCAAAAGCCGCTGCTAAATGCAAAAAGTCTTGTCTCCGTAATTATGCCGCACCCTGTAGTAACAAAAAACAGAAACACAAAGAATATCGATTGCAACATTTAGCGAACTTCTAGTGAGTAAGCAGTGCAGTAGTCGGCCAATTAAATATCCAATTTTTGATAAATATCAAAGAATCTATGAATAATGAATCGGTACCAGTGTAGACGTATCCTTCAAGACGTCTTCGAGCAGCTGCGATGTGAAGGGGAGTCGTCTCATGTGAAGCAGCGAATCGTACGATACGTGTAGGAGATGTATCCAACGAGTTTACTCTCAATTGGTAGAACAAGAGTTAAAGACAATATTTATCATATTAAGCCAACTTTATAGTATAGGTGGGCATGCTCGGGGAAAGGCTGTGCGCTAAAACACTCATTTTCACGAGCCCGCTTATGCTTCATACCATCAATCAAGGAAACCTTGCACAGCAAACTTGTGACTATTTCATAATGAGATTACGAAATAGCTATATAGTTGATTAACATCAATGAATGGAAGACTGATCTGATCCACTTTACTCGACAGATGTCTTTATAGAAAGACCATATTCCTCACCTACAATGATGTGAGAAATACACTGAAAATACAAGAGAAAGTGCTACCATCTCGTCCTTTAAAAATATGTTAAACTCTTCTTGTCTACACAATTTAAGTATTCATACAGTATCAATGTACTAATGAATTTAACTCATTTATTAGTAATTCATAAGTTATGTTTGCTACGATCATGTAAACTCTTTTCTCATATCTTGATTTCATCCAACTCTCTAATGTTTTCTTATTAAACGGACTTCCGAAGTCGGCCAAATATCATCATGATTACCTATTACTATCTGCCGTTTTAGAAGCGTTCTTGCGAATGCGGCGAGACAGACGAACCTCAAGACTACGAACGAAAGTCTGCAAACATTGATTAGAAGACTTCAAATACAACAGTTATCAACCAACAACACAATATCAATATCCGGTTTTGTGATCGTGGTCTAACCTCAGTAGGAGCCGGAGAGAGACCACTTTGAAAGTTGCTATCCTCTGCATCTTCGACTTCCGAAGTGTCCTCACACGATTCTGTGACACCCTCAGCAAGGATTCTATTGTGTTCATCAACAATCTGCTAAAGAATATCTAGAGCGATCTCACGCAATACCACACAAACCTGTCCAAGGGCGATATTCTTTATAGGAACTCCACTACTGCTAGCTCGACAAGTCGGGCAGGTGTGTTTCTTGACCAGCCAAGCCTTAGCACAGTTGGAGCAGAACGAATGTCCGCACGACAACATCACAGGCTTAATGTAATTCGTAGAAGAAGGGCACAAGGATCCACAGAAGTTACCTCATCGTAAGTACAATGGCATATAGCACATTTCAAGTCGGATGGACAAATCCGATCATCCACACACATCTCCTTGTAACGCGGTTCCTCCATTCTTTCACGAAAAAAATAATAAAATAAGTATAAACAAGGAAAGCTTAAAGTGAAGGTAAAAGAATATCACAAACAAGACAAAGGTGGTGATGACTATTGATTGAATTGAAGACGAAGATATCCTGAAAAGTCCTTTTCGCTATAGGACCATAAATGGATTTAATTTTAAATTATTTATTTATTTATTCTAACATCAAATTTTTCATTGTTTCTGGAAAGATTTATGCAAAAGAATTCAAACAGAGTAGTTGTAAATTATATAACTTACATTATAAAAATCAGCAAAAATAATGCTCCATGGGAGGATCGAACTCCCGACCTTGGCATTATAAGTACCACGCGCTAACCAACTGCGCCAATGGAGCGCTGGCTGAAGTCGCCTCGGACGGGTATTCGGGTAAGAGGGATTGAACCTTCTTCCCATCCACTTTAAAAGTCCTGGTTTATACAGAACTGAATATTAAATATTTACTTTCTCTACAGATATCGTAACAAGACTAACTGACTAATTACATAGTATCATTATTAACTTGTAACGAGAGGAAAAGATGAAAATAAATTAAAAAATTCAAATTTTAATAAATGTGTATTGCATGGTTTCAAATTTTACTTGCAAGGTTTAATTTTATTCCATTAATTGTGGTGGACTATAATCGGTCGATGCTGTATCATTTCTATTTACTGTTTGTAAGTCATTTAGCTATATCATTTTAAGAATCAATTTTATTTTATTGTGAACTATCGATTACATAGATTAATAATCCTGAACTATTTATCACTAATAAACTGTCATTGTCAGTTCTTCTGTCTAGTAGTATCTTCAACGAAAAGGAAGAAGAAAGATGATGATGATGATTCTTTACTCAAACGGAAATTATCATATCTACAGTATACCCAATGTATTCATAAAAGAACTTCATCTTCCACTGATCGAATATCAGCAAAAGTAATTGATTGATCTTTCATCTTTACTCATATATTCATTCCTCAGGTCGTCATTGCTAAACACAGTGCAGATCTTACTCTACCTTGTTTCTCATGGTATTATTCTTTAAGATTACCGTATGCATACAATTAATATTCAGTCTATCACCCGAGGATGCCCTAGAGATCGAATCAGTATGGAAGCCCAGCGAAAGTTTGATCTCGAAACGTCTCGCAGGGAAGATGGTCGACTCCATTAAACAAGTATGTACTGTAGTTCTTCAATTGACAAAGTGGATTATTTTTTCAGTTTGCATTTCGTCATGAGCCCAAGCCTCCGAAACCTTCAAATTGGAAATATGAATGGGAATTCATGAGCTCAGGTTCAAAGAGATGGACACCTCTTACACATAATCATAAAAAACGAACTCTGCTAGCCAAGACTTTAACAATTCTCAAAGCGTAAGCTTACTATAGTATCTTGTTATTATCGTAACCTCAGATCTGTAGATTCATAGGCCGAAACAATCCTCATAAGATATCAATTAGTGATCGATATGATTTGATCATGACCAATGTTAGTGTTCGAGGTGAAAGATCAAAGATCAAGTGATCGAAAGATCAAAGTTCAAAGTTCATTCAGGCCCAGGCTGGTATCGATGCATAAATAAGTATGATAATTTGCATTTACTTGGATCAATTTACTATATCGAACCTAGAATCAGTGATGATAAGGATGAGATTATGGTTGATTTAACAATATTTAAAAGATTAATGATCAGCTTTCAGCAATTTATGAATTACACGAAAGTTATTATGATAAATGGAACTATGGAAGAGGTCAGTAATACATAATTACATATGCCCTACGCATCAATAATGTTACCGACGTGACGTATACACAAGTAAAATGTAACACTAATTTATGTGAGGCTGAAGGCGAATAAGGCTAATGTACTCATGCATAGCAATTCATTTGTATTTAATATTTTAATTTTATAAGAAAAAAATATCCAGAAAAATCAAGAGCGAAAAAGAGAGAAGCAAAAAAAAAGATTTACAAGTATGATGTCATGGCAAACATGTGTGTTATTGCTCATTTAGGAGCTATCTGAGAACCTTGACAATACATCCTCCTTCGTACCAATTACAAAAGAAATTGAATCAATTCGGAATAGCAATAATAAGGTTTGGTAAACTCCATTCTAATCAATTCAGTTTCAAAGTGTGATAATATTTTGAGAACGTTTGAGATCCTCCATGCATTTTTATATAATACTGTATGGGCTCTGCTTTCGGCATTGATTTTTGATCTAAAATTGAATGCATACAGTAAAGAACTAAAATGACTGTAGCAAAACCGTTTTCAGGAGAAGACAATTCTAAAGGGTGCATTATCTATCAAATATATGGTATGTCCTTATGAAGTAATTATGTGGAAGATGACAAGAAATGAAATATATTTTAATATATTTTTATTTCTAAAAGATCTGTTGAAAGCATAATGTTGTGTAAAGTATAATATTATTAAAAAATTATGATTTCTGTTAAATGTGTTCAGACAAGTGACTGGAGTTTATGCTCAATATGTATGAAGAATGAGTCAAGATCAATAATGGGTGAAAGAAGAAGAAAACACGAATGTATTGTGAAGGTTGTGATAGGAGAAATGATTTGAGAGATCAAAATGAGATTGTTCAGAGATTAGCCAATGTTCATCAATTACCACCATCTTTATCCATCTTCAGAATATTCGACGTCATACCTTGCAGGTTGGCTACTTCAAACAAATTCCGTTGTATTTTGAAAAATATTCCTTACTATACAGCCCCGCAGAATCTCCCTTCGTGCATGTGATCCCGGGGATCCCCGGGATCCCCCCGTGCTCCTCGAATTTTTGTGCTGTGAATATTGAATATCAGGTGTGATAATTGTTACCATTCTTTTTCTCTTTACTTGAACTATTTCATCAAAGAAAGTTTGGAATTTTATCAATTACGTAGCCCGAGAACAGATATTGAATTTATTAATTTTTAGCAAATGCCGCGCGAAAATCTTGAAGAACTCGCGCACGTTCGGCTTTATTAATCTCAAAGTGACTTTTTTCGTCATTTCTATTTCTTAGCACAATTTAATTGACATGCATTCAAAAATTCCAAATTTTCGTTGATAAAATAGTTCAAGTAAAGAGGAAAACAATAGTATTAATTGTCACACCTGATATTCAATATTCACAGCACAAAAATTCGAGGAGCACGGGGGGATCCCGGGGATCCCCGGGATCACATGCACGAAGGGAGATTCTGCGGGGCTGTAATCTCCTTAATTAATAGTCCTTCACTGGTATGGGAATATCTATAGTGGAGAGTCTTTGTTTGATAATATTAGCCTTCTTTTGAAAATGGAGATCTCTGAAAGTTTACACAACCCTCCAATACTTCGCTTATGTGTCACGGGTTCGAATCCTATTGCCACACTTTCCAAAATATAAAAAAAAAGCACACCGTTGCCTGTATTGAATCATCTGATCTATAAACACAGTTAGCAAAAAGAAATAGTGTACAATATCCAATTTTTTTGCTGTATTTCTGTTGTCACAGCTTATTAACGATTATATTCGCGAGATTCCACCAGTAATTTTCTTTGTTCAGTTTACAAAATGACAAATTCTCTTTAGGAGTTCATTGCTACCAGCTGAAGTTTCTAATGAAATCAAGCATACAAAACTGGTTGTTCATGAGGTGGAAGAGTGCAAGGTGAACTTATTGTTAACTATTCTTTCTGCCCTTTTCATCCCCCCACACTGAAATTAAGTAAAGAGAAAGGTTTTGTAATCTTGTATATTGTGTTAGGATATTCAATAGAATAGTGTAAGAGATATCTAACATAATCACTATTGATAATTTCCTTGACAGCTGAGTTATATGAATGCATAGTTATCCTTTACCAAGAAAGTCGGTGAACTAGTTCTTTAAAAGAGTAGAGAATAGTTTGAAGTGTACACATGACATAATACGTGAACTCGATTTTGGCCTAGAGCCTCCCAATGGTTTCTAACTAAGAAGAAGTTAGTATTCTTTCAACTAAATTTGGTCTGCTTGATATCTATTACAAAAGGAGAGTGTGCACATTTTCAACCTTATTGTTAGACAGTTATCGTTCCACTTCACAAATAAGAACAATGAGATCTTTATCGTGAAACACACATATTTTATACATTAAACAACAATATTCAAGCGCTTTTGAATGGAACGGCTTGATCTGAAAACAATATAATATCGATTAGCGTTGAGAAAAGAGAAAAAAGAAAAAAAATCACCTGCGTAAAAATCAGCGCCGACTCCATAGTAAACGGGAACGTTGACTCCAGTAGGATTCTGCAATAAATTAATATTTTTTAGATTACTGCATTGAGTATCCCTACCTGGTACCCCCCTTCGGCCCATCTGTCAATAATCTTTGGTGGACCAAGTCTAGTGATCTTTTTGTCATTGATGATAATTGGAGTCTCTTGCTTTCTGCAAATCGATAAATAGATCATATATGAACAAATCAATAAGTCTTACGTGAAGATTCTGACGCGTCTTCCGGTAAGATCTCCAGTGTATAAGTATCTTGCAGCGCCGTCGGGAATTCTAGGATGCTGCTCTTGATCTTGGAATTCGCGCTCAGGATAAGTGTTCTCAAATCCTTCGTCCTGCAAAAATGGGAAATGTCGATCGTACTCCATGCACGTACACAAGATGACTTACACTAGAAGTAACTATTCTGTCAGCTATGATACGATATCGTCCACTTCGAATGATAGGTCCAGCTTCCTGAAGAATTGGTAAAAAGGTAAAGGTACAACCCGTTATTCAAGGCACACGAAGTCCTGCGGGTGATCACTGCTAGGCCAGCGATCTTTCAAGGCCAATTCAGTCCGGAGGGCCTAATCTCTTCTTCGGACCTACTTTACCGCGTAAGAATTGGACTTGGACTAATTGTTATTGTTTTAAAAATATATTTACTCGTAAAATACAAGGAAAATGAGAAAATCTTTACGAGTACGATCATAATCATATAATATATAATAAAGTATTTCACCATTGGTCAATTAAAAAAAATTATAAAATGAAATACTCACCAGTTCTCCCCCACTTCCTTGGACTGGGCTGATGTATCCCTCATGACAGAATGAAAGTGGTATGATAAGGGATAACAGTAACAACATCATCAAAGTCAAAACTGAATGAGCAGTGAAATTGATTGTGGTTACACCATTTTGTATGACTTTTCTTATCTAGTTTCTCTATCTCCATCTCTGGTCTACTCTCTTACATGGTGATATAGTGCGATGCGTGGGAAGCTTTGAACCTTGGACCATTCACCCACTCATATGCCCTGTGAATATGTAGTTACACTAACATCCAAATTGATTAATGTGCATTCAATCTACGATGCCGGAGGCAAGACATTAGGATTATGAAGAATAGAGTAATGGTAATCGAGAGAACAATCGAGAGTTGTCATGGCTAAAAAAAGATGATTGTGCACAACACTTAGGAGCCGTACTTTTATCGGTTATATGTTCCATTAATCAGTAGTTTTTCACTTTTTTCAAGTTTAGACACAAAGTTTGTCGTACCACTGAACACTTTTTAGAAAAAAATGTCCACCTCAGCTTTAAAAAAGCAAGACTGTGCAATCGCTCTGCCGGTACCCTCATCAATTAATTTCCATTATATAAACTACATAATGTTTTTCAGACAACATGTTTAATGCGTCAGCCAAAATCGAGAATACTGAAAGGATTGGATTCAATGGGTGCAACTAAAGTGTTAGGTTTGTTATTTGACTTGTATATTGTCTATTCATTTCATCTACAGCTTCTCTTTAAACAAGGATAAATAAACCACTGACAGCTTCTTTCCATCACCTTCTTCATAAGGCTTATTAGTTTTAGACTATTTTTAAAAATTGTTTAATAAAATTGTTTTTTTTCTTTCAACATTTTATCTTTGATTTTCGTTACTTAGACTATTTGCCTGTCGGAGAGTATCTTCTTTCTGAAGTGTTACCTCCTCTAAGAAGACCAGTGAAGAGGAAGTCGCTTGGGGTTAGTCAGAATTATTCCCAAAAATTCTGCAAGCTTTTAACATTTTTCCGTTACAGATCTGCGAGTTCCATATTATATGGCTTATCTTACTGTAACAATAATATCAACAAAAATCAAAGTAACAAAAAAGTAAAATCGTTCATTTAGATATTCGAAGGAGATTCAATCGTCTTTTCATGTGGTTTACTACCACATGAATTAATAGGAGTTCAATGGTCGATCGATGGTCTAACTCTCACAACGAATAACATTACAGTACATCTTACCTTATCTGAAAATTCTCTTGCAATGATTAGATCTCTACAAAGAATAATGAATACCTTTTTTGAACTGGTTTTGGAAACTAAAAAAACTTACAAATTTGATAAATTAAAAATTATTGTGTAAATAAATTCAAGCTAATCTATATTATTGGCTGATTTACTCAGAGAATGTATTCGAATCGTGCTTTGGTTGATGAAAACAACGATTTTGCATTTCGATCTGTTCAAATCGATGATGCGGGAAAATATTCGTTCGTTTGACTTTTGATGTTGAATCTACCATTTCATTTACAAGGGAACTCTCCCAAATTAATGTGGCCATATGGCATGGGAATAATTGACCTGAATCAGTTTTCGATGCTGAGTACGAATCCGTTTTCAAACGTTGCCCAATCGAGTTGAGATTCGAGAAAATCGATATTAAAATTCGCTAGTTTATACGGAAATTCGTGAGGCGTCCTATATAAACAATCCCAATGCGTTTATAAATTCACCTATCAATTATCCAATCACATCCTGCTGTAATTTAGTGGATATTGTAGGTAAGTTGTGAATTTTCGAATCAAATAGTCGAATTTCAAGATCGATTTTCTCGAATCTGAGCTCGATTGGGCAACATTTGAAAACGGATTCGTAATCAGCATCAAAAACTGATTCAGGTCTATTATTCCCATGTCAAATGACCAACTTAAGTTGGGAGAGTTCCCTTGTTAATGGTATAGTCTTTGATCTCTTTTTCAGTTGCCACTCAGATGAAGGTGAACTGCTATCAGCATTTAGTCTATTTGTCAAGCCAAACGATCGAACACAACAGGTTTTTTTTATCTGTCATCATTACAATCTCGCTAAACACATATTTTCAGATCACGGAAAATATAAAAATGGCCGTTCGCTTCGCAGCATTTCTTCTCATATTCCTACTTATTATCAAGCAACTTCTAAAATAGTCTGACAATTCCTAATATTTTCTGCCTCAACTACATTTCTCCAACGATTTTCTACCATCAATAAAGCTCCATTTCTTAAACGATTCACTTTATACTCTCGTAAGTGACTGATTGGTCCCTTTCTGATCGAATTTACAATCGGAGAGAGGGTATAATGATACTTTAACCTCACCCAATCGTTTCATTGATTTGTTATTCTGTGATAATTCAAGAACAGTGCATTTATTTGAGAAAAATAGGAATGATAAGATTAATGAGTTGTTCATTGAATACAAAGGATCAGAAATCACATTAATTTATGTATGGTATGAAGAATAGTTTTATCTTTCTGCCTTCACAGTTTGTAAAAATAAAAAGAATATTCGCGGGACTCTACCTTTAACTACTTATTGTGAGCTTCAAATATATCGGGAATCAATATCAGATCATTTTCTATCATACATAGGCGGGGTACATGGAGCTCAATTCTGCAGGGGGCATCAGAACAAAAAAAATGATAAAAAATTAATTTTGCAGGTGGCGTTCAAAAATTTTTAAAAAATTTCTCCTTAATTATTAACCCGAACAATCTTATTGCGAAAAATTCCCTGTTTAAAATGCAAGTTGCAAAGAAAGACGGTATCATGAAACACTGAATCTGAAAACAACAGTACCAATAATAGGGCATTTCACCTTTTTTCTATGTATTTGTGGCATAAGTATTCTCTCTGTAGGAAACGATAAATTATTATTATTGCTCATTAGAAGATTAAATATGCGGAATCAATAATTATTCTTTGGTACATGAAATAATGAACATTCTGTGTATTCATTTCGACGAATAAGTATTTTTTCAGATTTATCAACAATTCATCAATCTAAAACTCGTTCCACTGAGTGGATGTGGAATCCACTCCCTACTTTTTACTCCCAATATGTACTTCTTCCATTTCTCGGCATTTGTGTACTAATTGTTGTTATCGAAAGTTCATCCATGGTACGCCAACATTTTTTCGTAAATACATGTATATAACAATCCTATAGGATGCACTAACAGTCGACCACTTCTTTAAATTTCACAGTTTAAAATTTTTATGTGGAGTAGCATACTTAAGATTATTTGCTATCCATTTACTCGTATGACGCGGCTCTTGTTATCTTTTCAAACCTTGTTCATTCGATTTTTCAAAGATGCGTCCATTGGAGCGTTGCTTCTACAGTTATGGCAAATTTCTCGCGAGGCATCCATGGCCGTTTATCGTATTCTTTTATTCTTCCTTTTAAAATATTTAAAAGAAGTTGCACTTTCATTAAATTATGAGCTCTGTTCATACTCTCTACGAAAATGAGAGATTGTGAGTGGAGTTGAGTGTTTTTGCCTTTGTGTATTGTTAGTACTGAAACTTACAATAATAAATCATTACAGATATTTCCCATTCTCTGTACAATATTATCCTCGTATGGACTCAAATATTATCACACAAAGGTAAACATCATAAGCCTTTTCAAGTTATCATAATCGAAAACTTTTTTCGATATTTTTTAATAATAATAATATACTTTATGCGGTGCGAAAGTAAAGTATAATTTCTGATCAAATATTTGATAGTGGAGTACGCATAAATACGATGCTACGACTTGGGTAGCAAAGATGAAAATTACAAATAAAAAGAAATTCCTACAACGATGGTAATGAAGCGATGGATTTTCGGAAAGATTTTACAGAAGGACATATTATAATATTATTATTAAGCTGATTCCAAGAGTTGACTACACGATTAGAAATGAAATTGGCAAAGCGAGTGGATTTAAAAATATGTTTTCTATAAATGAAATTGTTTCTACGAGAATGTCTTGTATTAAGGGAGGGTAGGTTTAAACAATAATATTTTCATTTTCCCCAGATATGGATGATTTATCTCTTGCTTAAAATGACTTTTATATGCTCTCGGGTACATGAAATATTTTAAACAACTTGTTACAATTATGAATATACAGAATGATATCTGGGAGATGGCTACACCAATCAATGCTTACTCTCGAGTGGAAGAGGAAGCCATACGACGATTTGAATATGCGAGTGTATACAATACCAATCGAGTCAGTCAATATTTCCCTTTATAATATGTTTTTGCTATAAAGCAATTAGCAGGTCATCAAGATATAAATAGTGTTAGTAGTAAATTCAAACGATAAAGAAGGTACATTTTGCTAAGAAGGCTTGTCGTCAGATTGTTGATTGTCAGTTAAAGACAATCCATTTTTTATCGAGGTGATCGCCCGAACGAATAAAAAAAATTAAATATAGGATTACAAGTACCATGTTTGGAATAAAATCGATACATACATATTTCTCACAGATTCAAATACTTACCTCACGTAAAGATGGTGGAGACATGATAGACAAAGATGTAATCAATGAATTGATCGATGTAGATCGATTTCTTGATGAAAATATACCCGGAGTCGCGATGATCAATGGTATACTACAGTACCCAAATGAAGGATAACTACCGTAATCTCAGGGACACGAGTTGAGACCCATTTCGGCCAGATGTGTGGTGTGTTTTGTCGAGGCACTAATGATATATTACTGCAGTTTCTGCTAGTAAGAATAATAATCCTTAAAGTGTGACAAGATGATTTTAAACCTTCTGCTCACTCACTTTTTCATTTCCTTATAGTGAGACTAAGTGATAGGAAACGAGAAAAGCATGTTGGATTGCTTAAAACGTATAATGAAGCAATGTTTAGACCGCCGTCGAAACAAAACAAGAAAAGGATAATATATTTCAACTAAATTATCCCAATGCTAAAGCTTTCGATAGAAAGGTTATTCTCATGATTTGACAATTCATTCACTATCTCCATATGAACTTTAAGGTCTACATAGCCTTTTCTCTGGGAAATGTTGAATTGGATGATAATTCACCTCCAAATGTTCTTAAAGCTGGAATGATCATCCTGCATTATATGGTAACTCTTTTATGATAAAGAGTGTTAGATCACTATAATTGATATCAAATTAACGAACAGACATCGTTGAATGAGGGGGGGGAGTACTATTCATGTAACAGACATCGTTGAATGAGGGGGGGGGGGAGTACTATTCATGTAACAGACATCGTTGAATGAGGGGGGGAGTACTATGTAACAGACATCGTTGAATGAGGGGGGGAGTACTATTCATGTGACAGACATCGTTGAATGAGGGGGGGGGGAGTACTATTCATGTGACAGACATCGTTGAATGAGGGGGGGAGTACTATTCATGTAACAGACATCGTTGAATGAGGGGGGGAGTACTATTCATGTAACAGACATCGTTGAATGAGGGGGGGGGGGAGTACTATTCATGTAACAGACATCGTTGAATGAGGGGGGGGGGGAGTACTATTCATGTAACAGACATCGTTGAATGAGGGGGGGAGTACTATTCATGTAACAGACATCGTTGAATGAGGGGGGGAGTACTATTCATGTAACAGACATCGTTGAATGAGGGGGGGGGGGAGTACTATTCATGTAACAGACATCGTTGAATGAGGGGGGGAGTACTATTCATGTAACAGACATCGTTGAATGAGGGGGGGGGGGAGTACTATTCATGTAACAGACATCGTTGAATGAGGGGGGGGGGAGTACTATTCATGTACTATTCATGTAACAGACATCGTTGAATGAGGGGGGGAGTACTATTCATGTAACAGACATCGTTGAATGAGGGGGGGAGTACTATTCATGTAACAGACATCGTTGAATGAGGGGGGGGGGAGTACTATTCATGTAACAGACATCGTTGAATGAGGGGGGGAGTACTATTCATGTAACAGACATCGTTGAATGAGGGGGGGGGAGTACTATTCATGTAACAGACATCGTTGAATGAGGGGGGGAGTACTATTCATGTAACAGACATCGTTGAATGAGGGGGGGGAGTACTATTCATGTAACAGACATCGTTGAATGAGGGGGGGAGTACTATTCATGTAACAGACATCGTTGAATGAGGGGGGGAGTACTATTCATGTAACAGACATCGTTGAATGAGGGGGGGGGGAGTACTATTCATGTAACAGACATCGTTGAATGAGGGGGGGAGTACTATTCATGTAACAGACATCGTTGAATGAGGGGGGGGGGAGTACTATTCATGTAACAGACATCGTTGAATGAGGGGGGGAGTACTATTCATGTAACAGACATCGTTGAATGAGGGGGGGGGAGTACTATTCATGTAACAGACATCGTTGAATGAGGGGGGGGGGAGTACTATTCATGTAACAGACATCGTTGAATGAGGGGGGGGGAGTACTATTCATGTAACAGACATCGTTGAATGAGGGGGGGGGAGTACTATTCATGTAACAGACATCGTTGAATGAGGGGGGGGGAGTACTATTCATGTAACAGACATCGTTGAATGAGGGGGGGAGTACTATTCATGTAACAGACATCGTTGAATGAGGGGGGGGGAGTACTATTCATGTAACAGACATCGTTGAATGAGGGGGGAGTACTATTCATGTAATCTATGAAACGTATACAATACTGTACATTTGAGGTTGATAAAACGATTGAAGGCGGTATTGAAACAGAGGAAGACTTTGAACGTAAGATAGAGGTATACTTGATATCCATGATTTCATATAATCTAAATGAATATCCACAGGTGTATTTCAATAATCTAAGTGTAACATCAAAAAATATAAAATATGAATTACTCAGTAGAAGAAGACAACTACGGGAACAACAGTTCGTTTTATTCTTTTAATTCCATTTGAATTTAAATAGTTACATAATCGTAGGGCTATAACGACAGCGTCATTCCCCTATCTCGGAATAACTGCAGTTATTCTTACTTCGTTCTTAGTACTTACTCTTATCGATTTTCCATTCTACAAGAGTCAACACTTTGAGGCGAGGACAATTATTTTATTTTGTTAATATTTTAAAATAAAAAAAATAATATTTTCTAATCAAAATATATTTATATTAATGTGAATTCAGGCGATAATTGGTATTGTTTCTCCCGCAATGGCACTATGGACATCTTTTGGTCTACTTTGGATAATCGGAATGCCTAGTACCACTTATCTCACCGTAGTTCCTTTTCTTGTTCTTATTATTGGAATCGATGATGCCTTCCTTGTTCTTGCGGGATGGAGACACTCCAGGTTAGTCGTATTTTCATGTAATTTCTTTTCTCGTGAATATCACGGGGGCATTGCGGATAACGCAACGATCAATGTTTCGCCACTACTGGGTCAGCGAAATTATTTAACGTCTAAAGTAGCAAAATTTTTTTGGTTGCGCAAAATACAATTGTATAGTTCGAATTGGATACATAAAGGAACACGTAGATTTATGTAATTTCAGAAAAGGCGCATCATTAGAAGAGAGAATGGGTGAATCAGTGGCTATATCGGGAGCTTCTGTAACAGTTACATCTGTAAGTAACGTCAATAGAATAAAAGAGACCAATCCTTTAATGTTGCAGATAACTGATGTTCTCTGTTTCGGCACCGGCCTTTTCTCCAATCTTCCGGCCGCTCGTCTATTCTGTACCTATACCGCTGTCGCTCTGGCAATTGACTTTATATATCAGGTTGCTCAAGTTGTAATAAATCATTATGACGTTAAGAAAAAACTTAACTCATCTACCACCGAAACGATATTATGTAATGTGAAATTATGTATGAGCTAAGGTTTCCTCTTAAAAAGGACTCATTGTATGTACGTGACTATCCTCATTGTAGATGACAATCTTCCCCGCTGTTATGAGTCTCATTGTTAGAAAGAAAGTAGAGAAGGAACAATATATGAAGGATGATACGGTACATTCTCATATTTGTTCCAAGTTCATTGAATATATTAAGGATTCGAAGAATTCATTGAATGAATGGATGAAGATGCATCAATCTTCATCATTGTTCCGATTGATATTAAGATCTAAGAAAGAAGAATTAAATGAGAAAACATATCTTGAGGTACATAAATTAATCCTTCTCACTCAATAATCTTATCGTTTAAGAGATTTGTTGAATGGATTCATACTCCATATGTTAAATGGATGATACTAGGGATATTTCTCATTCATGTTCTTGTAAGTTCCCTTTCAAATATTACATGAAATGTCCAAACTTGCAAATTCCTTATCAAAAGAAAACAAAAAGAAAAAAATCTGGATGGGAGAGCATTTAAAGAAGGAGACCCATGAGTTGTCATGACTGACTACCGCATCGATCAACATGGGATAGAATGTAAATATTGTATGGAAATTAGCGTAAGTGACAATGGGAAAGTGAGAGAGTCAAGTATGCAAATCGGATAGACACTCTCTACTTGCCTGAAAAGTTGTTCTTTCAATGCGCATAACAAGCTTCAAACATATTATCACGCAATATGAAATATGTCGTCCGGTTCGTGTGATAAATCTCTATCATTCTACCCGAACAGTCTTGTTACGAAAAAACTCGAGGGTCTCCATCTTTAAATACAGTAAAGCGCAGTCAATCCTTGCAACACATGTTGCCAGGCGCGGCGCTGCGTACGCATTTGGGCGTATCATTTATTTCTACATAGTTCGATTTTCAAAATCTCAATAGTGAGTGACGATTATAAAAAAAGTACTTTTTGTGGCTACTCATCGGTATTTTGTTCCTGGATGAGTAAAGTACTTGATATCATCGACAGTTTCGATTATGATATTAAAAATAAAAAAAAGTGTCGAAATCCGCCCCGCGACGCCGTTCATCGCAGTATGTGCTAAAAACTCTACGGAGATGTATTCTAATTTAACTATTGATCAGTTCTCAACATTCTTATTGACTAAAGTGACAACCAAATTCGATATCAAGAGCATGTACTTGAAAGACTCTCCATTGATATCTATCAGTGAAAAGATGCAAGATCATTTACTCAAAGAGGTACACTTATTCTGTTATGAATCGATGGCTAAATACGAATACATCGAGAGATTTTCGTTTTATTGTTTCGCCTACAAGGTCATTTTAGGCCTTTACGGTGAATTATGGAGTTTATCCCATGCCAGACTTCACAAACAGCACAATTCGTAAACGATTCGAGGTTAATTTTGATTTAATATCAATCATTGCAATTACTTTTGAATTTTAGGAGATGTTGACTCGGTTAGAGCGAATTCCATATCATACATATTCTACAGATGAATCTCCATTTGAATCGACTAACGTATGGACTCGAGATTATGTTAATGTAAGAAATATTTCTTATATTATAAAGATCATACTAAATACTACAATTTTCATATGTTTTATAAATTTGTATGCACTTGCAGTAATATTTACCAAAGGGTATTAAGGCATGCAACCGTACAGCTTCAGCTTATTATTCTTCTGTGCTAGATGACCTTTTTACTTAATAATTAATTTTGTTCATGGCAGGCATCAATCGATAATGATGAAAATCCTGACAATGATACAATATGGGATTCAAAGGAAATAGTGAACAATATAAGAATGTGGATGCAAGACGAACACTTCTTCAATTATGGGTGAGCTTTAAAACATTCCCTTAAAAATACCAAAATATTCTCTTCCGACGTTTCGTACAAGTACAAACCCTCATTTATTTTCTCATAATATTTCCGTGAGATGCGAATTTTCGTTAGTTTTAGGACTTTGTTTGCGAATCCGATAAAATTCATTTTTTTGTTTATCAGAAAAGATGCTGAAGGAAATGACTTCATCGAAGGATTCTTCTTTATTGTAACGTACAAGAACTTCTCCAGTTTTCCTGAGGTAGAGCCATTGCTGCAAGAACGGTAATTGTTCATAATAGTGATCTTCGATCTTTGATCTTCGTTTTATAGACGTGCAATAGTCGCAGAATACAAGGATGATTTCACAGTTCACGGTCATCATCAATTTGATAAAGTGAGGGTATAAAATTGATGTTGATTCAATTTCAATTTAAGGTTCCAGTGGAATCTGAAGCGGCTACTCCTTCAAACTTTGTTCAGACAGTAGGCAAGAATTCTATAATTGAACATAATCTCAAAATCCTCGATTGATATTCAGTTGCGGCATTAATTCTCATGTCCATATTTGTATTACTATTTGTGATGGATTTCGAAGCAATCATTTCTGTCGTTCTATCACTCACTTCAATTTGTATAGGTATACGTTTATATCGTTAAAAGGCCAAAATGAGTACAGAGTGAGTAGAATGCAATTGTAATCTAAAATATTCGCATAATCAGGTGTCGTTGCCTATCTTCATTTGTGGGATGTACATCTTGATCCTGTTACTCTTTTGGCTACTTTGATGTCAATTGGTTTTTCTGTTGATTATTCTACACATATCTGTTATCATTTCTTTGCTCATGCAAATGAAGAACTCAAGGAAAAAGCCGATCAAAAACATAATGTAAGTTAATAAATCGTATTCTTGATCAACATGGATCTGTCAAGATAAAAATAATCTATGGCATACCAAAATATCAATTTTTATTTATTTTAAGAAAATGTGGGCAAGTTACATATTAATCGATAATTTTCAGTTCAATGGATGTGAAAGAGAACAGAAGAACAAATTGAAATTGTTATTCACTCTTGAAGGAGTTGGTTGGCCGATTCTACAGTCATGCATCAGCACTGTTCTTGGTAAATCTCATTCGAAAAATCGATAATCGAAATTTTATTTAAATGGTTGATTTTAATTTTAACATGATTATTCAGGTATCATTCCAATTATGTTTGTTCATGCTTATGTCACTTCTGTTTTCTGGAAAACCATCTTCATTCTGAGTAAATTTTATGAATGATGATTATTGATATAACTTGACATGATACAGATGGTATTGCCATATTCCATGCTCTACTCTTCCTACCTATTGTCTTCAGTATAACAGATGATGTGAAATATATATGGAGATCAAGGAGGTAGGTTAATTGGACTCTATGATGCACTCCTTAATAATTGCCCTTAAAGGCACACCCCAAACTAATTTCACTCTCCGCTCTCTCCCAGACAAAGAAAGCGAGAGAGTATGGCCAGAGCGGAGAGATTCAAATTAGCTTGGCGTGTGTCTTTAAAAAAAGATAAAGAGTCAGAGCCAGATATGAATACATATACGGATCATACAAATCGATCAAATCAAATAATAAAAACTGTTGACAATGTACCACATGAAGCTAGACGAGCTAACTGTTGACAATGTACCACATGAAGCTAGGCGAGCTAACGTAGCAATTGTCCCTCATTTCGTAGCTTATAACGCAGTTTAATGGAAACAAATATTAATGATTGAAGGCCGTATAATTTAGGGATTGGTGCATAAGAGTACGTGAGCTAGGGTTATTTTAATCTCTCAATGCATTATTATTCAATTTTCAGGATGATTGATCTGAGTGAAAGGAGACAACCACTTGATTAGATTCGATAGAACCATAACTGTTGTTTGATCAATTGTTGAATAAATCAATTGTTTTTAGCCTATCTATTCTGTACCACAGTAGATTGATCATGTATTGTGCACAAAGAAATGTTTTCTCGATTTCCGAACATTAGGGGAAATGAACTTGCATGATGTACCGATCGAAGTGTACTCAACAAGATATTTTGGAATAAAATATGACGCCCCCATTAGTGATCCTATAGGATCCATTTAAAAATAACTGCAAAGACTCCAAGATTTCGAATAAATGCTAAAGTTGACAGAACGTGCAGAATGAAGTTGTTTATTAACCATCGATCCCAATTACACATTAGAACAAAGGTTAAAATGTTTTGCTAGAACTTCCCTACCTCTCATTGTATGGGGTACTCTAAACAGAATCTTTAAGTGAACATGGATGATGTGATTGATAGAATCACAAGTCAGAAACAATGAAAACTTCTCATAGGTTATCTATACATTCATGGTCATCGTTATCATGAAACAAGAATTAACTATATATGTCTTTATACTTTGTCATAATTCTTTCCATTGTCAACACTGATGGAAAATAACATACATATACTACTTGTGGAAGTTCAGAATTTTGGTCATACTGATGAATCCAAGTTCAATGAGATACTACACAAATTTGCATCGGATTTTTCGATGTATTCGATCGATAGATCATTGAATGTTTTATTATTTATTTTTGTTTTTATTTGCCTAGTTGTGCGAGCTTGATGAATAAAATGTGTCGATATAATATGGTCACAATTGTTTTGGAAAAAAAAGGATAAATAAAGATAAAAAAGAAATTTCCTGACGCATTTATTCTTAATGAATAATCTTCATCACCATTTATAATATTTTGATAACTATTGCAACGAAGCAACCCAATTGTCTGTGTCAATTTGTTGAGAACTTTTCTCACTTTATAATGAACATAAAGTTGTTTAAAATGAAACGAAAATGAACATTATCACTTGAAGAATTAATAAAACTCATTCTTCGTCCACTATTTTTTCTTCTTTTCGTTGTCCTAATTCCTTGTCTATAGACTCGATTCTCTAGTAATCAATGTGAACTCGGCAGCGTCGTCAGTTGCGATTAGACAGAATAGGAAATTGACCTGACAAGGGAAGCATCTCAGGCCACGGAAACAATTCTGAAGGTGACCCATATGGGTAGTTAGGGTTGAGGGGGAGACCGCCTAAAGTGGTATCCAAAGTTGCTCATGGCGCCTACCAAATTGGATCTTTTCGATCGATATTTTACTAAAACATGCGCCTGTAAAATGCCATCCAAACTTGGCAGAGATGCTCGATAGGTTTTTTTTGAGCTCGATAGGTTGAATTTTGAGAAATTTCGAAAATTCACGATTTCTTCAGGTCATCCAAAGAGGTAAAATGATTTGCTGTGGCACTAAAAGAACATCGATTGCTATTCAATTATAGGGATCATCTTCTGTCTTCATGATAATTGTCGTGGGAAAGTTTGAGCCTAATCGGACAAATTCTGAGAATTTCGAAAAATAAATGATTCTAGTTTCTACCTCATTTATCCAATTATAGCTCATGGGCTATTATCGCTGCCAAGTTTGGAACCCACAGCTTCACTGAACACAGAGTTATGCATTTGAGCTACGCATTTCTTAACAAATATCGATCGAATATATCGATTTGTATGCCCCATGGACAACTTTGGATACCACTTTTGACGGTCTCCCCCTCAATCCTAAATACTCATATGGGTCGCCTTCAGAATTGTTTCCGTGACCTGAGGTGCTTCCCTTGTGAGAGATGCATCTATTGGAAAATAGTCGTTATTATATTTCCGTGTACACGATTAATGTTAATATTGATAGTGATGTGTATCGAAAACAAATGCAAAGAAGATCACGATCTTACCCCGATTAGAATAAATCCTTGAAGAATGTATACGTACTCCCAACCTGATATTGAACTTTGGATATGTGTATAATGGCTTATGCAAACGGAATTCAGTTTTTTCATTCAGTATTCTCTTAAAGAAAGCCCCATACTCTTTGCTTTGAATATGTCCACAAAAACAAAAACACAGAATTTCAAATCACCCATTGGGGTAGCATTTATAAAATTGAGCCATAAGGATTGCATGATTTTGATATTTCTAAAAAAATAACACTTTTTTCAGAAGACTGGAGGTGTTTTCGAAGAAAAAATAGGGAAATACCTTGTCTATCATAATCGGATGAAGTAATGAATCCTACTAGAAGAGGGCCGAGTAAACACACGGCACACTTGAAGAGTTGCATGGCTGACATGACGAACGGACTGTACTGTCTGAAAAAACAATCTTTGTTTTATTATCGAGACTAACTTTCAAAGAATCATTTGCGACATTTTATTCTTATCTTGAATTAACGATAGACTCTTTATATTTACCTGGACATAAGCGCTGCACATTTGAAGAAACCTCCAACATTTCCTGCCATGAGTACATAAGTGAGAATGAATGCTACAAGGGCCCACTTAAATCAGATAATTATTTTAAACGAAACATTTTCAATAATTCACTCACATCTCTATTGGGAGCAAAACCAATCGATAAACATGCCAATCCAGAGAATGTTGTCGCCATGGAATTGAAGAAGATCAATTTGTGTCGTTCCGAGAAGCATCTAAAGATTATGATAGTCTCAAATATTTTGAAATACTCGCTTACGTGATCTGATCACTGGAAATTGCAATAGCCACTTTGAGTGGAATTTGAAGAAGCGATGGGAGCGCAGAATATAAAGCAGTTTCAGTGATGGTAAATCCGAGAACCTGACAAATTGTTTTAAACTTGAAGAAAACAGAAGTATGTAGAGAAATAAGCGGAAGAGTGTGAGAAAGTTGGAGATTTTCAAACTAGGATGTCCCATTAACTATGAATACGTTTGTCTCACTCTACTGATGTATGTTGGCATGTACGACATTACTATAACAGCTGTGCACACTTCAGCGAAGCAATTGATCCATACGATGATTACTCCACAATTAGTGCAGATTTCCTCAAAATCAATAATAAATTTATGATAGTCAGTGATAGTTGTTGTTTTATATTAGGACCTTATATGGCACAAATCCCCTTTCTGTTAAATTTTTCACTGGTTTGTCCTTTTCGATCACCGTCAATTCTTGAGAGGAAACACACTGAAATGATTATAAGAACTTTAAAAAAATTTAATTTATAAAAAAACAAACTCATACCTTATGTGTATTAGGTTGATCCGTATAGCAAACCGCCCAGACTATAAATATTAAGAGAGAAAGGGTAGAAAATGAGTAGAACGACCATCTCCATCCAAGATGCGAAACACAAAACTGAAACTGTACCATAAAGCCATGGAACATTTACACGACGTCGACACTGCGTTCCACTCAAACTTGAAACATTAAAGAAGGGGACCCACGAGATTTGGGCTGCGCTATTGACATGAAGAACGTGGGACATAGGAAGTGCTATGCTGTTCACTATTAGATTTGAGAGAGTGAGAGCGTAGCGCATGTGGCTCAGTGGTTAGTGGTCAGCGCTTGTAACCGCGCCACGCGGGTTCACTTCCCGTTTGCAATTTTCTATTTGTCCTTCAAATTCAAAAACTCGCGCCTTTCCCTGGTGTATCAATGAAGTTTAAGCTCGAATTACGGTATTCCCGGTCATCTAAAATTTTAGAGAAAATTGTTTTTGTATACAAGGAGATGTGATCTATAAATCTGCCTGGCCAGTTTAGTCACGAAAAAACTCGTGGGTCCCCTTCTTTAAGGAGTCGATATTGGCGTCGATGTTTGCAAAGTTTTGAGCCAGTAACCACATGCACTCTCAGGGTTTACCAGTGAACACCCTAAGAACATAAACGCCAAACTCGCAATGTTCAAAACTTGCGTCGAAAGCCGCGTTGGTGTCGTGCAAATGATCCACTGCTTAAACACGCACAAGACAATGAAGTTAGTAAAAATTTTTTTGCTCCAATTCAGGTTAAATTTAGCACATATTATGTATGTAAGTTATCGGGGGGCGCCCGTTTCGGCAACGCCCGTTTCGGCAACGAGTTATAAATCGGTTGGGAGAAGGTCTATGGAAACAAAAGTTGTACCATTGCTATCAGTAGTGGTGTACGGTATGGTGCTACCGTAACCGTCGGGAATCGTGAACTGATTTTTTTTAGTCGACCCATGACCCTGGGTTCATGGTTGAAAATGGCCGAAGTTGAAAAATTCATGATACTCCGAGACCTAATACTAGTTGCCATAATATCAATAGTGAGCCAACTTTTCTCTTTCTGGTTACCGTAACCCGAACTACCGTAATCAAACCGGGATTTGAAGTTTTGAAGTTTCTGGTTACCGTAACCCGAACTACCGTCATCAAACCGGGATTTGAAGTGCATTTGGCCATATTATTGCAGGTTACCGTAGCTAGATTACGGTAGTACGGGTTACGGTATCCATAAAGATGAAAGTTGGCTCACTATTGATATAATTGCAACAAGTATTTGATCTCGGGTCATCATGAATTTTTCGACTTTGGCTATTTTCAACCATGAACCCCGGGTCATGGGTCGACTAAAAAAATCAGTTCACGATTCCCGACGGTTACGGTAGCACCATACCGTACACCACTACTGATTACAATGGTACAACTTTTGTTTCCATAGACCTTCTCCCAACCGATTTATAACTCGTTGCCGAAACGGGCGTTGCCGAAACGGGCGCCAAGTTATCGCGTAATTCTATGGATGGAGAGAAACATGAGACAAACGTCATTTTCCGAGTATCGTTGTACGGAGATGTCTATTCTTGTTTTCGTTTTCATTGTATTTATTATGCATGAAGAGTACCCGTACTCACCGCTCCAACAAC
The DNA here is from genome assembly GCA_943737045.1 of Parapristionchus giblindavisi. NCBI lineage: Eukaryota > Metazoa > Nematoda > Chromadorea > Rhabditida > Diplogasteridae > Parapristionchus > Parapristionchus giblindavisi. The sequence goes on along the minus strand of CALSFV010000294.1, from coordinate 243,333 downwards.
AAGATTAACCACAGATTGGGCAATGGTTGCGAAGCTCATGAATACTCCAATGAATGTGGCTGAATGACAACTTCGAATATTTTAATTTTACGCTGTTCAAAGACATCAAAAGAAGGAAAAAAGACAAAGTATTTACAATGAAACGACTCTTTTTTAAGCAACATTAGAAGATGTCTTATGATGTTTCGTACCGGTCTCAGAGAGTGGAGCCCAATGCCGAGTGATCACTCCAATAGTAGCAAAATCAGAGAAGCCGGCGACGCCCTAGATATATATATATATCAGACAATGTAGTAATCAATCAACATGTAAAATGATTTTACCCTTATTTAGGTGAACATTACTATCGGAATAAAATGATTACAAAATGGTCCATTGGTAGAGCGTCTTCATTTTTTTAGATAAAAATGTGAGCATACAGAAAAAAGTGTTCATGATATTGTGCGTATAAAAGGTACTTGCATAAGAAAATGACACTGGGCTCTAAAGAACGGAAGTCGCTCAAAGGCCTCTCGATTGTCTCTCCGCTGCCTCTCACCTAACCCTGCTGACCTTCACCGCGCGCTATGTGATATATAAAAGAGATCGGCATAGTTTCTGAACCATGCAAAACAAGAAAGTCTCTTCCACAAATAAAACAAGTGATTTTTATACGCTCAATATGAACTAACCTGAATAAATCTTGCTGCCAATAACGCATAAAATGACCATCCAGCGAGAAATGGTGTTGTCCCAGTACAGATGGCACTTATTATACCACAAACAAAGAACGGCCATCTCATAATGAATTTATTAAATTAACTCATTTAGAAAATTGAACGAACTTGGCTCCAAACTTGAAAAAGACATGGTAAACTATCGGTGCTCCGATAATTGTGCCTGTATTGAATACATTTCCCAATGTTCATGATTTGACTATCAATATTACCGACTGGCACAATTGACAGAATCCAACTCTTCTCTTTTGGATTATAATTAAATCGATTGTGAATAGTCTAAACATACAATTACAGGGAATTATAAAATTAATGATCGCCCAATGTTCTCTCGGTGTTATTTAATTGTAAGAGAGAATTAATTTGTGGAATAAAGAGACTATCAAGATTATCAATTATCTTACTCCGTTTCCTTTATCCACGAATCCTGATTCGTCTTCAGACATACAAATAAATGACATATTAACGATAGTCACGTTGATTTGAAGAAGAATGAGTGATAAAAGACCGATGAGTAGGATAAAGTAGCGATAGACATTACAGAAATATAACATATCACTTGACTTCCACTGTAAGCAAATATTAAGTTTTTTTTAAAGTCCATGGTTTTTTTTGAAGCGATCTCTTTTTAAAATGTACAATGGTGTCGGACGCATTACCTCATCTATGGAAATATGAGCATCGATTGTTTTCAATTTGAGAAATTCTAAGAAACTTTGTACTAATTATTTTATGTACATACAAATCTTCAGAATTTTTCTGGCACTACTTTAGAACGAGATACCAAAATTGGCCGAGCCAGATCCCAGAGGTCCCACCACCGGGCCCCGTGTCATGTTACGAGGTATCCATAGCATAGACATTCCTTGTCATGGAACAGTGAACACCATGATCCATCTTTGAATATTGCGAAAAAAACAAGCTGACGATACATACGTGATTATGAAATTTGAGACGCTGCGTTGTGATAAAGTTGACAAAACGCTCTTGGAAGGAATTCATCGTTGATAGACAAAGACATATCCATTAGTGGGCGTTTATATTTGGAATGGGGAAATATTGTAATGAGATTGTCGTTGTTTTGTATAGTGATAGATGTTCGAAGAACATAGAAGATTAGAGTAGAAAGAATAATGACAGAGGTTGACAAGAGAATAACACTGCTAGTTCGACTATGGTGTTCTTGGATTTCATGAAAATATGAAATAATTTGGAAGCTAAAACATTCTAGATGAGATCATTGGAACAAAAATAAAATAAATGCATGCAGTTTAAGAACTTCACAATAACTTCAAAAAATGCAGCACATCTAATAGTTTTTTTTAATACGGTTGTAAATTCTGTCATAAATCATCTGGAACTATAGCTGCACCGTTTTTATATAAAATTCAGGTGCAAATGAAATTCGAGGCAACAACTTTATCTGACTTCAAAAAAAAGAGAAGAAACGTGTACACTATCTTGGCCATTATGGTACTTTGGACATCCTATATATCTTCAATAATACTAAATAATTATTTTCAGTATTAAACAACTTTGAACGTCTTTTTTAGCCACAATTTTTCGCGTTGTCTTATTGCTCTATTGATCGAAATGAGATGAAATTTGGAAATGCATATTCCTCAAGGAATTTGAATAACGATACTCATTTAGTTTTTTTTTTTCAAGGAAATTCAGAAAACATGTAAATCTAGGAAATTGCGCGGGAGACAGAATGTGAGTGGGTTCCTGGGCGGAATTCATGGATTACGGTAGCTATCTAATGATTATATATTTACAGTCAATCGAGATCAGATCATCAGACTGTATTCACGGTTCCAGTTTCTCGATAAGAAGGTACGATTCTTTAATTGTAATACATGGTGACTGACGGTCAATGACTGTAGATGGTAAAAAATATTGGGTGCCCCGTTTTTGTTAACATTTCGAAATTTCGCTTCTAGACACCGGAAGTTCTAGACACCCTTATATTCTCGTAAATAATTTATTAAACATGATAATATCGACATCTTACTATTGTTTTAAAGGGTCACGGATTCCTCGAGCGTGATGACCTTATGACAGTGACTGCACTGGCCGTCAATCCGAGCTGAAGTGTACGGTATTCGATTATTGATTGATTTTTTAGTCTTTATTGTTAGTCCTTCGATGTCTTTATACAAAACCAAACCTTGATAGCAAGTGAGAACCGACCTATATGGATTATTCCAGTTACAGAGTCGAGCTAATCTGAAACACTCCGTTCTGGCAATCTATCGTATCTACCCTCTCCTTCTCTCTCGTTTTCCTTGTTTACGAGAAAGCGTAGCCAGAACGTTTAAAATTTGTTTGGGGTCATACATTGCCGTACCCTCGCAGTGCGAGGATTGACCCACTATATAAGGCCCATTTTAGGCCACTTGATAGAAAAGTGAAGCTAAAAATGACGATTTTTACGCGAAAATAACGAATTTTGTGAATCAACCCACCCTATTTCGTGAATTGACCCACTATATAAAAATACACGGCGAGGGTACCGAAAATGTATGTTTGGGGTGTCCCTTTAATGGAATAATCAGTTGTGCTTATCAACTATCGATTGATACAAATGAATTATTGATTGATTCTACAGTTGCCTTCATCATGTACGATCTCAAGACGCATGGATACATTACTCGAGAGGATTTCAAAGTTATTCTTAACAACATGGTAGGAGATCATCTCACAGCGGATCAGGTAATCGTATTTATCTTTATCGTTTTGTAGGCCCGAGCTTATTTGCAACTCTCCGCTCTGACAACGCTATCTCACTTTCTTTGTCTACGAGAGCAAGAGCGGAGAGTAAAATTAGCTAATGGTGTATCGTTAACTTTCTTCTTCATTTTTCTCTCGTATCTACCCTGTCTTTCTTTGTCTGCTTGTTTCTCTCTCAACACTTGAAGAAGCTCGCTCTCTCCGTATAGTATAATAATAATAATAATAATAATAATAATAATAATAATAATAATAATAATAATAATAATAATAATAATAATAATAATAATAATAATAATAATAATAATAATAATAATAATAATAATAATAATAATAATAATAATAATAATAATAATAATAATAATAATAATAATAATAATAATAATAATAATAATAATAATAATAATAATAATAATAATAATAATAATAATAATAATAATAATAATAATAATAATAATAATAATAATAATAATAATAATAATAATAATAATAATAATAATAATAATAATAATAATAATAATAATAATAATAATAATAAATTTATCTGACCTCGGAGGGTATTTTTACGATTCATAATTAAATAATAATAATAATAATAATAATAATAATAATAATAATAATAATAATAATAATAATAATAATAATAATAATAATAAAATAATAATAAAATAATAATAATAATAATAATAATAATAATAATAATAATAATAATAATAATAATAATAATAATAATAATAATAATAATAATAATAATAATAATAATAATAATAATAATAATAATAATAATAATAATAATAATAATAATAATAATAATAATAATAATAATAATAATAATAATAATAATAATAATAATAATAATAATAATAATAATAATAATAATAATAATAATAATAATAATAATAATAATAATAATAATAATAATAATAATAATAATAATAATAATAATAATAATAATAATAATAATAATAATAATAATAATAATAATAATAATAATAATAATAATAATAATAATAATAATAATAATAATAATAATAATAATAATAATAATAATAATAATAATAATAATAATAATAATAATAATAATAATAATAATAATAATAATAATAATAATAATAATAATAATAATAATAATAATAATAATAATAATAATAATAATAATAATAATAATAATAATAATAATAATAATAATAATAATAATAATAATAATAATAATAATAATAATAATAATAATAATAATAATAATAATAATAATAATAATAATAATAATAATAATAATAATAATAATAATAATAATAATAATAATAATAATAATAATAATAATAATAAAATAATAATAAAATAATAATAATAATAATAAAATAATAATAATAATAATAATAATAATAATAATAATAATAATAATAATAATAATAATAATAATAATAATAATAATAATAATAATAATAATAATAATAATAATAATAATAATAATAATAATAATAATAATAATAATAATAATAATAATAATAATAATAATAATAATAATAATAATAAAATAATAATAAAATAATAATAAATTTATCTGTTTAAACAATATGATAAATTCAGGAGGTAAGAAAGAAGGCTGCGATTACTTGATCGTAGCATACAATACTTATGAGTTACGAATAAAAGACTTAAATACATTGGCACTATGGGTACAAACAACACTATTGTCAAGATTATTCCATTTTTGGACAATACGATTTGTCAAAAACGATGAGAACTTTTTTGAGTGTGATCTGTGGGTTCTTAAATATAAATTATGTCTACGTGGAGTGTTGGTAAAATTAGTGAATAGAAAAAGTGAACGGGCTTCAAGGTCAAGATGTGAGTGGATTACATTGTACGTAAATATGAGGCCATTTTGATCTCTACGGGAGTGAAGTGAAGGGAGCTTAAGGTGTTGTATGCGCTCCAGGTAAGGTATAAAGTACACGCTTCCTTGAAACGTTGGTACGCTGCTTATCGCTGGTACATCATCATCCGATGTGGTCTAGTGGTTAGGATTTATGGCATTTATGGTGCTTTATTAGCACTTTATCAAAAATCACCGAAATCAGAATTTCACAGGTTAAATGGAATAACTCAAAATGGTATGGATTTTGAAAGTACAGTACAGCAGATTCAACCAGTTAAAATGCGGTACGCGGGGTGACCCAGGGTGACTCCTCATATTCCATCGAATTATTACTCTGTGAATATTGAATATCAGGTATCGAAGTTATTTTTGTTGTGTTACTCTGTCTCTGAACTATTTTATCACATAAAGTTTGGAATTTAAAAAGATAAATAGCTTGATAAAATAAATAATAAATACTGCAAATTACAGTATGACTCGATTAGGGTTGCCATACTGTATAAGTGACCGTTATTATTTGGTAATACCTACGTATAATTTTCTTTTTTTTTTCGCTGTTCTCCAATCACAAACAAACAATACAACGATCTGAAACTATACAATAGTGAATATCTGCTTCCAATCCATATATTTTTTTGAGATTTAGAGATCCCTAAGCAAAACCGGCAAATGCATAAATGTGGTGTGATGAAATCGACGTTTCTTACATTTGGCTACGTGCCAATTTTTACTTTTCTCATTTCACTTTCCAATTCTTCTACTTTTTACTTAAATTCCACTTTTATTTCTCCGTGGTTTTTTCCAAATATCTTGCCTTATTAGGGCAGGATGCTCACTAGAGTAGTTCAGCGCATTTCGAGCCTTCAGAGGAATGGCAAGTCCTTGGTAGGTGTTATTTTAGGATTTGGACATTATCTTGTTCTTCTTCTTTTTAACGTCTGTTGTTGCAGAATCAGCTCCGCTTGATGAATCTTCAAGAGTACCAGAGCAAGGTTCGTATTTGATTTAGAATTTTTAGAAACTGTCAGAACACTCGATCCTATACTTGCATTTATTTGTTAAAGAAGACATTGAGAGAAAACAACTTTTACTTCGAAAGGAAACAACTGATCAATGTTCTTTGCATTCCACGTACTTCTCTCTTAGCTACAAAGCATTGTCAACTAAGGAGCCAGTGTTTAAAAATCACATTTTTCAGGGTTTGCTCGAACGACATGGTTGCAGTGTACAGAAATTCGTGACAGCGAAGAATGTCGATGAAGCGGAAGAAAAGCTCAGGAACTTTAGTAAGTTTCTTTGACTTTGTAACTGTCACGTTCCATTTTGTTTATGATCAACACATACCCGATTGTTTTGCCAGCTTTTGCGTTATAATGAATTATAAAGGAAATGTAATACTACTAATGATTATTGAGCACAACAATTAACTTATTCATACTTTGAATCAGAAACAAAACTTATTGTAAGTTTTGTTTCTGATTCATAGGTCGAAAAGTATGTTCCAAGGTACATAGCCTGACCGCATTTTGGGATTTTTTGGAAAACCTGACCGCATTTGCAAAAAAAAATGGGTTTGCAGGCTGTTATCAACTGCGTTGTGTGGCATTCCACGCAGTAGTGCGCAGTAGACTGGCACACCACGCACCATACACTACAATTCGCAAAACCGTTGTTTTGAACCTATGTTCTTGCTTTAAAGTGGAATATCTTTACCCCGATGTCGACGAATATCCTTTATTTTTTTAAATATAACATGGTAATATACACAGCTAACTATAAAATCAGCCGCAATAAGGAAAAAATCAGCCGCACCATGCTTTTTCATCAAAAATATGTGACAGATTTAGGGCTATGTTCAACGTATGTTCCATGGAATTAAACTTTTATTTTTTTAAATATTTCTATATTTTATTTGCGAAATGCGGCAGATTTTTCGTGTACTATTTTTCATGTTCTTTCTTTTGATATATGGATGTCAAGGTTTGCATTGCATATTGAACTAGAAAATCGCAGATGAAATATTGCAGTGATTTACAACTGCAATGAATTTATTAATTTTAAACACATTTCTATATTACATTTTAAAATGCGTCCGATTTTTAAAGTAGTATTTGACATGCTCTTTCGTTTGGTGTATGGATGCCAATGTTTACATTGCATATTCCGCTTGAAAATGACAAAAGTTACTGAAAAAAATCGAAAAATCAGACCGCATTTTGACCGAAAATTTTCCAAAAATCGAAAAACCTGACCGCATTTTGAAAACCAAGAACCTAGCTATTCGACCTATGTTCTGATTCAAAGTATGAATAAGTTAATTGTTGTGCTCAATAATCATTTATACCAATAACCTCTCATTTGATTATAGTTATTATCATTCAGAAGTGTACGAGTACGTTGTGAAAGCCCAGATCCTTGCTGGTGGTCGTGGAAAGGGGCGTTTCATTGGTGGACCAAAAGATCTTGGAGGTGTACATATCAGTTACAAGTATGGCTGCTTTATCGTTTGCATATATTTTTTGATTTCTGTTTACGAGAATATTCTAGAGCTATGTGAAACTCTTTGTTATGGAATTACAAGAGAATATAATCAGAAAGTAGAAAGAATGGAAATTCCTTTACTGAAAATAATATTGATTAATATCAGAGCTGAAGATGCATTGTATGCAACGAAAGAAATGATTGGACGACGTCTCGTAACGAAACAAACTCCTTCTGCTGGTGTTCTTGTTGATCAGGTAGATCATCCTTTCACATCCTCATTTTGCATTTTGAGCGTCTTAACTTGTGAATGAATAAATATGATGCGTGTAACTTGCAACACCTTCTTTTAGAAGGTACAAGACACTCAAACTCAGAAAAAATGGCTACTTACAAAAATGAAAAGGTCATATACGTAATCTCTTCTTATTCAGGTTATGATAGCTGAAGGAGTGAATATTGTACGTGAGACATATCTTGCAGTACTTATGTGTAGAGAAACCAATGGACCCGTAGTGGTAAGTTGAATATCTTTATCATCTTCCATTTTCATATTATATGCTCCGTGTTAGCGTAAAAAATCGTGATGAAATTATCTGAGGTTACAAGAGGGCTGCACAGATTAAAACCTATTTGGGACGTATACTTCTCCACTTTCAGGTAGCTAGTCCAGCTGGAGGTGTGGATATTGAACAGACTGCTGAAGTTTCTCCTGAACTCATCTATAAGGTATTTAGTTGTGTATTTGATCTTTTAATGAAAATAGTAATCACGATATATATACATACATAAATTAAGGAACCAATCGATATCAGATCTGGTATGTCTGATGAACAATCACTGCGTATCGCACACAATCTGCAGTTCAAGGGCCAAGTTGCAGAGAAGGTATCATTGCCATGAAATACTGTAATTACAGTAGTCATATATGGGCGCCGACATGGGGGTACCCCCTGTAAAAATAATTGCCTTTCGTAAATTTGTGGAGAATTTGTGGAGTAAAAATGGCGTTTAAGGTGAAATTTTTGAAAAATTAATGAAGGCTGCCTGTAAAATTAACCATTTTTCGTTCGGATGCCCCCCTGTAGAATAGAGCTCCAGGTATCCCGCCCATGTATGACAGTAGTATTGGTAAGATATGGTGTGGAGATAACAAAAAAGTAAATTTTTATGTTTAATGTGAAATAGTGCACTGCCATACGAGAGATTATCTGACTCAGTGAACATATCTTGCTTATGGCTTGGCACTTGGCCAAAAAGTGATAAGAACCGATCGGGCCCAAATTGTGCATAGGTGTAGTATGGGGTGGCATGAGATCACAGACGGAGTTAGGGTTCGTCATATCTGCTCCTTCGCTAAATAACGTAAGTTCGATGAAGTGGCATCAAAATTTCAAAGTTTACGGATTCGTTCGATATGTGTATGCGACGATGGGCAATAATAAACAGGTAAATCCCACCAAGTGTCATCCCGATCCAAAACCGTGAGGCCCAGAAATAATCAAAAAACCAATAAAAATATTGGTTTTTTGATTGTTTTATTTTTCCTACAATTGCCTCTCGGTGAGGGTCATTTTTTATTGATTCAATTTGACGAGTATTCATTAGTGTAACTACTGTACGAAAATGAACTGAAACACAATCGTGGAAGTTTGCCTTATTCCCGAAAAACCACGACCAATTCGCCTTTTTATCGCAAACTGAAAGGAATTATCGTGCGCCCCACCGTAATCCCAATGCGGAAATTAAAAATGCGACCATCGTTGTATTATTTATCATACGATTTCGGTATTATGCTATTGTTTTCTTTTATCATTTATTTGTTGTTTGAATATCTGAGGTATAATATGACAGTATTTTTCGAAAACAAATAAGAATTTTGAATGTCCAAATTTGTATAACCGTAACCGGCATATGGTTATTCGGTCAGTGCGCGATAAAAAGGCGAATTGGTCGTGGTTTTTCGGGAATAAGGCAAACTTCCACGATTGTGTTTCAGTTCATTTTCGTACAGTAGTTACACTAATGAATACTCGTCAAATTGAATCAATAAAAAATGACCCTCACCGAGAGGCAATTGTAGGAAAAATAAAACAATCAAAAAACCAATATTTTTATTGGTTTTTTGATTATTTCTGGGCCTCACGGTTTTGGATCGGGATGACACTTGGTGGGATTTACCTGCTTATTATTGCCCATCGTCGCATACACATATCGAACGAATCCGTAAACTTTGAAATTTTGATGCCACTTCATCGAACTTACGTTATTTAGCGAGGATGTAGATATGACGAACCCAAACTCCGCCTGCGAGCTTATGCCACCCCATACTACAGCTGTGCACAATTTGGGCCCGATCGGTTCCGGTCACTTTTTGGCCAAGTGCCAAGAGAATGTCACTTAAGCCAGATAGTCTCTCATACAACCTCAGTAATATACCCACAGAATAAATTCCTTATCTATTAAAAATATTTTATTCTATTTTGTTATTTTTTAAAATTAAAACGTGCAATGTAGGTGTAACAATGAATGAAAATATTTGTAGGCAGCCCATGAGATTCGTCGTTTATATGAACTCTTTCTTAAAGTTGATGCAACACAGATTGAGATCAATCCATTCGTAGAGACTGATGATGGCAGAGGTAAGATTATTGATTGACTCGATATTCACTACAGTACTTCTGCCATAGAATATTGATTGAAAAGGTTACTTCATCCGATAGACTAGGATTAATGTTAATCCTTTAATACATTTAATCTGGTAGATGAAATGGTATTTTAGTATGTTACATATATTTTAGTATTCTGCGTTGACGCAAAGATGAACTTTGACGACAACGCAGCCTTCCGTCAGAAGGAAATCTTTGCTATGGAGGACACTTCGGATAAGGTTCATTTTATTTTAATATTATAATCACATGTTATAATTAATAATATGTTTTTTTAAAATTATTATCACAACAATACAGGTTAATATTATTGATATATTGTAGGATCCACGTGAAGTTGCCGCCCATAAACTCAACCTTAACTACATTGGAATGGACGGAAATATCGCCTGTCTTGGTTAGTTTCACAATAGGTTTCAATTTCAGTATTGTGTGCATGGTGCAAGATGATATCTCCGAGAAAGATTAGAAATTTAGTTGTCCATAGTCTATAGATGAAGTATGATTAGTAAAAGATGAAAGATCATTGTGTTTATAGTAAACGGTGCTGGTCTTGCCATGGCAACAATGGATGCAATCAAATTGAATGGAGGTGAACCAGCGAACTTCCTTGATGTTGGAGGATCTGTTACTGATGAACAAATTATGAAAGCTTTTGATATCATTACTCAGGATGTTAATGCAAGTTTTCATTTTACACCCTCTCTTGTCCCGTTTTTTTACTTTTGCAAAGACAGGTGTTGATTTATGTACTCACTGATTTCTAAATGACACTGGATAGTCGACTTTAATGGAAGATAATTATTGGAAATATATTTAATATTGATTAATTATGATTTTAGGTCAAGTGTGTGTTAGTGAATGTCTTTTGTGGTATACTCAATTGTGCGACATTTGCCCGTGGAGCCATATCCGCCTTTAAGCATGCGACCATTCCGGTCGTGGTGCGACTCGAAGGTTAGGAGGGTATCTTTTGATGTTTATCATATCTTATCCACTGTAAATACATTCGTTCACTATTGGGAATGTTATATGTCCGACTTTGTGAGTATGTCATGAAAGATTTTATGCACACGATAGTAAATAAATGGAGGGGAAATTTGAATGTTTGTAATCATTTGATCGACATAATTGAGGTACTAATGTGGAAGAAGGGCGTCGTCTATTAAGAGAGAGTGGACTATCTGTCATTACTGCCGATGGTCTTGATGATGCTGCAGCTAAGGCTGTCGAAGCTGCTGCTAAGTATCCTCACTAAGTACCCCATAGTAGACCACCTAAGTACTACTTGTAAGGTCCTTTAAGTAATTTCAGGTATTGTTCCCTAGAACTGTTTGTTAAGTCATTATCGAAGTAAATTTATAGGAGTGTTTATTACGATAACATTCATAGCCCTCCATTGATCTGCCCATATCGATCGATTTTCCCCCAATTTGATGAGTGCTTTTCAAATGTTTCTCTAAGCACTAAAGTATAGAATACAAATAGATTAGTTGATTATTGTGTTTATTCTATTTTTGTTACTCTGTTGATTGTTTCCATAGATGATTTTGTTGTTTAGACTAGATTGATACTCAGTTCCTTTGTCATTTCGTGATAAATTAATATTTAATAATCATTTAAGTTGTTAATTAGACACGACAATTCAGGATTTATTGCAAACGAACGCTCAACGTCGATACGTGAAATAATTCTACAGTATCGCCCAAGATTCTCCGTTTCTTTTCAAAATGGCATAACGTTCTTCATTCTTACATCTACATGCTATAGATTTTTAGAGGACATATGCGATTTAAATAAAATAGTAGTAATCATGCTAGATCCAACTGCTGAATATGCCGTCAAAACGAAAGAAAACGACACAAGTAGGAGATTGTACGGAATTGTAGGAGATTTTTCCTTATTTTTCAATTTTCTGTGCTGATTTTTATAGAGAATAAAGAGAATGCCATTGGAGTTTCAATCAGAGAAGGCTCACCAATCCAATTAAGAAAAAAATAAAACAAATTTGAAATTCATTGAAAAGTTGGATTTTCTGGTAATGTTTTTTTGATGAGAGAAGGGTCTCTTCTCTTCTGACGAGTCGGTTTTTTCCTATGCCGAAGAACTCTGACAGACGATTATTTTGTATGTCAATGTGAATGCTATATGAGAGGAATCGCCAGAGGTTCGACCACCCCCCGGCGGTAGAAATTTCGACCCCCTGAAAAATTCAGATTAAGTACTTTGAACGATGCTCTATCGAACTGCGTTTTCCGAATTTGCATATCTGCTCTCATTTTCGAGTTACGGTAGGTCAAAGTTGGCAGGTACGGTATTTTTGACTCGAGTGTGTGTCAGAAAAATGATCATAACTCCGTTCAAAATAATGATAGACATTTTTTCAAAAAAAGGATCGAAAGAGGAGATCTTGGGCAAAATTTCCCAGTTGATGACGTCATTTGTCGACCATGCGCCGGTGCGGGGCGGTCGGTTTTATGAAAAAGTGACGTAACTTTCCTAATCGGAAAAAGTGCACTTTTCTTCTATGCGCGTTTTGTTGCGTCCATATGTGTCTAAAAATGACCCAAGTTTCAGAGGATTTGAGAAATGCAAAAAAAAAAGCGTTGATTTTAGTGACGCGACCTCGGACCTGTCATAGGAAAGAACGGCTTATTCCTTTATCAAGAAACAGCAAAGGAGCTTAAATGACTCAAAAACATCCGAAAAAGCATTACGATCTCAAAATACCCATATATGACAGTTATTTGAAACACAAAATCACCGAGTTCCGAAAAATTTGAAAAAAACCCATATTTTGCTTTTCCACGTGGAAAATACGTCTCAGTAATGTTAATTAATCATTATAATATTTCTTATAATGTTTTTGAACATTTATGTTTTTGGAAGTGAAGGCCTACCTGCTCTTAGAGCCGAGATATCCGCCATCGAGATTACACGCGCGCCCCCCAACTCACCCTTTGAGAAGAGATGTGTTGCCATAAAATGAACGTTTTCCAGCTCAGAATGACTCAAAACAACTTGTTTCATCATTCTTATCACGAAAAAAAATACCTTGGGACACGATTTCTGTGTCTGTAATAATCAGCAAAAGATTGGATCGAACCGGGGTTCGAACCCGCCCGTACTTCATCATTCCTTGAAGAGAGAGAGAGAGAGCGAGAGCGAGGAAGTACGGGCGGGTTCGAACCCCGGTTCGATCCAAATCTTTTGCTGATTTTTACAGACACAGAAATCGTGTTCCAAGGTATTTTTTTCGTGATAAGAATGATGAAACAAGTTGTTTTGAGTCATTCTGAGCTGGAAAACGTTCATTTTATGGCAACACATCTCTTCTCAAAGGGTGAGTTGGGGGGCGCGCGTGTAATCTCGATGGCGGATATCTCGGCTCTAAGAGCAGGTAGGCCTTCACTTCCAAAAACATAAATGTTCAAAAACATTATAAGAAATATTATAATGATTAATTAACATTACTGAGACGTATTTTCCACGTGGAAAAGCAAAATATGGGTTTTTTTCAAATTTTTCGGAACTCGGTGATTTTGTGTTTCAAATAACTGTCATATATGGGTATTTTGAGATCGTAATGCTTTTTCGGATGTTTTTGAGTCATTTAAGCTCCTTTGCTGTTTCTTGATAAAGGAATAAGCCGTTCTTTCCTATGACAGGTCCGAGGTCGCGTCACTAAAATCAACGCTTTTTTTTTTGCATTTCTCAAATCCTCTGAAACTTGGGTCATTTTTAGACACATATGGACGCAACAAAACGCGCATAGAAGAAAAGTGCACTTTTTCCGAATAGGAAAGTTACGTCACTTTTTCATAAAACCGACCGCCCCGCACCGGCGCATGGTCGACAAATGACGACATCAACTGGGAAATGTTGCCCAAGATCTCCTCTTTCGATCCTTTTTTGAAAAAAATGTTTATCATTATTTTGAACGGAGTTATGATCATTTTTCTGACACACACTCGAGTCAAAAATACCGTACCTGCCAACTTTGACCTACCGTAACTCGAAAATGAGAGCAGATATGCAAATTCGGAAAACGCAGTTCGATAGAGCATCGTTCAAAGTACTTAATCTGAATTTTTCAGGGGGTCGAAATTTCTACCGCCGCGGACCCTCCGAAACGGTCGATTTTCTCGCGATTCCTCTCATATATTGAGATCAGATCTGATTAATATACATATTCTGATCTTTATCTCATAGATGTTATAATAACTTGTTCGATAAATGATCAATTATTTCATTTCGAAATATTACAATATCCAAGAAATAACAACAAAAACATTAGCAACTTTAACTATTTTCTTTGAATATTTTCACAATTATTCAATCTCTTTCTTCAATATTTCATTCTATCTCATGTGAAATGACCTTAAAGGGTCGCTGTTTACTTTTTGACTATCACGGGTTCGATCCTCCTTGCCGCACTTTTCTTTTGCTGATTTTGTTTTTGTCGAAATGTTTTCCTGTGATTATGAAAACCAGAAAAAATGCACTTTAACTTATCAGTAAGCGTTAACTTTAACACGATCAAGAAGAGAAGAGTTGTGGATGAGTCAGAGGACTCGGAGCTGGACGATGTCGTTTTCGAGGAAGAGGGATATGATGAGGAGGACGAGACCGAGGAGATTCTAGTACAAAATCTTTAGGATGATAGAGTGTGATAAAATATTCCTGTGAATTCGAAGCCTTTTTGTTGTTTTGTTGTCATTTGCATTCATGTTGTTTAATATTCATCGATTGGCTATGAATTATAAATTTAATAATGAAAACGGAAAGTCCAAAGTTATCAAAAATTACTTGGAGATGCACTAGAACAATAGTAAAACTTATTACAATGGGTGAAGTCATCGCACGAAGCAGTAGAGTGGGTAGATCACCTCTGGTATTTTGAAACTTATAGTCTACTTAAATCACGTCACAGACTTTAAGTAGACTTTAAGTAAACTTAAAGTGAAAGAACATTTGACGAAATGCATTACAGTATACCACACCACTTTAAGTAGACTTGCGTTTTACTTTAAGTTTACTTAAAGTCTACTTAAAGTGCGGAGTTTAAGTAGACTTTAAGTTTCAAAATACCAGAGACTGGCCGCGTCACTCTCCTCTCGTGTGATCGCACGCCATTAAAATCTTGAAATGCTCATATCTTTCGAAGGCTACCACATAGAAAAACGGTCAGCATACCGTTGAAATCCTCTCGTCGAGGTCAGTCGGTTGAGCTATTAAAAACCTTCGGCTTCGATTTTTGTTTTAAAACAATCAATGAAATCGATTTACAAAAATACTAAATAAGTATAAATAGACAACAAAAACTGGCTATACGACGGTCCGGAGATCCGATCGCAAACTGATTTTTTTACCTCATTAAAACATTCTAAAATTAATTAAAATTTTAAAACAAAAAAGTGCAGTCTAATTTTTGTCTCATCTTATAGAGCAAAAAATTCCGCGTCGAATGAGCGACAAAATTAAAAAATCGAAAGATACCTATTTTGAGAAAAATGGACCTGAAGATGACCCAAAAATATTTTTGTTATCGAAACCCCTCATGTTTGTACTCATATTGAAGAGCTCGTCGAGTAGAACAACTTTCATGTTGAAAGTTTTGTCTGAAACTCATGTACAAGAGAATTACATGAATTAAGATTTACTGGATCCTAATCGTTTATATTGCTTGTATCTTGAGAACAAACGACTTTCATAGAATACGACCAACATGAGAAATGATGTACTCGACGAGTTCTTTAAAATGAGTATAAACATGGCAAGGTTTCGACAACTTTTTTTTCATGACCACTTTAGAGACCATGTTTTTCAGAATAAGGGCCGAGACAATTTTTTTTCGTGAAACAACAAATTAAGTATGGATTTTTGAGTTCTACAATATAGGCGTAATCAATTTGTGCACAAAAAATATTTTACTTTCGTTTAACTCAAAATTGGGTGAACAACCGTGTGAATAAATAAAACTCATGTAATTATCTTGTACACGAGTTTCAGACAAAACCTTCAACATGAAAGTTGTTATACTCGACGAGCTCTTCAATATGAGTACGAACATGAGGGGTTTTGAAAACAAAAATATTTTCGGGTCATCTTCAGGTCCATTTTTCTCAAAATAGGTATCTTTCGATTTTTCAATTTTTTCGCACATTCGACGCGGAATTTTTTTCTCTATAAGATGCGGCAAAATTTAGACTGCACTTTTTTTCTTTTAAAAAAAAGTTATTTTCGTTTAACTCAAAATTAGCAGGTAAACGTGTGAAACTCTCTTGTACATGAGTTTCAGACATAACGTTCAACATGAAAGTTGTTCTACTCGACGAGCTCTTCAATATGAGCACAAACATGAGGGGTTTCGAAAACAAAAATATTTTCCGGTCATCTTCAGGTCCATTTTTCTCAAAATAGGTATCACTCGATTTTTCAATTTTGTCGCTCATTCGACGCGGAATTTTTTGCTCTATAAGATGAGATAAAAATTGGACTGCACTTTTTTGTTTTAAAATTTTAATTAATTTTAGAATGTTTTAAGGAGGTAAAAAAAATCAGTTTGCGATCGGATCTCCGGACCGTCGTATAGCCAGTTTTTGTTGTCTATTTATACTTATAATTAATCGACACTAACATTGGTCCTAGGTCGCTCCATTTTTTTTCGGTGAAAATCGAGTTTTCAAATTTCGAAAACCCGCCACATCTGTGTTTCAAGGAACCAGCACAAATGAATACCCATTTTGTGATGGGGACCCATGGGGGTATCCATAAAAAAATTTTGGGCCAAATCGGTGAGGTCGATGTCCGGCACTTCCTGGAATCTCACCGAGCCGGTGTCTTAATGCATCGAGAATTTACCCCTTTGAAACATGAACATTCAGTCCCGTTTAGCCAAGTGATATTTTGCTTTGTAAAAATTTCTATTCTCTTTCGACCCTCCGAAGAACGAAACATATACCACCAATTGTGTTGCTCAGATATCATACATAGATGGGCAAGGAGGCTATTTTATATCTGGCTAGTTTAGTTTCAAGGAACAAGGAAAACGAAAAATTGGGCAAAAAAAGTAAATTCTCGATGCACTATCGTGACAGTATTATTATATAATCATAATTATTCTTTAATGGAAACGCCACAAAACATTAATTCAAATGACTGTTTTTTTTGTAAAGTGAAAATTACAGGTTTGTTACATCGTAATTTTCGAGTTGTTGCCGCATCTATGGCAATACTTTTCTCAATCGCAACTCTGGCTCGTTTTGTCATAATTTACCATCAGTTGACAGACCAAATTGGTATATTTTTGCAGTTTAATTTATTATCATATAATAAGTTGTAGAACACGGTATATCTCTGTCAATAGCGATAGTTATTAGAGCTACATTCCTTGTATATTTCTGCACAATGTACGTTATTCATATTATTTTACTAATATGATTATTATTTTAAAGATTGAGTGGTTTAACGATCGAACGAATCGTAGCTACAGCATATCCAGAATGGTATGAAAATGGAAAAAGGACATTAATTCTTATTGCAACTCAATCATATCTTATTCTACCTTCTCTGACTATTGCCATACTTCTCAGAACAAGTATATTACACTCTACATTGTTATACGACTGCAAAACATTTAAATTGAATTATTATTTGCGATCTTTTCAGATTTTTTGTCACAACACCTAGCATATGCATATCATGGACTCATTCTTCTAGCCGGAATTATAGTTAGTTCGTTACAAAACAAATAATGAATTAGTTTAAAAAATATTGTGCCAAACAATAAAAAAAGCCAACAAAAATGAATACAAAATTTAAATTAATTTCTGCGTTTACAAATAGATGTTTCGTATCGTATATGTGCGAAACACACGCAAACTAGAGGACATGTCTCGTAAATTTGGCAATTATTCAATTTCAAGATCATTTCAACTTCGAGAGAATATTCACATATTCAGAGTCAGTTTTTTTCCTAAGCTTAAGTGGTAAAAAACTCATAATTAGTCCAGAACGATATTTTTCAGTTAATTGCGCGTGTTTTTATCTTCAACAGTTTCATGTCTCTTATTGCTGTAGCTTTTTATGGATTGTACATGTTTCTGCCAAAAGAAAGCAACAACATTCGATTCATTTGCATAGCTATGTTTGACTTGTGGATATCCATGTAAATATTCAACAAAAATGCACCTCATTTTTTTGTTTCAGCGAAGCAATCATATTCCTAGTCAGTGTTATCGTTTTTGATGAATTATTTATTCAAGAATTACGGCAGATTATCATCATTCGATCGATATTCAATTATTTCGGAAAAGGAGTAAGTAAAAACAAATATAGTAAGTTTGTTTTCCAGCCGCTTAAACTTTGGGCGCTCATCTATGTATTAATCACTGTCATTTCTCTCATTACGTCACAAAATGGTTGAATTACAGATGGATCAGTACATAGGAAGAGCTATGTTTACAAAAAATGTAAAGATTTCTAGTTCCAAATTGGACGTATACTTTATTGAGCTCAATAAAATGTGGTCATGAAGTGAAAATCATGAATACATCGTTGCTTTATGAATGTATGAGAAAAAAATTTATGTCGATCTTCTGAAGGGTTTTTAGCAACCATTAGAAATGCATCTCGGAAAGTTTTACCATTTCTTACAATTCATTGGCTTATAGAAAGCTTAATTGCTATCCTTAAAATTTTGATAGCTTTTAGACACAATTCTTTTATTTCGACACTGATATGTGATCAATAGCTGATATAGTGGTCTTATGTATAGGGATTTGTGATGGTTTACAGTATGTAGATTGAAGAATTCTTCTTAATTCAAGTATGAACTGTGGAGTTCCGAGTACGATAGTAAATGAATGAATGAGTGAATTGAATGACATTAGAATCTCTCCAAATAATTGAAGAGCTGAAAATGATCCACGTTCATGAGATCTAATTAAGTTCCTTTCACGAACCTTCAACCTTTACGCCGTCGAAAAGAAGACTAACCATAAACGTGAACATCGGGAAGGCCATGAAAATACCAAACGTCAAAACCTGAAGTAGTAACACACGTGATAATACAAATATGCATTTCAACGACTGTAGTTCTGACTGACAAGCTCTTGTGAGCTCAGTTCATTAATGCAGAAATAATTATACCTGAATTATTGAAATCAATGTCTGTCTGTGCCGAATTCGACTGAATTCAATAGATCTCCTTAAGCCAATATTTTCGTTTCGTTAAGTCATTAAAGGGAGTAAACAGTTCATACACACATACTTTTGTCTTTGGAGTAAGCACATAATGTGTAGAGCACAGAAGAGTGCGATTGGAGCGAGCGCAAGAAAGCTTATGAGAATCGTTAGACACGCCCACTAAATTTTAAATTTGTGTTAATGGCCGAATGGAGTTGTGCTCTATGGTACTACTGAGACTGGTTTACAAATAATATGAATAATTAAATCTCGAAAATTGAAGTCTACTCACTTTCGTATCTGAAACACTCATAACGCCATACACTCTATGGTCTATCTCCCAATAACACTTTGGACACCTCTGAAGATTACAGATTTGTAAAAATGGTACTAGAAGGAAGTGCACTTCATCAAGGATGACTCGCTGTCGATTGCGTTTCATATTGGGACTAGTAAGATATATATAAGTGTGTCGTACGGGAGATAAAGATCCAAATGCTACGATAATCAGAGAAACAACTGTAAAATAGGAACATATTGAAAAATATTGTAATTTTTTTCAAATAAAACACGAAATGAAAGTACCTCTGCAACCGTTGTGAGATAGCCGTAATGGTGAATTGTGTGGTAGAAGGTTCTGGTGTCGATAGAATATCAGAATAACAAAAAATGTAGTGAGTTCCACGGTTAGATATGCCCACAAACCCTATAACGTTAATGGTCAGTCTAAAGCAATAGAAGAACACTCACAAAAGATACGTGAAAGGGAAGTTCCAACATGCAAGCTAATCCGATACAGTATCCACCTCCTAACCATACATGAAGAATAGGAATGAAGAATATAGTGAAGTGAACATTCTGAGCGATATAAGAGATCTCAAATGATTTTTATTTCCTCATTTAGAAGTCCTTTGAGTTAAATCGCATTTATCACCTGTAACATTACAAGAACATACAAGACGTTGTTCGTGTAAAGTCGTTTAAATTTCATAATCAGAAATATAGTACAAATATTAACGATGAATGATATTAATCCAATTGAGATGAATATACATCGAAGAGAACTATCCGATGATACAATGGTATTCATATAATCAATGCGTAAAGAATGCGAGAATTGTCGTGGAAATGGATATTGAGGTAAATAAAGTGGTAAGTGATGATTACCACATCACCGTCTGAACATTAATGACTGTGTAGAATTGTATTGTGCATGATAAATGTTGCATTCCCGACAACAATCTTAATGGATATAAAATTCGCATGTTGTCGTCACAATTTATTAAACATGTAAGTTCTATTTCAAGGAACATATTAAGCTAATTTGAAACTCTGCAACGTGTCTAGTATAATACATCCCTAAGAGAAACTCAAAGATAATTATGATTTCCATTCTGAAGAAGGCTCAGGCATTTTTATTTTCGAGAAAGTGTGACGAGCATTTCCAGATATGGTTGTGGTATTTGAAATAATCCATACATAATATATTTGAATGCTTCAGAATAATGGTATAATGGTGAGTACAGAAGATAAATATGAAATATTTTTTGAAGCTGCAAAGAAAACTGGATCAATTGTATTTCAATGATATGGATTAAGGCTTTATCCGATAACTAATTGTTTAGAAAGGTGATTATAATAATAATTTATAATAATTTACAGAGAGATTGCTAAGGTGACAAACAATTAGAAATATGAAAACGTGAAATAAAATATGAAGAAATGGTGTATACACTGCAATTACTTGATCACAGCGAGAGTTTTCGAACGAAACAACAAAAAGTGGTAGGGTTTGGTATAGTTACTATATGATTTTCAAAAGAGTTCCATACTTGTACAATTCGATTACTAATAAATGAGAGATATTGAGATGTAGATGATCGATAGGTTCTTAGTTTCATATTGTGGCCACGAGTACGGGTAATTGTGTTGGAAAAAAGAAACAATGAGCGAGGGTCTAAGTCTACAAAATTATGGATAATCTTAGATATATATATAATGTCGTTTTAGTTTCGTCTACATTCTAATGAGGGGAGGTTGAGCTTGAGTAGACGGTTGTTGTAGTCAGCGTACGGTAAATGGCACTTTTTTATATAAGATCGAGTCCGTCCTTCGAATAATTTCGAAGGACGGACTCGATCTTAGATAGGTGCATAATTAACTGGGGATTCCATAACTCGGAGCAAAACTCTAAAATGGGTCGAACATATATTGTAAACAGTCGTGCATATACTGTAGGGTTTTTAGACATAAAAGATCGAAGTATGAAGGCGCACCGAGATTTTGCCTTATTGGTGATGTTAGTAATATGCTCATCAAATTTAAGGGGAGAGTAACCCCTATGAAAAAAACACAGTCCATAATTCTGTTTTGAATTCCCGCCTTATTGAATTTTTTGGAGTCGGCGCTTCCCAACACGGGAACTCTGCCACAACATACGGTAATACCCTGAAAAGTGATCAATGGCACAAGATTGATTTGATTCTGTGTAAATATAAAGGGATAGGAAGGGAGGGAGAGAGGTTAAGGAAGTGGTTCCTCGATGTCCCATATGGATCAATCAATGCGAATAAGGTAGATCCAATTAAGTTGTTTATCTGCTATATCTTCATCCCCTCTGTCAGTGTCATTCATAGCCTAGTGGTAAGTGCTCTCTTCGTAGTCGCGCTGGTGCAGGTTCAATTCCTCATTCAACCACTAAATTTTGCCCATTATTTCTTATATCTGTGGCAGTTATCGCGTTGGGGAACAACGGCGGGAATTCAAATACTGAAAAGTAGAGGGGTTACTGTCCCTTTAAGTTTGTTGTCATAGGTTACTCCTAAGTCTTTTATTGTGGAAACAAGCGGTAAGTTTGATGATCCAAGAGTGAAAGATACATTGGGATGGTTAGGACCAACATGCATTACTACTGTTTTTGTAGTCGACATGGAGACCCCATAAACGAGACCAGTCGAATAAGATTAGTGCAGTTTGTAGGGCAGAGGGGTCCTCTATACTGTACAATTTTATGTCATCAGCATACCTACAACATGACACTTTAGAAGGTAGCAACGACGGAATCTCACTGATGTAAAGAGAGAACATCAGAGGACATTAACATGAACCCTGAGGCACTCCACTATTAACTGAGTAGACGATAGAATCCGACTGATTGATAGATACATATTGACTTCTATTGCTATTTTTATTTATAGTTCTTATTTTGTAGCTTAGAAAAGAACCCAAATCATAAATGGGTTTTCAAAGAAGAACAATGAAATGCTTTTGATCTCTATAATGAAGATAAAATACACACAAGAGAATGATGGAATCGAGAAGGACAGAAGTAAAATATGATCCCAAAATTCAGATAAATGCTTGTTGATATCCATCTTCCATGGGTGATAGTGAGGTTTTGATGATGAAATCAGACAGAGAATCAAGTTCAATCTGAAATATTATAGATGCAATACACTTCACATGTTTAGAGATGAAATATGTAAATATCAAAGCTGTCATGAAACATATCGGAGGGGAGATAAAATGACTTCTGAGAATCTCAAATCGAAATCCTCACTACTATCGCCATTATATTACTCATAATTGTCTCAATTTCGATACACGATTTTACTACAGGTATAATATTAGTTGTTTTTTCGTATATCCAAAATATATTTCAGTTCAGTTTCAATTTTGATATATTTCAGTTTCCCCGAGTGAAAACTGATCAAATTACTGCTTTACCCTTCCTATCACTCCATTACTCATTCTTCACTTTTATAAATAAATAGTACAGGAAAAGGTGGTAAAAATTGGGAAGCAATATGTTTCGAACCGCGAAGTCACTAGTCCGCTCTTTTTCCATGGCACCAAGGGATTGATGAATAGCCCTTCTAATTGCTTGAATATCGCATATCCATTGCATAAGCGATATTATGTGCGTTTGTATAGAGATCTTTAAATTGATCTGCACCTTGTTTTTCCATAAACACATACAATTATTATTATATGACCACTTTCATATTGTATAAGAGGAAAAAAACTAACGGAGATAACTATTTAATAAAAATATTTCATTAAAAGTCTATCCACTAAAAATCTCTCGTAGAGAAAAAGTGAGATTACGTAGCCATTGAGAGTTTACCAGTAGCCCAATGATCCATGAACCATACCTCTCTTCGCCTTTTATCGTCATCTTCATCTTCTGATATTGAATCCTGATCTATCATTCGATATGTGTCCATATCAAATGAAAGTTGATAGAAGTCCGATGGCCAATCAATCCACCTTAACTTCATCGATTATTAAAAGATGATGATATTTTGGATAAAATACATCCGCCTTGATACAGTTGCCCATAATATTTAACATTAAATGAGATTGCATTTCAAAGAGGTGACAGTGACTGCACACAAAAACATCATATCACGCGTGTCGCGTAAGGTTCGAATAAACCGTGGCACATTGAAAAAGTTGAAAATGAGCAGAAGTGATTTTTTAGTAGTCCATAGGGTCCCTAACAAGATAGCGAAAGCTTTTTTGCATATCTTCATTTTCAACGTCGAGAGACGACGTCAAACTTTATGGACGCCGAAATCGGCCGACTTTGGAGCTCTGTAGCTCTTCGGGGTGTGGTTTTGGTATCGAGTAGTCAACAGAAGAATTTCCTGGAATGTCAAGGAGAATGCACCTGCATCATTGGCCGATCGATATTTCAATCAGTATTTTTTTGAATAGATTTTATTGTTTAGTTTTCTTAAAAATATAGGAGCCAAAGTTTTTCAATAGCTCATTCGACAGAGCTTGATGAGAGGATTTCAACGGTATGCTGAACGTTGTTGTATGTGGATGCGCTCGAAAGTTATGAGCGTTTCAAGATTTTTATCGCGTGCGATCACACGAGAGGAGAGTGATGCAGCCAGCGATCTACCCACTCATGTGTCTCCTGCGAACAATTCGCTCATTTTAATAAGTTTTATTGTTGTTCTAGTACATATCCAAGTTATTATTGATAATTTTCGACCATTCATTTCTATAATTTCATTCATAATTCATAACCAATCGATGAATATTGCTCACTATGAAAGCAAATTACAACATGATAGCAGAGAGGAGTCAAATGGACAGGATTAGTTCATCTCCCTCTCCCTCGGCTACAATCCTAATGAAGTCATCTTCGTTTTGTCCTAGAATCGCTCCATCCTCATCCTCTCCCTCTTTGAAGACGTCACCGTACATCTCCTAGTCCTTCGACTCCTCCACAACTCTTCTCTTCCTGGTCCATCCACTGGCTGATCGAATACTCGACTTTGTTCTAGTGCTCTTCGGATACAATTGGAACGATTTTGGCATGTGACAGAGATTTGTCGAAAAAAATTAGACATAAAAAAATCAGCAAAAGAAATCTGCGGCAGGGGGATCGAACCCCCGACAGACAAAAGCATATGTAGAAACCTTATCCACTAGACCACACAGGCACTTGAGATGATCCTTGATAGATGAGTTCACCAACCAATCCGGATGTATTATATAGAAAACCTCACGAATTTCTCTCTAATTTTTTTTGAAACGCTCATAACTTTCGAGCGCATTAATATAAAGTATACGTTCAGCATACCATTGAAATCCTCTCATCGAGATCAGTCGAATGAGCTATAGAAAAACTTTGGCTCCTATATTTTTACGAAAACTAAACAATAAAATCTATTTACAAAAATACTGATTGAAATATCGATCGGCCAATAATGCAGGTGCATTCTCCTTGACATTCCAGGAAATTCTTCTGTTGACTACTCGATACCAAAACCACACCCCGAAAAGCTACAGAGCTCCAAAGTCGACCGATTTCGGCGTCCAAAAAGTTTGACGTCGTCTCTCGACGTTGAAAATGAAGATATGCAAAAAAGCTCTCGCTATCTTGTTAGGGACCCTATAGACTATCGAAAAATGCATTAATATATGGGGGTCAAAAAATGTGCCAACCACCCCCGGATTTTACTCGATTCTTCAGCGACACGCGTGATATAACACAATGGTAGCTGTACAAATATTGAATACCTTAGTTGAACAGGTGGATCGAAAGGAGCTGTTAACAATGGTGTTCTTACTGATGTATGAACACTTGCTATGTCTTCATCCTCAACAACTTTACAATCTTCGTATCCATCCATCTGGAAATAGAGTTCATTCATGAATAATCCATAACATATCATGAATATTGAACATGTCATTAGCGAACAATTTCGTTGTCTTCATAAGAGGACCTGCATGAGTCCAATTCTCGCGAATGCACCCAATTGAGCCATCCCCAGACCGAGTCCTTTCGATATCGAGATCTTTTGTGCCATTGTGATCATTCTTGTAGCAAGCACGCGGGCCTATAATCAATATCAATGATTATGAAGCTCTACAGAGTATTGTACTGTCAAAACGAAAAAAAAGTAAAACATTTGTGACAAATTGTGACAAAATTTGACAAAAGTTTTTAGATTTTGTAATCTTTGTATCATGTTATCTAAACATACTATGTAGTTGTTAGTTTTTATTAGATAGTGAGGTATTTGAGCATGCTTGCCTAATAGACCTATGAAGATGAAAAGTAAATTCGCTGTGAACGTTGTTTTATAAAACAGGTATACAGTAAGATTTTCTACCGTATACCCGTTTTACAGACTTCTTCATGTCATGATCCAAACCATGTGAATTCACTATAGGGAAGCATCCATAATTATGAGAAGAAATCCCAATGTCAGCACATTAACTGAAAGATTCTATGTTATGCTACACTATACCGGTTTTGTTCCACAACATTATCGAGAAAAAAATTACAATAAAAAATGATAAAACAATTGAAAATAAAGAATAAGAATAAGAATAAGAACGTGATTAATTTTTCACTTTTCTCCAACATAGATGTATTGGGAAAACACATCCACACTAAAAACTCTTAAATAATACATCACCAAGACCGTGAAAAATACAGAAATTCAGAACCGAAATTTTGTCAAATTTTGCCAGAATTTCATCACAAATGTTTATTCTTTTTTTTTCGTTTTGTCATCAATAAATCAAAAAATAAATTATATAATAAACTAAAGGATGTAATCCATTTGAATAAATGCATGCTATATACATATTATAATATTTCTGTAGTACAGTTAGACACATACATTTCCTAGTTGTCGTCCCATATAGTGTACATTATGAATGGCATTTGCAGCAACGACTTCAACTGCGATCGTAACGAGCATAACTCCGAAGATAATGTACATAATCAAGAATGGAACGGGAATTGGAGGACTGAATCCAAAAAAGATCAAAGATTAATATGTAATAGTTCACCTCATGTCACCAAACCCAACAGTGAGAATGGTGATGGAAGAATAATAAATGCCATCAACGATCTGAAATACGAACATAAAATACCTAGAAACCGATAAAATGTGAGGTTTTTCATGGAGATTCTAAGCAGAGATTTTAGCAGTAATCTCAACAATGATTATGCTATGAATATGAGTGCGCTTGCAAGAGAATCTACCATATCCAGTGGGGGTCCGGCACAGGCAAAAAAATCAAATTTTGGGGATCGGGGTTCTCAAGGGTGCTGATGACGATGGGCATGTTCATTTTGCACCTAGAGCCACCGTTGAGGCCAGACGACGTCGCGCTCAAATCTCGTTTTTCGACTTGAAAAGTCGTTTCTCTTCACCCGATGGTGCTAAAATTACAAAACTATGCCCCACGGTGCAGAATTTCATGGCGATCACGCCTGTCTAATTTATTTTTTACCCAAAATTTTCATAATTTTCATAAATGGAATTTCTCTCAACGGCAAAAGTAAGTAATGCAACCTACACAGATCGGACCATATAGAAAAAAATTCAACCAATTTGCGCCCGCGACTTTCGAGAAAATCAACTTTCAGTGTAGTCATTTTGCCGTTGAAGTGGAGGCAAGAGACGAGAGAGTGTGGTGGTGCGAGAGAGCAGGGAAGGTAGAGGGGGATGAAAATCAGTCGACCCCCCCCCCCTTCCCTCCCATGCTGGCCGCCTCACCTGCCTCACTGCTCTCTCACACCCCCACACTCTCTCGCCTCTTTTCTCCTCTTCTAAGACAAAATGACTACACTGAAAGTTGATTTTCTGGAAAGTCGCGGGCGCAAATTGGCTGATTTTTTTCTATGTGATGCTGGAGCCATTCCGGTCCGATCTGTGTAGGTTGCATTACTTACTTTTGCCGTTGAGAGAAATTCCATTTATGAAAATTATGAAAATTTTCGATAAAAAATAAATTAGACAGGCGTGATCGCCATAAACTTCTGCCCCGTGAGTCACAGTTTCGTAATTTTAGCACCATCGGGTAAAGAGAAACGATTTTTCAACGCGAAAAACGAGATTTAAACGCGACGTCGTCTGGCCTCAACAGTGGATCTAGGTGCAAAATGAACATGTCCATCGTCATCTGCACCCTTGAGAACCCCGATCCCCAAAATTTCATTTTTTTACTGTGCCGGCACTTAGTCGATTCTCTCGCAAGCGCACTCATATGAATAGGACACGAAACATAAGTTGATATTTCAATTTTTAACTATTAATGTAATTCCATTCTCGCAATGGTTTTTGCCCACTTTCCCAAACATTTTTCAAAAGGGAATGACGATTATGCTGATCATAGATTTTGTTAATAAAGAAATGAAAATAATGTACACTAAGATCTCCCAGATGTGATATGACGAGACCTCCACAAATGGGATAGGCAACAACGACCAAGAGAAGAAAAACAAAGAAGATATTTTTGTGCTGAAAGTGAAATTAGCGATATCATTACTATTTACTTTATGATTATTTGAATTGTGACCACATGTTGACCACTTGCCAATTCAAGATTTTAGAAAATTCTGAGAAAAGAAAAAAAAATTATTGACCTCTCCAAACATCTGTGAGATCCAATTACATAGAAATCGTCCGAGATCCGACATTGTAACGAGAGCTAGAGGTATTCCAATGAGTGCATAACACACTAGAGCCAGACGACCTTCCCATGTCAGAGGGGTCACTAGTCCAAAACCTCAAATGATCTTCACATGTTTTACGTGGTCAAAATAGATTCTGTTCTACCCCACCCACGACCTTGTCCTATCTGACTACCATCTGTTTCTAGGGTAAATGTGCTGTGATTACCAACAGGCACCATGGTTGTACTCGTGAAGAGGATAGCTGATGAGAATGTCCACAAGTCTCTGTACGTCTCGTTCTCGAAATAGGCGTCAAGCACGTTTGCTGATATCTCAAGATAATTGTATAATAAAAAATTGTGAAATTAATGACCGTTTACTAAATTATGCATATATGTAGAGTCATATTTTGTGCTAATCCAAAGTGAAATGGTTTTACTTGCCGGATGGTCGAAAAGTTGAAATAGCTCTTGATGATATTCATCGAGTAATTGCTCAGTCTCATCATGGAATTTAGTTTCATCTAGAAATTGAATTTGAATCATTATTGCGAATTTGAATAAAGGAATATGGAATGGGGCAATCAGATCCTTTTCATGGTTGGGCAAATGAATCCTAAATATCATTTCCATTTTGACTGAATCGAAGTTGAAGATTTCGGATTCATTAAATCCGAGAATTAACCCGCGCAAAAGAAATACGCGGAAAATTCAAATTGCGCGGAAATGCAATTTCACATAGTGTGATTATTTTGAATAATTTGGGAAAAAAATATTCAGACGTAACCAAAACTATGTCTTATCTCTCAAACACCTAATAGTAAACGATTGCCTCTATCAACATAATTTTTAACACTTTCTTCATTGAGAAACACGCTTTGCGTTATGGGGCTACGCTGCATCACGCATTTAAGGCTAACATGCACCATTGTACATAATTTATTTCCTTAGTTTTTCCAAATTTGTTCTTTTCATTCAATGAATCCGAAATCGGCCATTCAGGTTCAGTCAAAATAAAAGTGACATTTCGTAATTTGCCCAACACTTTATCTACTGTTTCTATACGCTCGATAGACACCAGCGTAGAAATTCTCAACTATCGAGATTCCAATGAAAGAAACAGAATTTCATATACTAACCATATCGTTTTATCCTTAATCTTACTGTTTCATTTACAATTCTGTGAATGAGTTCATCAAGAGTTTTCAGAGTCTTCGCTTTCACATTGATCTGAAATATTCGATGAATGAATTATGGAATTTGAGAAAATAAGACTTCGTTTGGTCGTTCAAGATATCGAAATAGAAGGGCTCCAATGCAAACATAGGCAATACAACCAACAACCAGTCCACTATGAAGACCGAATGTAGCGAACATCTAAAGACATTTATGATTGATTATATTGGTTGACTACTACAGTGCAGCTCGGTCGAGTCGTTAACACGTGCTCCGCAACGCCTCGCTGCGGGGCGCATTTACATGCATCATGATTGAGACTTTGAGAAGCAAATATTCATACTCTGATGAAATAAATGATGCGGTCAAATGTATAACGCAGCGGGGCACAGCGGAGCACGTGTTGACACCTCGACCAAGCTGTACCGCACATGATTTTTTAAACCTTAAAAAACAAAAAAAAACTCGTTCGATACAGAATATAATATGATATTGATATCATTGGGTCGTTAAGAAAATTATGAACCAATCACACTTTATCTCTCATTGAGCAGGCACATTGTACTTTTATGTATCCTTTAAGATTAGTTCCCATCTTTTTTTAGTTTAAAAAAGTGGGTTCTAATGGAATGGAGTGTTGACTCAGAAAACATACTGTGCCGCATGGCTTATCACTTTTGTGCGTCAAAATAAAGGCCAGCGAATCGAAAGGATCAGAATTTTCTAAACGGTATAATATTTATAGACATACCCCTTTCATCCTATCTCCCATTGATTTCTTCCGTTCAACTGGTTCTCCTGCTAACATCGCAGCAATTCCTCCTGCCATTGCTAAAAATACCAATGTCCTTTTACAATATTTGTTTAAATACAATGAATACAACACGAGAACCTACACATTTATCAAGCTACACAGGATAAAGCTCTTCGAAGGTTACTATTACTATGTTCTTACTGGATTCTGTCTTGTGATCACTATTGGGAAAGTTTCAAAGTGCATCGGTACTGGTACCGTCAGTTACTCAGTTTAAGATGATAGAAGAATATATCAAAATAGGAGCGCGAATTGTATAGGTACCTTCCCACGCCAAGAATAATCAGTAGCAGGGTTGAATGTGTTGAAATAAAGGCTAATGTAAAAAAAGGAAAAGGTAAATCCCGTGATTCATGGCTCTTGATTCAAGTCCTGAGTGATATTGAAACAAAGGACTTTGTATAGATTGGTTTGGCTCTACCCTGACACCTACTAGATTCAACAATCGTCTGATGCTGCCTTGTAATCCTCGTCCTCCTCTCCGCTTGTTTATGCATGGCTTTGCTCATCTTTTATGAATTTCCTTCCGTATCCTTCAACATGATAGTTGTCTTTGGAAGCAAGGTTTGGAAGAAATACAACGAACAAACAACACGAAACAATCTCAGAAGAAGAAAGAACAAAAAAGGGACTAGGAGAAGGGTCTGAAGAATGTTCAAAACTAATTAGAACTCACACTCAATAGTGTCTTTGTCTAAATATAGAAAGGGATATATCCCGTATATCTTCTTATACTCTTCTTCTTCTTTATCTTACTCACTAGTTCTTACTCTCTATGGAAAATACTATCGTTATGTTTTCACTGTCATTGTTCTTGAACTGACAGTGAGGAATAAGAACGGAAGAAAGGGCTTTATCATAAATAAGAATAGCTGAATGAATGTATACCCTCATATAACTTGGTAAGACGGATAACATAAATTAATATGCGTCGACATGAAAGACACAATGGGTAATAAACTGGAATGTACAAGTGAAAAAAATATGCGAACTACAAATATATCTATTCTTAGAATATCAATAACCGAAACTATTTTGAAACTCTCCATTCATGTCATACTCTCTCACTTTCTCTATCTATGAGAGAGTGTGACAGAGAGGAGAGATACCAAATACTTTGGAGTGGTCATTTAACCTTATTTTTTTTACAATTAAAGATTCGTCATTGTTCTCTGACACATGCAAATGCAGAGTCAGGTTGAATAGGACGTTCTGTCATCATTGTCCATGTTTCTCGATTGCTACACTACCTATATATCATTGATTTCTCTTTTTATACTATCGCGTTGGTGATGACATGTCTTAAACTAAATTTATCACTTGAATTACAGCAATCTTCAATCACGGAAAATATTAAAGGCCCCTTTAATTCAAACGCTATTTTTCGCTATTACGTACTAGAGAGGGATTCAATGATGAGATCACTGGGAAATATTCCATTCGCGATTTGATATTACCCCATTTCAATTAAATGATACATTTGGAAACCTTTACTTTATTACTGATGTTTCACCCATTAAAGAAGGGGACCCATGAGTTGGCATGACTGACTCCCGCCACGATAAGCATGTTGGCTATTGTTTATATTATATGGTAATTGGCGTAAGGGATAATGAGAAAATGAGAGAGCTAACAATAAGTATGCAAATCGGGTGGGGCATTCTCTACATGCCATGAAAGTTATACTTGCAAAGCACATAGTGTGCTTTAAACATATCGGAAATCAATATTAGATATGTCTTTCGATTCGTGTGATGAATCTCTATCGTTCTATCCGAACAGTCTTATTACGAAAAAACTCGTGGGTCTCCATCTTTCAAAAAAAATGAAAATACCGAAATGTTACCATCCAAAACGTCTCTGTTCTAGAGTGGCTATGATAGAATTGAATATTTATGAATTAACAATGCTATATTTTGCTAGATAAATGAAGTTATTGAAGTAAAATATTTATTATAAGTTATTGCGAAATGAATCAAAAGGCCTGGTCGGATGTGAAATGAATATAATGAAGAAATATAATAAGTAATATATGTAATGAGTATAATGATATATAATGATTATGTATCCTTTCTCACATTCCAATGTAGTACATGTTCCATGCGTGACTAGAATAAATTTCCCATGCTGATTTCGAATTAGTTATCAAAAATGGCCCAATCTTCCTGGATAAGGTGTCTGCGTTCTCTTTTGGTTGTCAGGGTTTCGATCTGCGCTCTCGCAGTTCTTTTATGATTTTGTTGATGTCAAGACCAAATGTTCAACCTTGTTTGTATGGGTAGATCATCTGTTTTTTTTCTCCGTACTTTCTCATCCTCTCTTATCTTATCTTATTATCTTATTCTTTATTCCATCATAATATACGAAACAGGGAAATAGTGACATAAAAGGGATTGATGGATGTCCGTCGCTAATGTAGCGATATCGGTGAGGGTTTTTGGGTACAGTGGCAGTTTGGGAGCTACTGGCGAATCTTGTCTCTCTCTCTCTGAATCTCTCTGGCTGTCTTGCTCTTATGTGTCCATAAACCCACACCCAAACTATCCGTCATCGACTCTTTTGCAAGAAAATAGAATAGAGAAATGTAGAATCTATGTACATGATTAACTATTGATTAACGAATTTTTGTGTATTTTTAACGAATTCTCTACAATAAAAATATCTTTAAGACGTTAAATTAACCAAAGTAACAAACAATTTATGTAATACAAAGTAAACGGTCAGATCAGGCTATAATCCATTTCTTTCCATATTGCATCAGACAGACATTGTAGCCACATCGTGTAGAACGACAGACCCTTCGTTGTGCTGATGTTTGTCTGAAATGAATAGTAGATCGAAGTCCTCTGGTATTTCGAAACTGAAAGTCTACTTAAAGTTTTCATTTTAAGTAGACTTGTAAGTCTACTTAAAGTTAAACGTAAGTCTACTTAAAGTGGTGTGGTATACTGTAATACATTTCGTCAAATGTTCTTTCACTTTCAGTAGACTTAAAGTCTACTTCAAGTCTGTGACGTAGTATAAGTAGACTTTAAGTTTCGAAATACCAGAGTCCGAGTTCAGATGATTCTTCAAATTTTAGGAACATCATTATAGTATAATATAATAGATTGAAATAGGTAATATCACTACAGTGCGGGACATAATGATATGACACCCCTAAAATTTTGGGATTCTGTCCGAATTTTGAATGGAAATCAAAAGAGGTATATTCCATTTGTATCCACTCCTTGGATAACTAAGGTTGCCCACGGATGATGAAATTCAATTTCCCGGTCAACGAGAAAATAATGATTTTGCGAAATTTTAACGGGACATAATGATATGACACCCTGATTTTTTCATGAGTTACTATTTTTTTCAAACTTCTGCCTAACAGCAATCGATCAACAACGGGTTAGTAACCTATATTATGGTCCTTCCTCGAGATTGGACCGAAGATCCGAATGGGCATGCTTCCATAGAGGGCAGAAATCACTTTTGACTCGATGCCGTCCCACTCCTTTTTGATGGAATTCCTCAACTTTGCAACGAATGTAATCTGTTTGTTGTTGTTGTCACATGAATAACCAGGATGCCCCACATGTTCTACATGGGGTTTGCATCGAGGTTGCCCGTAGGGCATGGAAGAACTGGGAAGTTCTTGACTGTGAACAATGGTTTTGAGGGGAGTTGGTGAGGATGGAGGCGCCTTTTTCTGGGAGATCAGATGACGGACACGGCTCTTCCTCATGAACGGAAAGAGGATAGTCTGGTGCATCATCCTATACTCCCCATAGTCCATCCTGCTGGAGCGGAAGGAGATGGGCGGCTTGTCGAGTTTTAAGAACGCGCCCCAGAACATGACCGAATTTCTTCGGTCATGTTCTGGGGGTCATGTGCTGAAATAACGTGATTCCTTGAGGAACTCACGTCAGAAGCAGTTACAGCCGTCCGGATTATTGGGGTTGAACTTCTTCTTATCGGTGAATGCGATCAAAAAATGATAATTTGAATTTTTTTGAAGAAAAAAATATCATGTACCGTACTAGGGCGCGTTCTTAAAATTCGACAAGCCGCCCATCTCCTTCCGCTCCAGCAGGATGGACTATGGGGAGTATAGGATGATGCACCAGACTATCCTCTTTCTTTCACGAGGAAGAGCCGTGTCCGTTATCTGATCTCCCAGAAAAACGGCGCCTCCATCCTCACCAACTCCCCTCAAAACCATTGTTCACAGTCAAGAACTTCCTAGTTCTTCCATGCCCTAAGGGCAACCTCGATGCAAACCCCATGTAGAACATGTGGGGCATCCTGGTTAGTCATGTGTACAAGAACAACAAACAGTATGCATTCGTTGCAAAGTTGAGGGATGCCATCAAAAAGGAGTGGGACGGCATCGAGTCAAAAGAGATTTCTGCCCTCTATGGAAGCATGCCCATTCGGATCTTCGGTCCAATCTCGAGGAAGGACTATAATATTGGTTACTAGCCCGTTGTTGATCCATTGCTGTTAGGCAGAAGTTTGAAAAAAATAGTAACTCATGAAAAAAATCAGGGTGTCATATCATTATGTCCCGTTAAAATTTCGGAAAATCATTATTTTCTCGTTGATCGGGAAATTGAATTTCCTCATCCGTGGGCAACCTTAGTTATCCAAGGAGTGGATACAAATGGAATATACCTCTTTTGATTTCCATTCAAAATTCGGCCAGAATCCCAAAATTTTAGGGGTGTCATATCATTATGTCCCGCACTGTAGTTTCATACCTATCGATCTTCTTTTGTCAAACCATCGAACTCTTACCTGCAATCATTATCTTTCTCACACCAAGAGTTTCCACCGAAGACGCAGTTGACATCAGAGGCTTCTGGCAAAGATATTCGTAGAGCCACTAAAGAAATTTATTGAAATTCATCAAATTTATGCGTTTAATGCCTTCTCATCACTTTGTTCTCTCGTTTGAAAAGAGTGCAATATAAGCAAAAATAAAGGACAATTATTGAATATTTTTTTGTTTTCAAATAAGATTGAACAGTTTTAATTAAATTATATTTTAAAGACAAATGTTCACCGTTTCTCACGACATTCGGTGTCTTGACGGTGTTCACACAGATTCTATTACCACAAGCTGAAAGAAAAATATTATCCCTATTAATATTCTGGTAAACTATACAGTACCGAGCAAAAGTATACCAAATGTACATTTTTCAATGTAACTTTGCTTGTATGCAACCAATCAGCGTAATTTTTTGATATGTTGTGAGCACAGGTCTTACCATCGCATTGCGTAAGAAAAAGAGCGACGTTTCTCAAAATCAGAAAAATATTGAATTTTCTGATTTCGGCGATTTTCACATTTGAACTGTTATGTTTGTTTATTTTTTTATTTGTTTGCAGTGTGCTGAAAAATTGTTTTATGTTTTCAGGAGATAGGTCGGCCAAAGGACTCTAAGAAACTCAGTCGGTTAAGCCATTGCTAGACGCCGGGCCAGAGCATGAAATTGCTCAATTCGGACAAAAAGCTCTGGAAGGCCTCCCCTGAAAAGGTCGAAGATAGGCAGATTGATCACAAGGATCAGCAAGGCTGACACCCGAAAATCCTATAGAGCGCCTCACATGGGTAATTTCTTCCGTTCCTAACATCAGAAACATGCTCTCGTCCGATCATGGTACCAATATTCGGTAAAAAGTGCCGAGTTCCGAGAATGAAGCATGGGGCTGGTTCCGTGATGATGTGGGTAGCCACTGCATAGGGCTGAGGCTATTATGAGGAAGGAGGAGTTCATAGAGGTTCAGGTGAAAGTGATGAATCCGTTTGGGCACTCTAACATGCCTCGGGGCTGAGTATTCCAAGAGGAAAATGATACGAATCAATCTTTGCGCGCGTTCCCGGACCCCGGATTTTCGGGTGTTAGCCTTGCTGATCCTTGTGATCAATCTACCGATCTTCGACCTCGTCAGGGGAGGCCTTCCAGAGCTGTCCGAATTGGACGAATCGAATAGCAGCATATCGTCCCTACGTCCGTCTCGTACTGCTCAGCCAGGATGACCAACTTCATGCCCCTGGCTCGGTGTCTAGCAATGGCTTGTCGATCCGACCGAGTGATTTTCTTAGAGTCCTTTGACCGACCTATCTCCTGAACACATAAAATAATTTTTCAGAACACTACACACAAATAAAAAAATAAGCAAACATAACAGTTCAAAATATGAAAAACGCCGAAAGAAAATTCATTAAATTTTTCTGATTTTTGAGAAACGTGGCTCTTTTTCTTACGCAATGCGATGGTAAGACCTGTGCGCACAACATATCAAAAATTACGCTGATTGGTTGCATACAAGCAAAGTTACATCGAAAAATGTACTTTTCGGTATACTTTTGCACGGTACTGTATCTATATTTTTATACTAAAAATTTTTATACTTTTAGAACAATGTGGGAATGAATAACGATGATTGTTCAATGGAATATGGTAAATCAAACCAGTAGGGCAGCATTTGTGGGCGTTTCCTATCATGCATTGACCATCTGTAGTGCACCACGATATTGGCTTCTAAAACAAGTCAGAATACATATTATCGTAACATTTGCGAAGAAATAGAATGAAAGAAAGGATATATCCCATTCACAACAGTTGGCAAATTTGAAAAATCAAGCAAATCATTAAATATCTCTTACTTCCATCATACATTGATTACCAATGGTTAGTGGAAGTGGACATCCTCCAGTAGTTGGAATAATAATTGATGTTTTATCATTGTTCAAATGTCGTAGATGAGGTAGATCGGGATTACAACATGCACGCTTGCCCTGTGTAAATTCACTTCGTATAACATTTTCCACATCTGATCACCAACTTCTCTAATTGCAAAGGTTCGAATCCTTTTATTTCCAATCTTTTTTATTAATTTTAGCACACGGCGCTCAAATTTTCATTTTTTTTCAACAACAATCGTAAACATGTTTTCTAGAAAATTATTACATTTTATCGCTTTACTCGAATAACTTTCCTTAATTATTAGCGGTTCACTTTTCATTGCTTTTTCATTTGCTTCTATTAAAATATATTGTCGAACGTTTTATACTCTAATGGCTAAGTAGCGAACAGGCTTACTTATCTGGCAACCTTGACTACACTGATTCGAATCCCATGGCATGTAAAATGTTTTGTTGCGTTGTTTTGAGCTTTTAAATTTTTTTTTATTCGAAACAGATATTTCTTTCACTCTGTCCCTCTCAATTTCCCTCTGTCTCTCCCTCTCTCGCTATGTATATATCTCTCTCCATTAATAAGATATATGATGTTAGAATGATGACGCAAAAGTAAACTGTCCGCGTAGAGCTTAGTCGCACTCAACTAGTTTATTTTTTTAAATTTTTTTACTCTCTGCTTACTTCCCAACACAACGTCGTTGTTGAACACTGACTCGATTTCATGCAACGTCCAATGTTGGATATAGATTTACACATTGGAATTGAAGCTGGAAATTATTAATATTAGAATATTTTAAATTGAGTCAACGTTTCCATGCTGTAAACAGCATGGAAACGCAAAACCATATAACCAAAACATTGTGGCATTAAAGTACGAATTTTGTTTTCAATCAGGACTGGGACACAAAACGTTTTCTTGACACAAAAATTTAAACATAAAAATATTTTTTTGTGTACACAAAACACAAAAAAAACATAAATACATTTTTTTCTAGATTTGAGCAAGTTTATAGCTAATAAAAAAGGTATTTTTTTCAATATAGAACTTCAACACGAACGAAACAACTTGTAATATCGGTTAAAAAAAACAGCGACTGGGAAACCCATGAGTATGGTATTCGGCTGAACATAGATAGCAAGATTCAAATTACTGATAAAAGGAAATTCTAGATCAAAATTATCCGATCGATGCAAAAATTTATATTTTTAAAGATAAAATTTTACTATACGGAACGACTAATATCATCGATTTTCTTCCTGAAAATCTTGTAAAATCAAAAAATTGATACCAATTTTTTGTGTTATTTTGTGTCACATTTTAAACAAAATTTTTACAAAAAAATTTTTGTGTCCAAGACCATGAAAAACACAAAAAAACACAAAACACAAAACACAAAGTCCCAGCCCTGTTTTCAATGAATACATTGCATTGTATTAGATACTATTATATGTAATAGAAATTATAATAATTATTAAATTATTAAATTATTATAATAATTATTATAATTTCAATCATATCGAAAGAAATTCCTTACTTGAATCTGCCGACCCTTGAATATCGAAGATGTATTAGAGATTTACAATTTATTCATAGTACCACTCATGGCCATTACGAGTACGACTATTCAAACCTTTTTGTTGTATCACCTCTTAACCGCGATCACAGATTTTCCCATCCTTACCGTATATCTCTCCCTTATCGTAGTAATTCAACATTATCTACCCGTGCAGTAATAGATATTTGGAACTCTTTGCCCACCGAATTAGTTGCATCCCCACCATCACCATTCCGTGCCGGGCTAGTTAAGATCTCCCCTGATATAATTATCCCTTTTTCCAAGATTCTCCAGTAGCTCCCAAACTGCCACTGTACCCAAAAACCCTCACCGATATCGCTACATTAGCGACGGACATCCATCAATCCCTTTTATGTCACTATTTCCCTGTTTCGTATATTATGATGGAATAAAGAATAAGATAAGATAAGATAATGTATATATGGATTACAATAGGAACACTTACGTTCTGGAATGACTGGAGGTAAATAGGCGTTGACATGACGATTTATTGACCAATGTATAACCGGAGATTTCGTTGTCCTAGTCATGAATATTATGTAAATGATTCTATATGTATTTTGTATATGTTAAAATATGTGTTGATCGATATGTTCTTACATCGTAATTTCTATTTCATAATTAAGAAATTAAAGATATATGAGAGACTATCTGGCTCAAGTGACATTCTCTTGGCACTTGGCCAAAAAGTGACCAGAACCGATCGGGCCCAAATTGTGCATAGGTGTAGTATGGGGTGGCATGAGATCACAGACGGAGTTAGGGTTCGTCATATCTGCTCCTTCGCTACATAACGTAAGTTCGATAAAATGACATCATAATTTCAAAATTTAGGGATTCGCTCGATATGTGTATGCGAATATGGGCAATAATAAGCAAATAAATTCCACCAAGTGACAACACGATCCAAAACCGTGAGGCCCAGAAATAATCAAAAAACCAATAAAAATATTGGTTTTTTGATTGTTTTATTTTTCCTACAATTGCCTCTCGGTGGGGGTCATTTTTTATTGATTCAATTTGACGAGTATTCATTAGTGTAACTACTGTACGAAAATGAACTGAAACACAATCGTGGAAGTTTGCCTTATTCCCGAAAAACCACGACCAATTCGCCTTTTTATCGCGCACTGACCGAATAACCATATGCCGGTTACGGTTATGCACATTTGGACATTCAAAATTCTTATTTGTTTTCGAAAAATACTGTCATATTATACCTCAGATATTCAAACAACAAATAAATGATAAAATAAAACAATAGCATAATACCGAAATCGTATGATAAATAATACAACGATGGTCGCATTTTTAATTTCCGCATTGGGATTACGGTGGGGCGCACGATAATTCCTTTCAGTTTGCGATAAAAAGGCGAATTGATCGTGGTTTTTCGGGAATAAGGCAAACTTCCACGATTGTGTTTCAGTTCATTTTCGTACAGTAGTTACACTAATGAATACTCGTCAAATTGAATCAATAAAAAATGACCCTCACCGAGAGGCAATTGTAGGAAAAATAAAACAATCAAAAAACCAATATTTTTATTGGTTTTTTGATTATTTCTGGGCCTCACGGTTTTGGATCGGGATGACACTTGGTGGGATTTACCTGCTTATTATTGCCAATCGTCGCATACACATATCGAACGAATCCGTAAACTTTGAAATTTTGATGCCACTTCATCGAACTTACGTTATTTAGCGAAGGAGCAGATATGGCGAACCCTAACTCCGTCTGTGATCTCATGCCACCCCATACTACACCTATGCACAATTTGGGCCCGATCGGTTCTTATCACTTTTAGGCCAAGTGCCAAGTCATAAGCAAGATATGTTCACTGAGTCAGATAATCTTTCATATAAAACATAACCAAACCTGGCTATGGGCAATTCATATCGACGGTTTGCCAAGTATTCGGGCATTACCGCATATTGTTTAGACCAGTATTTCCGCCATTCAAATGCTGAAGTATCGATGAGTTTTAATGACAACAAATCTTTCGAAATGAATTTTCTCGATTGAAATCGTTCAGCTAAATATTTTTATAATATGATAATTGAATATCTCCAATATAATAAATTTTATCTGACCTCGGAGGGTATATTAAGATTCATAATTACATGTTTAAAAATATGATAAAGTCAGGAGGTAAGAAAGAAGGCTGCCATTACTTGATCGTAGCATACAATACTTACTCTGGTATTTCCAAACTTGTAGTTTACTTACGTTACGTCACAGACTAGCAGTTTACTGTTAGTTTACTACTAGTGAAAGAACATTTTACGAAATGCACCGTATTATACACAACATCCAGTAAAATTACGTTTAACTAGCCGTAGACTTGCAAGTCTACGGCTAGTGGGAAATATAAGTAAACTCCTAGTTTGAAAATACCAGAGTATGAGTTACTACTAAAAGACTTAAATACATTGGCACTATGGGTACAAACAACGCTATTGTCAAGATTATTCCATTTTTGCACGATACGATTCAAAAACGATGAGAGTTTTTTTGAATGTGATCTGTGGGTTCTTAAATATCAATTATGTCTACGTGAAGTGTTGGTAAAATTAGGGAAAAATATGGCTTGTCGAAGTAGACGTAGTTAGAATGAGAATCAGAATAAGAAATATACATACAAGACATATATTGTTCATCTTGGCCATTTGTCATTGGCTGCCGATAATTTAAAGCCGATCATGGACTGACAAATCGTCACTAAAATCTTTTCCCCTTATAAATTTTCCCTTACCACGGAAACAATTCCTGCTTGTGTTTTCGTTCCTTCAGTAGTGAAATTTATTTTTTTTCATTTCTTTTTTAAAACTCCTTTTTTAAACTCTT
Organism: Parapristionchus giblindavisi; assembly: GCA_943737045.1. Classification (NCBI taxonomy): domain Eukaryota; kingdom Metazoa; phylum Nematoda; class Chromadorea; order Rhabditida; family Diplogasteridae; genus Parapristionchus; species Parapristionchus giblindavisi. Next base: position 201,621 of record CALSFV010000294.1, on the reverse strand, counting down.
TTTTTAAAGCTCATGCATCTATCATAATAAAATTCATCATGCAATACTTTTTCTGAGGACAAAGAATAGTTGGAACCAATATCGGTCAATAATCAAATGTTTGAAATACCAGCAAAAAAACGGATTTTTGAGACTGCTATCTACACAAAAATTATTAAAAGTCGAAGTATCATGTCAAAAAATATATTATAAGTTATGATAAAAATTTAAAATCAACAAGTTTTTTTTCACAATAAAGGAAAAACCAACAAAGTGGTCATATATAAGCGACTATCTTATACATATACACCATGATCCTCTGATGAGTATTGTCTCAGAAATGGGTTGTGAGTTAAGGGGAAAAAGTCTCCGTTTTTCGTATCCAATTTTCAGGCCTTAAAATGATCGGCAGAAAAAATAAACAACATCTTATACAACTTTTTATTGAGAATCGTATGATATAGTCATTCTTATGGGTCACTTCGTCTATTTCGATATTACTTGCAAGTTAAAAAAACAATTGAGACTTACTCTGAGCTTTGAATTCCTGAATCAGCATCAATACAAAGAACAAATAGCTTATTCTCTGCATCCGTTATAAATTGTGTTCTAGAATATTCATATTGATGACATGATGGGCTCACTATTTTGATATAACGAACAACTAACAATGACTTTATTGATGCCGTTATTTTACCGATATTGAATACGAAGAATTTTGGATACACTTTAGTTTGGATACTCTATGAACATTTATTCGTTCATAAATTATTTTCAAACTAATTTCTTTGAATTTCGAAACCGATTAGAAATCTGCAACTCAATATGTGGAATTATGCACTATCCATACTTTTTTGAAAAGTCGTGTAAATCAAAATAAGAGAGGGGTACTTGCGCAATAAAAGAAATTAACAACAACAGTTGAATCATAAGAGGTACAGATAAGATTGATGATTTCAGAAAGCAATTTAGATTCGGGAAGTAGAAGAGAAAAGAATCGGAACATGGATTGATGCATGGAATGAGTGCCTTCTTCTTCCCTTACAATGTTGCGTGCAGTGAATTAACCAGCTTCGGACTTCAGGCTCTACCTCTACCTCACTCTTTTGTCACTCAAAACACTCACAATTGTCCCTCGATGACGGATAGTGTTACCGTATTGTATTGTATTGGTCCGATGGTTTAATGATTATTTGTTCATCTTTCATTGTTGTCTCCTCAAGGAGCAAATATAGACATAAAAGTGCACATTTCTCACATTCCTCCATCGTATTTATTTGCATAATTGAAATGGAGACAAAACATATGTACACAATGAACCCGCAAATGAAATGATGGAATATCAATAGCGATAGTTATCACAAGTGAGATTTCGAAGAGATATTCCGAGGAAAATTAGCATGAAAGCAGAAAATGCTGGAGAATCTTAAGAGAGACTATCTGGCTCAAGTGACATTCTCTTGGCACTTGGCCAAAAAGTGATATGAACAGATCGGGCTCAAATCGTGCATAGCTGTAGTATGGGGTGGCATGAGCTCACAGACGGAGTTTGGGGTTTTCATATCTGCTCCTTCGCTAAATAACGTAAGTTCGATATAATGGCATCAAAATTTCAAAGTTTACGGATTCGCTCGATATGTGTATACATCGATGGGCAATAATAAGCAGGTGAATTCCACCAAGTTTCATCCCGATCCAAAACCGTGAAACCCAGAAAAAATTTAAAAATCATTTAAAAAAAATTTGTTCAAATTTGTTTTATTTTTCCTATAATTTCCTATCGGTGAGGGTCATTTTTTATTCCTTCAATTTGACGAGTATTCATTAGTGTAACTACTGTATGAAAATGAATTAAAACAAATTGGGAAAAAATTGCCTTGTTCCCGAAAAACCATGATTAATTCGCCTTTTTATTGCAAACTGAGCCGATTAAGCGTGTGCCGGATACGGTAATGTAAATGCGGAAATTCAAAATTCGGCAATAACTGTTTGTTTTCATTCGATTTAGGCATTATATTATTGTTTTCTTTTATCATTTGTTTGTTATCTAAATATCTGAGAAGCAATATCATAATATTTTTCGAAAAAAATATGAATTTTAAATTTTTGAATTTGCATAGCCGTAACCGGTAAATGCTTATTCGCTCAGTTCGCGATAAAAAGGCACATTAATCGTGTTTTTTTCGGGAATAAGGCAACTTTTTCCCAATTTGTTTTAATTCATTTTCATACAGTACTTACACTAATGAATACTCGTCAAATTGAAGGAATATAAAAAAGGCCCTCACCGATAGGAAATTAGAGGAAAAATAAAACAAATTTGAACAAATTTTTTTTAATGGTTTTTAAATTTTTTCTGAGTTTCACGGTTTTGAATCGCGATGAAACTTGGTGGAATTTATTTGCTTATTATTGCCCATATTCGCATACACATATCGAGCGAATCCCTAAATTTTGAAATTATGATGTCATTTTATCGAACTTACGTTATGTAGCGAAGGAGCAGATATGACGAACCCTAACTCCGTCTGTGAACTCATGCCACCACATACTACAGCTATGCAAAATTTGGGCCCGATCGGTTCCTATCACTTTTTGGCCAAGTGCCAAGCCAAAAGCAAAATATGTTCACTGAGTCAGATAGTCTCTCTTAAGAGGCCGGATCTGAGAAAATTTACCATTTTGCCCCCTCCCCGGACATTGCGCCAGGATTTTCGATATGGGCCCCCATACTCATAGGGTCTGGAGGGTCTTTGACCTTGTTTACAAAAATGATGACGTCACCGCCTGTATTGCTCAATGCGGCGCAAAAGCGCCGGGTTCGTCGAAAATCTCGAAAATTCGTAATTTCTCAACCGAATGAGCTAGAACCAAAATTCTTTTTGCAGTATGTTAGGCATGCCCAGAGTGCACCACAGCACCATTGGGATTGAAATTTGCCTTTTTTTGTTCCGAGCATAATTTTCTTTATGGGGTGGTACCTCACTGCCATGGGCATCATGCCCACCCTTGGTCATTATCGGATTCAGGGTCAATCTGAACGAAAAAGTGCCTTGAATGATCATCGCACGGTTCCAGGTCGGCTTTTCCCGGCACTTTCCACTGACTCTCTAACGTAATCTAGCCAAATGTAGATCATATTGTATTATTGAGACATCTAACGAATATTTATCACCATCGGAGTTGAATCCGCGACAATGATTTTTTCGAACCATGACCCGGGGTTCATGGTCTAGAATTCATTCATGACCATGAACCCCGGGTCATGGTTCGAAATGGACCGAAAAAGTCAGGATGGAGAATCTTCAAGTACTATGCGCCAATGTATGCTATAGAAGCCCAGTGATATATTATATCGGAAAGTACCGTATTCCATCAGTGGTGGAATCGAGAACTGCTTTTTTAACAAAGAATCTATAATAGAAAAAAAACATTAGCTTGCGATACCTGTACTATGCTGGTTTCAGTTCCTATATAGATAATACTGTACTACTGTATTGGTGTATATTCTAAGGAGGGCGGAACAATATCATTTGTCATCTATTTCATTAACATTCCTTATAGGATCAATGGGGAGAATGCCGTGCAATTCTGATCTGTAAGATAAGAACAGGGGGAATATTCATACAACAGGAATAAAGAGTTGAGACCAATAACAATAAAAGGGAAAAAAAGAAAACGAGATACTCAAAAAAATGAGCAGAAATGAAAATAAGCCAGATGAGGCATTGACATCGCTGCACTCGGTTCCGCGTTTGACAGAATATTGTATGTTATGTTTCGATATAGTGCTGGGGAAGTGTTCTTCATATTGGTGCATAGTACTTAAAGATTCTCCATCCTGACTTTTTCGGTCCATTTCGAACCATGACCCGGGTCATGGTTCGAAAAAATCATTGGCGCGGATTCAACTCCGATGGTGATAAATATTCGTTAGATGTCTCAATAATACAATATGATCTACATTTGGCTAGATTACGTTAGGGAGTCAGTGGAAAGTGCCGGGAAAAGCCGACCTGGAACCGAGCGATGATCATTCAAGGTACTTTTTCGTTCAGATTGACCCGGAATCCGATAATGACCATGGGTGGGCATGATGCCCATGGCAGTGAGGTACCACCCCATAAAGAAAATTATGCTCGGAACTAAATCTCAGATACAAAGAAATCGCAAAATGTGAAAGTCTCATTCAAAAAGTCGATGTCAGAGTTGGGCAAATTTCAATCCCAATGGTGCTGTGGTGCACTCTGGGCATGCCTAACATACTGCAAAAAGAATTTTGGTTCTAGCTCATTCGGTTGAGAAATTACGAATTTTGGAGATTTTCGACGAACCCGGCGCTTTTGCGCCGCATTGCGCAATACAGGCGGTGACGTCATCATTTTTGCAAACAAGGTCAAAGACCCTCCAGGCCCTATGAGTATGGGGGGCCATATCGAAAATCCTGGCGCAATGTCCGGGGGGTAGTCACTTTTCTCAGATCCGGCCTCTTAAAGGGAGTAAACAATTGAGTACAAAAAAACTGGTAAGGTGTTTGTTATGAAGAGACAATGAAGTTTCACTCATTATTTGTTTCATCATTTATGTCCAGGATAGATCAGTGGATTCTTCCATTCTGGATCTGTGGGAAGGCACAATTCAAGAAGATGACATTGGGCCGTGTGATAGAACTTCTCTCCAAGAGCGCGCCACGCTTCCTTTAAAAAATGTTGTAAATTTAGCTTAAACATTACTATACGATACTAGTAAGAGCAATAAAAACTATGTAAACTATTCGTATAGATTATTACCACACATAGAGAATTTCAAGTCCAAATCCAGTCAACTCCATTCTACTCTAATTATAATTTATTGTCATTCATACTTATACACTGACGGCAAACTCTCTCATATTGGAGCTTTAGGTTATCTATCTAACTTGTAAGAAGAGACAATTAGTTATCTGATATGTGAGATAACATATGTTAGCTTACTCCATTCCCCCGTTACTATCTCGAGCGAGAGAATATACAACGTGTCTTCTTGAGAGAGTTTGGAGTAAGCTAACCTTTCTCTATGATGGTCCAGTCAGACAAAATGTCACTAAAAGAATTTACCGTCAGTATCTATTTTGCGAAACATTAAACGATAAAATGACGTATTAATTAGTCATCTGATTACATAAAATAATAATATCTTACAATCTCATCATCAGTCATATTTCCTCGTGTTTGTAGGAAATCCGCGAAGATGTCAAAGATAGTCTGAAATGAAAGATGAAAATTAATATGAAGGAACATCGCACATTATTGCATGAGTGCTCTCCCTTTTTCTTGGTTTACATTGACAATGGTCAAAGGGAAGCAAATGAGAGTACGAAAGAGTGGCATGGAAAAAGGAGAAGAATATGAATTATTGTGAAAGATGAACTCACTCTCCACATCGAAGGATTCACTTCATAATCTATATGTTTATTTACTACTTCTCTTGTATATGCAGCAAATGCTTCAGCGTTATCGATCGAAGCAGCCAACATATGTATTGATAACAAGAACCTTTGGCCTTGTTGGGCGAATCTGCATTCATTAGAATGTATCATCACCAAGTTCATACAAATATAATTATTATCTTTTCTTCTCATTTTCACTCGTTAATCAGAATAAGCATCGTATCGATATTGCAGATGTTTAAGAGGCATGTTCCCTAAGACTCGATCATATTCGACCACCCCCGGACACGTGCGCTAGCAATGAGAACTGGGGGTCCATACTTGGGTGTTAGGAGTGTCACCGGCCCTTATTGCACAAAACAGCAGACATTTCCTGTTTGTGCCCTCAGGCTATTAGAAAAAATAATTTTAATAAAAAACGTTAAAAAATCATAATTTTTCAAATTGTTGAGATGAAGTCTAAATATCATTTGCGATGCGTCTAGGGTGCGCAGAGGTTGCTAATACACTATTAGCATCGAATGTGCGTTGATTCCTAAACCACTTTTTTGACTCAAAATTTTGGGTTTTTCGGACAAATTATCGCTTGTTGTAGATTGCTGCAAAGATTTCCGACCAGGTATTGTAGCCTAAGCAATTCTGCATTGATTTCACTTAAAACCGGGTTCTTCCCGTTAGACCATCTTGCCGAAATTTTCGTTCGAATTTCCGTCATCGATGGTTTTCCCGAACAAATGTATTTTCCAAACGTATTTTCCAAACGATTGGTGCGGAATTGTGCTCTACACAAAGTTTCGAGGTAAGACCAGTAAAATGACACAAGAAGCCCATCACTTGGATCAATTTTAAAATTTGGATTTTCATGACCCGGGGGTCATGGTCTGAAAATTTCAAAATTTCTCAAGTTTGAAATGTTTTCATTTATGCGGCTTATTGTGAAGTACTAATGATGTGAATAATATTCAACCAATGCTCAATGGCTGATCTATATTTTCAACCATTTTTTCGAAAATTTTCTTTCTAAATGAATGCGAAAAATCAGAATTGTGTTTGAATCAGTTTCCAACATGCTTTCTGTAACATTCTATCATAGTACTTTACAATGTACATAATCAATATGAAAATCGTTTATTTTTGAAAATTCATATTTTTTACCATGACCCCGGGGTCATGGAAATCGATTTTTCAAAAGTGAGCCGAATACCGGGATTTCAGTTCTGCTATGTTTACTCATCATGAAACATCGCATTGTCATTGTCATTTGCTCATTGTCGCAGCATTTGAGTCGAAAAACTGCAATGTTTCAGAAATTTTCCGTGAGAGTAGGCACTCAAATTGAATTTTTTAAATTTTCGAAAATAAACGATTTTGATATTGATAATGTACATTGCAAAGTACTATGACAGAATGTTACAGAAAGCAAGTTGGAAACTTATTCAAACACAATTCTGATTTTTCGCATTCATTTAGAAAGAAAATTTTCGAAAAAATGGTTGAAAATATAGATCAGCCATTGAGCATTGGTTGAATATTATTCACATCATTAGTACTTCACAATAAGCCACATAAATGACAACATTTCAAACTTGAGAAATTTTAAAATTTTCGGACCATGACCCCCGGGTCATGAAAATCGAAATTTTCAAATTGATCCAAGTGATGGGCTTCTTGTGTCATTTTACTGGTCTTACCTCGAAACTTTGTGTAGAGCACAATTCCGCACCAATCGTTTGGAAAATACGCTTGGAAAATACATTTGTTCGGGAAAACCATCGATGACGGAAATTCGAACGAAAATTTTGGCAAGATGGTCTAACTGGAAGAACCCGGTTTTAAGCGAAATCAATGCAGAATTGCTTAGGCCACAATACCTGGTCGGAAATCTTTGCAGCAATCTACAATAAGCGATAATTTGTCCGAAAAAACCAAAATTTTTAGTCAAAAAAGTGGTTTAGGAATCAAAGCACATACGATGCTAATAGTGTATTAGCAACCTCTGTGCACCCTAGACGCATCGCAAATGATATTTAGACTTCATCTCAACAATTTGAAAAATTATGATTTTTTTAACGTTTTTTATTAAAATTATTTTTTCTAATAGCCTGAGGGCACAAACAGGAAATTTCTGCTGTTTTGTGTAATAAGGGCCGGTGACACTCCTAACACCCAAGTATGGACCCCCAGTTCTCATTGCTAGCGCACGTGTCCGGGGGGTGGTCGAGTCTTAACTGCCATCTCTCTTAATTGTCTAGAATATTCCATAGAACATAATAGTAATCAGACATTCATGGAGTAGTAATTGACATTCTAGAGAAGGAATAAAGATATTCTCTTCATTTATCTCTGATGATCAGATCGTATTCAAGTGTTCAATAAAGACATCAATTTCCCTTCTTCACTCGTTCTTATAGTAAAAAAAAAGATATTTGTGCACGGGATTGATAATATGGATTCCATAAAATATCCATGAATAGTTGGGTGAGAAACATTTGAAAAGATCCAAAATGAATTGTAGAATAACTGTTTACCTTGGACAAGTCTGAATATCCTCTGCATTGATTTCTGCTGCTCCAACAAAGTGATGTCTTATACGTGGATTTGCCTTGAAGAAGCTCAAACAATCCGATTATGCTCCCACACACTTTATCAACATTTTTTTCATACGAAACAGAGTAAAATTTTGATTAGTGTCAGTTTCCTTAACTCATGAGATTTATGACGCGAATAAACTGTTGAACTTGCAAGCTCATTATCACCATCGAAATGTCAAATATATTCTAAATTTCAAGTTTCGATGCTCATGTTTCATATATTAGTCCACTTCTAGCCGAGCAATCATTTCACCTTTCCTAGTCTCTCACACATTGTTTGTGAGATTGTGTGAAAATACAATACCTACATTATCACAAGCTCTTTCCTGTATACTATTATTTTGAAAAGGAGTTGTTAACTTTAAACTAAAAAGAATAGTAGATGGTTTGCGGCACAGTACAATGAAATAATATGGTGTGAGGGGAGATTGGGGACAAAAAATTTTTTAAACAGTTTCAACATTACGATGTTTCAAAATACTAACAATTTATAAAAGTCCCTTCCATCCTGAACTGCTTCGTCCGTTCTTCCCACAGCTGCTTTCTTTAAGGATTCCCTGAAAAGTTTAAATTTAATTATTCATTTCGTATCAGCTTTTTCAAAACGTAATTTATAATGTAATATAATGCATTTCAAGTATTTAAAAGTGTTGCTGATATACAAATTTATATTGAATATATTTAAGTAAAGATAAATACTTTAGCAATTCCCGTTGCTGAGACGACAAATCTGCTCCGTTGTGATCACGTGACAGACTTGGTGAACATATGTTACCCATTCTCTTGAAATAGATAAAATATACTGTAAAGGTTGCCGGAACGATAATTTATCTATCGATAATAACAATCAAGTATTGTAAATATCGATCGTTTAAAAGAAATCAATTAACTCAAGAATCAAGAATAATCAAGAAATATTGATAATCACAAAAGATTGATAAACATCTTCTCCATTTGCATATCTTTATCTCAATATGCAAGAGAACAGACATTTTTATACGTGAAATAAAGATATCGATTTGAAAAACAGAGAGGGAATTTATTATTTTGTGAAACTTAAAATAAGACATCTTAGAAAATGTAATAGAAGTTGTGATATTACAAATATCTACGATCCTCACTGTTCATTGTTAGATATGAATGAAAGACAAAGAAAGAAAGTTGATATAAAGGAGCTCTGTTTGTTTGTGTATCGAAGCTATAGTAGACAAGAGTAGAGGAATATATCTCGATAACAATTAAAGAAATAATCAGAGAATACAATTGCCTCTCCAAACATGAGACTGCCATACATATTTGTCTACAATTTGTATATCCTCTTGATGTAAGTGCTCTTGATTCTGGATCTTTCTCACAGTTACGACGGAAATGTCATTGAAAAAGAATCACAAAGGACAACTTCATTCATCGCCTGCATAACTTAATTTCTCATGCAGAAATTTAATATTCTTGCACATGGAAATAAACAATTTACATCTTTCATAGGCATAGTCATTAACTAATGTAAGTACAGTAATTTTGTTGATGCGAGGAAAAAACGAAATAGACATAAAATGAAGATATCCTTAACGAAACCTTTTTGAGGTTGTTTCAACCGATTGTCGATTACTCATCAGAGAAATACATATAATTGCTCATTATAAAGACATTTATCCAAGTTTCTATTTTCAGTTGCGAAATGTCAACGGGCACATTTTGAAGAAAAAAAAGAGTGTATTAAGTTTTAAAAAAATAAGGGAGTGATCAAGAGAAAATGAGGAGATTTATGAACAAACGGATATAATTATTGAAGAAATAGTAATGATGACTAGAAGATATGCATGAATGGGTAAATATCCATATGACGTTGTAGCAAGAATGATGACGTAATCCTGACCAGTCAGGTAAATGTCTACTACCACAAGATATATATCTATATTATAGTATGAAAGTTTAAAATGTCATAGGTTTACCCTTTTGACATTAGACTTAAATTAAATCACGCATAACGATGTAACAAATGATGTAGACAAATATACAATACTTTATGCTCTTATTTTATGGAAACACTCAATTATGATTGATATTGTCAAGTATGCAAAGTGTGGGGCACACTTATTAAAATATTGGGGATTAAAAATATTTTTGGACGCGATCATCTGCAAAAGTTTTTATTTTGAGCGTTTTAAGGAGAGCTATGTTCACATGAGAGTATTATCCGATGGCATTGATATGGGAGTATCTTCGACTCAAACATCCGTTAATTATAATAAAGCTCATATAATTAAGCGGAATGTTAAGGTGTAAAATCTTAGCTTTCCGTCTCAGAATCATAATTGCATCATAGATAACAATAACCAAATGATCAAATGAGACAAACATTTTTTAGCATATATGTATATAAACACTTTTTTAGCATAAAATAAGTATAAACATTATCACATATTATATATGGAAGAAAATATACATCATGTCCATGCAATTGAAAAAGTGACCGGAAGACAATGATTATGCGAATTTGCCGAACATTTTCTGCTCTTAATTTTATTTTACGACAATATAATATAGTTAATTCCGATTTATACGAGTTGCTTTTCTGCTCTTAATTTTATTTTACGACAATATAATATAGTTAATTCCGATTTATACGAGTTGCTCAGGTAAAAAAAGATAGAAATAGAGAGAGATAAAAGAAATAGAGGAGACGAGAAAAACTTCTTTAGATTCTCTAAAAAGTTCTACCCACTCGAAGTGGTTGTGAAGTTTTTTTAACGTGTGTGCACTAGAAAAAATTCCGGCTTTAAAGGGTGCGTTACCTCACTCAATGGTCTCTTCATTGCGTACACTATTTTTCTGTTCTCTAACAACGAGAGAGCATTGCGCATCGAAGAGAACATTGAGTGAGGTTACGCTCCCTTTAAGCTAAAACACGAATTACTCCCGTATTATCATACTTTGAATTCTATATTGCCTAACTATTTGGTAAATTCTCCGCTTGCGTTGCAAAAAAATGGATATTTTAATACTGATGTTCCTGATATAAAACGGGGGTAAAACGACATAAATACGATGCAGCAAACGTAATAAATTTTTGTGCAATGAAACTTTGCAAATTTGCTCAGGAGAGACGATTTATTACATGTTTCAGTAATAACATGGCCAATTTTTGAGCAAACTGGAGATGCTCACAAGCTTAGAGAATTGTACTATCGACATAAAATCAGTTCTTTCGTCTATAACACGCTATCTGACAATGAGAAAATCGACATAGGTGCGGTATCGATGAAAAATAGATTTTTCTCTTTTATGTGTGATAATTACAGGCTCCATGAGTGTAGTTCACTGGTGCTTGGAAATTCCTTCCAATTGAAAATTTGTTTCAGGAGGTGACCACACAACGATTTGGCGCCTTTTCCTAAAAAGCTTATTTCAAATCTAATTCTAAGAAACTATTGTCAAGGAGAGTTTTTCGATCAACCCTCAACGAAGGCTGGAATTCGGGAATTTTCGAAATAATTTTCACATTAAATTAATTCTCACTATTTTCACATGGCGAATATAAATTTTTCAGTAATCCCTATTCGGTTTATTTTGTTTTTCGCTAGTTTTAAGCATATTTTCAGATCTTTTCTTTACAATGTTAAACGTATATGTTTATTCTGCACCATCGGAGTGCAGCTGCACGGTATATATGATGCCCACATTGCGGATCGCACTTGCACTGTAGTTGTACTGTAATTTACGTGCTCTCTGTTATCCTCTGATCAGTCTATAAAACCGACAAGAAAGAGCACAGAACGGCATGAGTATGGTAACTACGTCACAAGATGGCTCGTATACAAAGGGGATTACATTTACAGTACAAGTGCGATCAGCAATGTGGGCATCATATATACCGTGCAGCTGCACTCCGATGGTGCAGAATAATCATATACGTCTAACATTGTAAAGAAAACCGTTGAAAATATGCTTAAAATTAGCGAAAAACAAAACTAACCGAATAGGGATTACTGTAGGAGCACACCATAATTCACGACTTTCGTTATAAAAACGATTCGTTCGCCAAATATACCTTTGTAAAAAATTATGATTTTTAAACTGAAGGTGTGTTATCACATGTAGAAGTTATTGAGCAAATAAAAAATTTATATTCGCCATGTGAAAATAGTGAGAATTAATTTAATGTGAAAATTATTTCGAAAATTCCCGAATTCCAGCCTTCGTTGAGAGTTGATCGAAAAACTCTCCTTGACAATAGTTTCTTAGAATTAGCCAAGGGGTCGATTGCGGCCACTCCCGAATCGATTGGATTTGAAATAAACTTTTTAGGGAAAGGCGCCAAATCGTGGTGTGGTCACCTAGTGAAGCAAAATTTAAATTGGAAGGAATTTCCAAGTACCAGTGAACTACACTAATGGAACCTGTATTTATCACATATAAAAGAGAAAAATCTATTTTTCATCGATACCAAAAGATATCCGAGTTGTTGAATTCTCTCAGATAGTGTTTTCTATGTCTTTTGCCCTAAAATTTATATGAACCCATTAAGCCATCATATGAGGCCGTTTGCGTAAGAATCGACTAAAAGAAATAAAATTTGGCACAGTAAAAAAATCAAATTTTGGTGGTCGAGGTTCTCAAGGGTGCTTATGACGATGGTCACGTTCATTTTGCACCTAGAGACACCGTTAAGGCCAGACGACGTCGCGTTGAAATCGCGTTTTTCGCCATTTCTCGTGATCCGATAGTGCTAAAAATTGCAAAATATACCCTCAGAGGCAGAATTTGATGGCGATCACGCCTGTCTAATTCAATTTTCATGGAAAAATTTCTGAAATTTTCAAAATAGGAAATTAAGTCGATGGAAAAAGTCCGTTTTGCGAGATACATAGATCGGACCGGAATGGCATCAGGATTCCATAGAAAAAATTTCAGCCAATTTGCGCCCGAGTCATTCGAGATAATCAACTTTTAGTGTAGTCATTTTGCCGTTGAAGAGTAGGAAAGAGACAAGAGAGTGTGCTGGGGCGAGAGAGCAAAGAGGCAGGTGAGACGATCAGGATGGGAATGAAGGGGAGTGGACGGGATGCCCTTCCTTTCAACCTTCTCTGCTCTCTCACAATTTCATACTCTCTAGCCTCTTTCCTATTCTTCAACGGCAAAATGACTACACTAAAAGTTGATTATCTCGAATGACTCGGGCGCAAATTGGCTGAAATTTTTTTCTATGGAATCCTGATGCCATTCCGGTCCGATCTATGTATCTCGCAAAACGGACTTCTTTCATCGACTAAATTTCCAATTTTGAAAATTTCTGAAATTTTTCCGTGAAAAATGAATTAGACAGGCGTGATCGCCATCAAATTCTGCCCCTGAGGGTATATTTTGCAATTCTTAGCACCATCGGGTCACGAGAAATGACTAAAAACGCGATTTCAACGCGACGTCGTCTGGCCTCAACGGTGGCTCTAGGTGCAAAATGAACGTGACCATCGTCATGAGCACCCTTGAAAACCCCGATCCCCAAAATTTGATTTTTTTACTGTGCCGGCACTTAGTCGAGTCTTACGCAAACGGCCTCATATATCTCGTATTATTCGTAGGTACGCGGCGTCAATGTCTGCAACAGGGGTGTACGAGAAAATAACTTCGAGAAAAATTTCTCGAACTAGAATACTCGATTTATTTTTTCGAGAAAATAAATCGAGAAATCTAGTTCGAGAAATTTTTCTCTAAATTATTCGAGAAAATATCAAGAGAATTATAAAGTAAAGGAAAATGCGTTTTCATGACTTTTCCTCTCTTTTTTGAATCAATAGCAATACTTATTTGTGATAACACAGTCGAAAACAAAAGATTAACAGCGATTTGAAAACATAAACCCGGAATGTTTTAGCTGTGAAAACCCACCAAGGGGAAAGTAACACTAAGAAAAAGAAGAGAAGTGAAATTCTATTTGGCATTCTACAATCAATAATGTGGTGTTAAAATCTTGTAAAAGTAGATGGAAAAGTGAAAAGTAGTTTTAATTTTATGCTTGTAAAAGTAGGTGGAAAAGTAGCACATCTTCGTAATTGACAAACTTTTACAATACTTTTCCCTTACGTGAGTGTTGGATTGCTACTTTTCCAACTACTTTTACAATCATAAAATTAACACAGCTTTTCACTTTTCCATCTACTTTTACAAGATTTTAACACCGCATAAGAGAATGCCATATCGTAGTAAGCTCAATTTGACTCTTAAATTGAGTTGATTCAGCACATATGTATTTGACTTTTAAATCTATTTTTATTTTTCGCCAAATTTAACATTTTCTCGAATTTCTCGAGATGAGATCGAGAAATTTCTCGAAAAAAGTCGAGAAATCGAGAAACGAGAAATGCCCCTGGTGTGCAAGGAATCTGGAACCTGTAGCCTGAAAACGAAGAGAGTTATGACGTTTAGAAGCGGTACTTTTGGACTATACTGTACCTCTCATGCTAATAATGATAGTTGATAGGAGAAAAATGCATGAAAGATCGCTGGCCTAGCAGTGATCACCCACAGGACTTCGTGTGCTTTGACCCTTAAAAAAGGGGAACCAGAAGATTTAGAATTGTAAACTCTGTGGTTTATCTTAGTCATCCCTTGTATTAGGTTCATACACAGTACACTCATAACCATTTATTGAGAGATAACGAAAACGAGTGGGTTGGGGTAACAATCTCTTGAGCGTCTTCCTTGAGTAGGATACCTTCCTCATAGGTCCTTCGAAGATGCGGGGTACGATAGGTCTAGTCAAGGCTGAGGCTTGACTAGAGGAGATCATCATCCTACTATGAGAGTAGGGGTCTACCGGGACTTGGAGGTGCGGTCACCCTGAGCTGCACATTGTGGTGCGAGAGAGCTCTGGAACGATCGACCTGCCTATCAACCGGGACACGCCGAATGCCCCCCTTAGAATGAGAAGAGGCGTCCTTTTATAGGCGAGGGAGACATGCAAATGAATAAGCTAATCCGTAGGTAATTGAGTTACCCGGATCACAACTTTTAGTGTGCACTATTGTCATGGCTAACGTTGGAGATAGGAAGTCTATTAGAATTGAGAGATGAAGCGCATAAAGCGTGTAGCTCACTGGTTAGTAGTCGGCGCTTGTAACCGCGCCACGCGGGTACGACTGCCGTTTGCAATTTTCAATACATTTGTCTTTCATATTTGAAATTGCGCGCGTTCCCTGAGGACATCTTGGGGGAATAACGAGCTTTGAGCTCGGATTACGGTATTCCAGTGTACCTATAATTTTAGAGAAAATTGTTTTTGGATGCAGGGAAATGTGATCTATATTTCTGCCTAGCCAGTTTAGTCACGAAAAAACTCGTGGGTCCCCTTCTTTAACCTTACCTTTACATTTACCTTTACCCGGATCTCACGGTTTTCCGGACATCGATCAAAGCCCATTCTGATAAATTAATACTCTGGAATTCCGACGCAGTATTCCATGGGATTATTATGGCTGTGCTATTCGATTTTCACTCAAACAAGATGCAACTCGATGATATGATTTACCATTATAAATATAATACAACAATAATAACATAGTAATATCATATCTAGCAACTAGTCTCAGCGGCTTGTGGAATCTGATCCATGCGACTCGGTAACTCCTTAAATTTTATTATAATTATCAGTTTTATTTGCTAATTTTTGTTGCTTAATTATATCTTAATTTATACCTTGACGTAAATATCCGATCTTGCATTTCGATAGATCTCTCGACGAATCAATGGGGTTGTATAGAGAAAGAGACAAATTGGTAATATTGAAATGATATCCACTATTATTGGAATGAGAAGTGTTGACCAGATTAATGGAGCGAATACCTGTAAAATAACATTATTCCCTGAATCTTAGATCCATTTCAGTATGTTATCTCGGGTGAGAAAACGTCTTCATTTTGACCCTTTGCACCATACGTCTTCAGTATGTTCTCTGTAATTAACAAAGGATCCATTTTTCTCCCCATAATCAGGGCTGATTTTTCCTATGAAATCAGAAAACACAAATTTCAGTTTGCAAAAAGCAGAATAAGGAAAGAAGATAAAAAAACACAAAATGTCATAAAATCATTGATTTTTTTTGTCAGTGAACGGTATTTGAAAAACACTTCATATTGTACGTATAAAATTCACTCGTTTATTTGGTACGAGAATAGCCAGATACAGCCACAATGAATTTTATAGAGAGATAGAGTCCAAGCGAGATGGTACGTAGATCAGAGAGAGGGAGGATAATGGGGTTAATCGATAGAATATTTCTGCTTTTAGCAACTAGTAGCAAGGTGAGTTTTATTCAACACTAAATGATTTTTTATTATTTTCC
The DNA here is from genome assembly GCA_943737045.1 of Parapristionchus giblindavisi. Lineage (NCBI taxonomy): Eukaryota > Metazoa > Nematoda > Chromadorea > Rhabditida > Diplogasteridae > Parapristionchus > Parapristionchus giblindavisi. The sequence continues at coordinate 185,282 of CALSFV010000294.1, read as the reverse complement.
TTTAAAACTATTAAATTTCAAAAAAAATAATATTTTAAACATTTTCTGTTTTAAAAAGTATATTTTCGGTAGAAAATTTTGTCTCCAAAAAAAAAACAGAAAAAAACATAAAATTCAGACGCAGAATAATTTCTAGAAAATAGTTTCAGTTCTAAATATTTACAGAAAAAATGTTACAAATTCTCTTTTTTTCTAATTAGGTCAAACATCTCATATTGACCGTATAAAATATACTTGTTTATTTGGTACGAGAGTAGCCAACCACTGCCACAATGAATTTCTATGTTTAGAGAGAGAGCACCGGTGAGAGAGTAGGTAGATCAGAGAGAGAGCGAGGAAGGAAAGGAGGAAAGAGTGGGGACTTAATCGATAGTTCTTCCTCTGTTCAGCAGCAGTAGCAATGCAGTTATGTAAGTACATTTTATACGGACAATATCCTCTATTATACTTACTATCTTTCACAATTATAGAACAAATTTATTCCCCAAATGTTTCTTTTATTTTCTAGACTTCAAAAAGTTAGACAATTAAATCATTCGTTTTGTCGTTATTAAAGTTTCAAAGAAGAACATTTTCATTCAAATTAGAGATAATTGACTATGTTCAAGTTTCAGTTGATTTATCAAATAATATTTCACCAAGAAGCCGATAAAGTCACAGTTTTTTCCTTTGTCATGAAAAACATAACGAAAAGATAATTATCAAAGTGGAGTATTTAAAATTCAGGGGCCCATATGACGTCATATGTGCCCCTGAATTTTAAATACTCCACTTTGATAATTATCTTTTCGTTATTTCGTCATAGTGGAATTTCAAACGTAGGTCCTTCGTAGAATTGTAGTTGCATACCATGACTATCGAATATGCAGCATGTGCAGCAAGCATAGATGATGTAGTAATGAACAATCCTTTTGCCGTCGCAATTCGTATTCGATCAACCTGTAAGCAGAATGTAAAAGGAGTGAGTGCTAATATAATACATAATTCTAGTAATAATAAATGATCTGACCTTTGTGTATCCAAAGAGTACGTGAAGAGAAAGATCCACGGATGCTAAACATAGGATGATTGTTCCGAAGAAATGAGGTAAACTACCATTACTGGCTGAGATCTACAAAAATGTATTGAATAATAAGACGATCCATCGTATACTCAAGTCTCCTTATCCTTTCTATTTATAAGTACTTTCACAGTCATAGACAATACTCTTCCTTCCTTCTCTCATTAATGCTTTAGTTGGATTAAGATCAACATTATTGCCAAAATACGCTCTGACTCGAAATCAACTCTCGTTTATTTATTAATTCAGATTGGAACTATACCAATTTCGAATGAAACTATTTAGAAATTAAATTTAACAATTTGAAGAAAAAGAATTCATCATACCATATCCTCATCAGATGTCTTTATCAATCTATATATGACCCATGTATTATTGTATGTTATTGATTGAAATACAAATCCTTCCATAACATCAGGGATTGTCATCAATATTGGAATAATAAAAATAGCATAGAGAGTGCAAGTGTAGATCATAATATCTTTCTGAATTATATATAGTTAATTGAAAATCGAAAGGGAAAGTGGAATACGATGAATGATCAATATATTCATAATATCACCGTATATTCATAATTTTTATATTCATAATATCACCGATAGAATATCCCCTTGCTTTTATAGTCTCGCCTTTGTATTATCAATCTTTCCATACAATATAAAAATGGGAGAAATTAATCGCCACCGAGCTACAGTAGCGGCCAAAAGTCAGCGGCACTTTTTTTGAATTGCCATAACTTTTGACTCAGATGAGCAATAGGGCTCATGTTTTGGTAGGTTAGTATGGGCCATGTGGGCATCATATCCTAGTCCCGTTGTTATAATTACTCGTCGAATTATTTCGTAGTGATGATGCAACCAATTAGTACGTACTCAGCAGAGACTATTTCCTCAGCTGGATTTTTCTGAGGCTTGTTGTTAACAGTGTATGAGCAACATTTACTGAGGAGTTGAATCCGCTATGCAAGCCATTCGAGCTAATTCACTCCTATGAGAAAATCGAAATTTACGACACCCCTGATATAGAGCAAAAATGTCATAACTCTGTATTCAGTGAAGTTGCAGGCTCCAGACTTGGCAGCTATAATAGTCCATGAGTGATACAAAACGTGGCCGAGTATGATCCCGATCCGTAGAATTTTGAGAAATTTCGAAAAAATTTTTTTCTCATTTTTCGAGGTACAGGAAGTACCTGCTCAGGTTATCTTGTATTCTTTTTAACAGCCAGATGCCTTCAATATATAGTAAACGACAGTTTACCATTGTTTCAAGAAATATAGAGTTCTTCGAGAGAAGATATAATTGGGGAAAGGAGGTAGAAAACAGTTAGAATTTATTTCACGATATTTTCGATATTCTTAGAATTTGTCCGATTAGGCTCAGAAATTACCACAACCATTATCATGAAGAGGAAAGATGATCCCTATAATAGAATGGCTATCGATCCTCTTTTAGTCCCAGAAATAAATCATTTTACTTTTTAGATGGTCTGAAAAAAAAAAACTATTTTCGCCTCCTTTCACCAATTATATCTCCTCTCGAAGAACTCGATATTTCATGAAACAATAGTAAACTGTCGTCTACTATATATAGAAGACATCTGGCTGTTAAACACAATAAAAATTAACCAGAGCAGGTACTTCCTGTACCTCGAAAAATGAGAAAATTTTTTTTTCGAAATTTCTCAAAATTCAACGGATCGGGATCATACTCGGCCACGTTTTGTATCACTCATGGACTATTATAGCTGCCAAGTCTGGAGCCTGCAACTTCACTGAATACAGAGTTATGACATTTTTGCTCTATATCAGGGGTGTCGGAAATTTCGATTTTCTCATAGGAGTGAATTAGCTCGAATGGCTTGCATAGCGGATTTAACTCCTCAGTAAATGTTGTTCATACACTGTTAACAACAAGCCACAGAAAAATCCAGCTGAGGAAATAGTCTCTGCTGAGTAAGTACTAATTGGTTGCATCATCACTACGAAATAATTCGACGAGTAATTATAACAACGGGACTAGGATATGATGCCCACATGGCCCATACTAACCTGCCAAAACATGAGCCCTATTGCTAATCTGAGTCAAAAGTTATGGCAATTCAAAAAAAAGTGCCGCTGACTTTTGGCCGCTACTGTATATTGACAGTATTTAACATAAATTGTTACTGCAAAAACCGAAATACAAAATTGATTTCTTTTCTCGGTGGGGGATTTCATATATCAACTACTAACTGTAATTTGTATTGTTTAAATAAAAAAAAGACTACATTGTATTATCGATCCATCCCAATCAATACCCATAATAAAAGCTAAACTTTTATCCTCCCCTCCCTAAGCCTTGTTTCACAAACTAGGCCTCCCTTCCATCGACTTGTAAGGATTCTCCTGTTTTTGTCCTTCGTGTTCATGTCAGTCTGTCTCTACTGACACAAAGCGGTCCTCTTCCCGCTTAGGGCCTCCTCCACCCTAATATATTGAACCTGGAAGCGACGATACGCAGTGAGATCCTTCCCTACCTCTCTCCGATCCCCTCCCCTCAACATTATTCACACTATTCATTTATCACTTGCTGTCACATTTATTCAATGTATGATAAATTAAATTAAATTAAATTAAAATACCGAAAGGAGAGTTGATGGAGAATATGTGATGAGCAATCGATGAGCCGAATACATTGCAACTCGAAGAAATTGTATCCGTACAATTATCAATTGAATGCATCCAATCTATCATCATCATTATTATTCTTTAATTCATATTAATGTTTTAAGCTTTCTATATAATCGTTGACGATATTATAAAACGGAATTGTTTTGAAGGGGATTAGGAATGATAACTAACAAGAGTGGTAAAGGTTGGCGTTACGAAGTAACAGAGAAATGAGATGAATGGTAAGAATGGTGCTCGGAAACATAGAAAGTTAATAGGAAATGAGATGATGTCCTGAAATTATATAAATTTCTCTCTAAAACAGGTCGATCATTCTTAAAACTGCTCCATTTTGATTTTTTTGACAGTGCTTTTTGGAATTTCACGTTTTCAAAATTTTTGCCTTAAAAGTGGAGACTCGCGAATGTTCATGTAAATCCCTCATATCTATCTTGTGCAAATGCCAAGTGATGTGCGAGAAGTTAGCGCAGTCACTCATCCATCCCATAGCGCAGGGGTAAACGTTCGGAGTTGTTAACCATTTGTCGCTAGTTCAAATCCTATTACCGAATTTCCTCAATTTTCAAAAAGCGCGTAGTTCCCTCCTGCACAGGCCTGATAGTTCAATCATGTTTATAGCGATCAATGAGCTGAATCATCATAAAATAAATAGTGTGCGGTAGGTAGAATAACTTTTGCTACTTTTCTGTCTTCACAGTTTCTTTACGAAGATATTCGAGGGACTCTAACTTTAAAGATATCAAAATAACCTTTCTAAGCCTGTCGGCCTTTATTTGATTGGCCAGTACCAGAACGTTTCTATTCCAAAACTATAAGTTACAAAATGTTCTATTTGTTCATTGAATATCATGATAATTTCCTTGATGTCAAAACAATATTCATTCAATATCGTTTTTCTCAATCAAATTTGTACGCATGACCAAATATTGTCATAGTAGTGTTAGTTATAATTTCTATGATGGAGATATGGGAAAGTGTTGTTCAAGACATATTGAATAATCTAAGAAGGATAATATCTCACATTCTCCCATTCGGATTTGCGTCACAAGTTGGCAAGGAAACGCGCAGTAATAAAACGAACTTATTCAGGAAAATTCTATTCTAAGAAGAATAATGATTTCTTGGAGTTGCACTTGTGTATACGGTGAGATCATATTTCACAGAGAGTATAGTAAAAGAAGATTTATTGATTTCTTTTATGGTGAGTTTAGAAAAAAAAACTTACAACGATGCCAAGAACGATGAAGATTTGATAATAACCACAGCTCATTATCTTCGGATACCTCAATGTTGATAATGATATCACAATAGACCATTATGTATGACAGATACGGATCTTTCAGTACTGTACGACAACTTCGTAATTATCAAAGAATACATCCATATTGATAGAAATGATATACCTCGTCATTCTATAATAACAATATCCGGCATTGCCCAACACAGTAATGCATACTATTGAAGAAATGATCGACGACCATGGCTCCAACAGATCTAATTGCCGCATGCGTTTTACTACTTGCTGAAACGATATATGATATAATACACGATGTATATTAGCGAAACTCCGCCTACATTTACTATGCTTTTCGTCTTATTATGATATGTTAGAGGAGAATTGGTATAAGCTTAAACGTATGAGAACTAGAAGGAGATTATATTGCGAATGACATTCAGGATAGAGACAGACTATTGATTCTGTGGCACAATACATCACTTACTCATATATCTCCATTTCAGTTTAATTACACACTTTTCTCTCATTCTAATCACATCAAGCATATGTAATATACAGTACAGCACGATCGAGTTGATAACACATGTTCCTATGCGCGGCCTTGAGAGGCGTATTTGGACGCTTTTTTTCAGCGAAGTATGTATATACAGTACAGCAGAATCCCCCAGTGAAAATGGGCGCCCCGGGTGACCCGGGGAGCCCATGAGGCCCCTCGATTTTTTACGCTTTGAACGATGAATATCAGCCTTTCAAATTGTTTGCGTTGTTTTACTCCAGCGTTGACGGAATTTATCAAAGAAATTTTGGAATTTTATAAATTACGTAGCCTGAGAAAAAATATTGAAAATTATAATTTTTATTAATTTTTGGCAATGCCGCGCGAAAATTTTGCATAACTCGCGCACGCTCGGCAAATTCTATCGCAAAGTGAAATCTTCCCAGCTTTTCTTTTTCTTAGCACAATTCAGTTGACAAGCATTTAAAAATTCCAAACTTTCCTTGATAAATTCTATCAAATCTGGAGTAAAACAACGCAAACAATTTAAAAGGCTGATATTCATCGTTCAAAGCGTAAAAAATCGAGGGGCCTCATGGTCTCCCTGGGTCACCCGGGGCGCCCATTTTCACTGGGGGATTCTGCTGTACTGTATACACGAAAAAAATCTAGCACCCCCTTCTTTAAAACTGCTATTTCGCGAACTAGATTTTGAACTTTTGATATGTTCGTCACCTCTCTTTTCTCTGTTTTTTTTGCTCACGTTATCTCTTCTACCGATTGAGAGGATGGCGATGGGCTGCTCGCTTATCTTCACTGGATCCTGACAGAAGAGTGTTGGAATGGCACCCACAAGGGACAAAACGATCTAGAGGAAGAATTGAGATTGAAGGATGGATTTGTGAAGATAGTCGGACCAGGCTTTATGAACGTTGCAAGAAACAAGGATCAGTTGAACCAGCTCATGTCACTACTGATCCGGTGACTCACCGCTTAGTTGATCTTGATAAAATGATTAAATGTAAAATGTAAACCTCTTATATTATCATTTCTAACATTAAATATTATACAAAAAAAGTTATATTCGTGTTCCATCATTCAGAGTCGATAACTCTCATCATCTCTCCATATTGAAGACTGTACTCTGATAGAAGAAGAACATGAGAATTAGGAAGTTTCCAGATCACGCGATTCAGATCACTGTATAATTCGTTCCCAATTTTTTATGATTCATTTCACTTATGTTTATGATGTCGCAGACATTAACTCATATGACAGACAGACAGACATATGACATTAACTTGACTTGCTTGGAAGACTCCCTGTCAGTACAATCCAATAAGTCATGAAAATCTTTATCGATATTGCATGGATTAAGTGATTATTATGATTGCACCAATATGATGATTGAAAAAGTTAAGTGGTCCGGAATCAGACACATTTGAGTGTCGTAAAGTCTATCCAATTGCCGTTGGGAGCTGTGACAGTATCTGTCAGTTCTATTCGCACATATGGAACCATTTTCAATGTTCCCTGCAAGTAAGAGTTCATTTGGACGAATTTGATATAAGACCCAATTAATATAAATGCAAATAACATAAATATCGTATTTTATGTTTCTAACAGCTGTTTATAAGTTGGGTTTTCGTAATTCTAAACCCAAATATATGCACATATGTCATTTAAATATTATAGAATGGTTCCTGGTGATGAAAATAGATGACTGGAGAATCCAAAATAGTCCATTCGACATCATCGATATAATACAAAGAGTATGAAAAGTATTCTAACCCCGTCATCGTATTGTAGCATCATTCCAGATCCACATTTCAATGTACATCTACCCCATGCACACGATCCTGTTCCGTTGTCCACAACGGATTGATCATAATTCGTAATCACATCCGATAAATCTAAAATTTAATATTTATTACAGATGTATCATAATAAAAATCTCAATTGAAATCTCATAGTTCCCTCTTCTTTCACTGTACAGATAACCATTATTGTCTTCTTGCTTTGTTAGATTCAAAATCTTCCTTACATTTATGTACAGTACATCAGAATCCGCCCTATTGGCATGGACATCCCCCCTTTTAAATATACCTATAAGTATATTTAACGTAATTCAAATCCAATCTATTCGTGATAAATTCGGTCAAATCTGGAGTAAAACAACAGAAGCACTTTGAAGATCTGATATTCATTATTCACAGCGTAAAAAAAATGGGACAGAGAGGACACCCTGGGACACCTGGGGATCCCAATGGGGGGATTCTGCTGTACTGTACATAATGAACGGTGAGTGTCGGATGAAACATTGCGATTGTTTAAAAAAAGATAATTATCCACAATAAAAGCGTGAACAGAGTTATTTAAGTAGGTGAGATACGCTTACCAGAGTCCAGACAGGTTACAGTTGAGGGATCAGTTATCCACGAACCGCCCTCACAAGTTAATATTGGTAAATCAGTAGGCCCGTTGAACTACAATTATTTAAACATTTTCTTCATCAACTAGAGACCTTTAACGTTGAAGATTTGAGATTGTTCAAATTTTGAAGTGTGAATATCAATTCATTACTACTTATTGTTTCGCAATATATCATAATCCAGATTTTTCCAGAATTTTAATTTTCCTTTGTTAGTAGAATAGTAAAAGCTTACAACATCAGTAACGAGAGCACCACTACTGCAAGTCGCTATCCATATATCACCATCTTGTAAATATCTCAGATTAGAAAAGTTACAGTCTGGACATTGAATTTCAATAAGAGGGGGACATTCGTTCGGAGGGGGCGGTGTCGTTGTGACGACAGCTGCAATATAATACATTGAATTTAGCCTTGAATGTGTAGTTCGCCCAACCTCTGCGTTGTACGAGACTGAAGAAATGTTGGAAGTAACTTACAATTAGGATCTGTGTATGCACATGCAACCTCGTTAACATCATCCAATTCTACGTAGATGTTTCTAAGACATGTCACAGGGTTCACAGACGCTTCCATAACATCTCCGTTGTTATTCTGATATACAATGTAATTAAATAGCCCAAGATGAGACTAACCGAATAGAACATAATTGCGCCGTCTGGACAAGAGGCAGTGCATGTGCTCTTCATTGGCTTCGTACAAAGGTTATTCTCGGGGCAAAGTCCGGCGTTGTAGTTTATATCACATGAACATTTTTCTGAAACGAATGTACATCAGCGTTTAATTATTATATCTTTGGAATGACAAAGTGAATCATGGAAATCAACGCTGAATAGAATCACTTGTCTACGATGACTTTCATCAAGAAAATTAATCGGATTATAACATAAACACATTCAGAGGAAGAGCAGCGGAGGCCTTCAAGTTTAATTTTTTATCTCAACTGGGAATACACTCTCGCAGACAAGGATTGTATTCACCATATAACGACTTTCGCTTTAAAAGACCGTACCGCATCCATATTTATTCGTGTCGCTGAGTGCTGGTCCTCCAATCATTCCATATGACGCCGTAGATGTGATAATGTCACAAACTACTTCATTATACACTTTATCCTACAAAGGAATTGAATGCTTTCGTTTAGAGGAGTTGATTATTGGGAGCTGCGACCCAATGCCCACTATAACCTCTCATGTTTATGTTACTCAGCTGATAAAGTTGAAGGCCCATCTCGAATCCACACGTGAGATACAAGATGAAATCTATTTTCAGAATGATAACACAAGGTCTTGCGCATTGACCCTGGCGGACAATGGCTGGACTGTTCTACACCACCCGCTGTATTCAGACAACCTTGTCCCCCCTCTGACCACCATCTGTTTCTATCACATCCTCAAAGGAGATTACTTCGATGACAATTGTCGAGGTGGTATTGATCACTTCATCAAACCCTAAATCGAAAATTTCGGGCATGATGCGATCTACAACTTGTTCGATGAATGGTACACGACTATCACTGCTGAAGGGGGCAAACTTCGAGGTTGAGCCGGCGATTGTACATTTTGTGACAGATATTTTTTGTATATATTTTTGTAAAGAAACTTTCACATCAGCCTATTACTTTAAATAACAATATTAGTGTGATTCATTAGTTTGGACTTACATCTTCTGTGACAAGAGTGTATGTAGAAGGACACTTGAATTTGCATTGAAGTCCATCCTTGGTCGGATCCATGAATGCCTTTAAACATATTTATTAATGATGATCTAATTGGAGATACATTACTGGATCGGTAGGTGTATAGAAAGGTCGTGTAGCTGAATGACAATCATTACATAATGGAACTGAAAACACAAAGATAATTCAAAGGAATATTCCAAAAGAAGAAATTATTGAGCACACTGTTCAAATTATATTGTTATGCTAATTTCATAATGTAAATATTCCGAACACTCTATTTCTTATCCGTATCATCGAGCATTTTCAAAATGTAATAATTTGTATAATTAAACTTGATAAAATAGATAAATAAATAAATAAAGCATATATTATATATTAAATACACATACCTGTGCCGCAAGTGATTCCAACTTGGCTATCTGAAAGCTCATTTCCATTGACATTCACTGAATTATAGAGACATGTAGCTTCAGCTATCTCTGCAGCCGTTTTATCATCGTTCTGGAATCGAATATAAAATCTTTTTTTCTGCAATTATTATTCATACCAGAATATAGAGTTTATGATCAGGATCATCACACATATACACCTTGCATCCGTCTCCGTCGAGACTTTCCATCTATAGAACAAAAAAGGAATCTCTAATTAATAAGATCTCAGAATGACATACGGGTTTGGATTTGCAAATAACATCTACGTTATCCTTACAAGCAAGAGAAGAAGAATCGAATAACTTAGATTCATCACAAGTGTCGCATTGCTCTGATATAATAATTATATATTCTTTCAGATTTATTTCAATAACTTCTGTTTTCATTTTCGATTAATATATTAATGACAACCATGCAGGTCTGTAAAAAAAGGAAAATAAAGGAAATTAAAAAAAAATTACTGGCTCTTCCACAAGTTATTTGTGGTGTTCCTACGTCTGCCCCAGCATTTGTCCACTTTCCCTCCACACAATTGAGCTGAAAACATTTGGTACTTATCGTGATTCGTATGTAGAATGATAAATACCTCTGGAACAACAACAGGATCAAATGTTCCATCTGTATATCCCAGTTCAAAAGGTGCTTCACAACTGCAAGTATATTTCCAAATATTTTCGTAACAAAACGGTTAGATTTATATGAGGAAACGCACACAATTTTGCTGTCATCACCAGATAATTCAGAAGGATCACATATGTAGTCAGTCGGACAATATTCAGTCTCATCTCCGGCCAACGTCGGATCCGGGCACTTTTCTTAAATAAAAGAGAAATCAATATTTCCTATTTTCGCTAGCCAATTATATAAATTAATCAGTTATTTTTCAGAATGTGAATAGTTGTAGATAAAACGCCATTTTGTTAGAGTTTGAAAAAAAGCTGCTTATTGTGAAGTAATCGAAAAAGGCCGAAACGAACTGGCCACACAGGCATATTTTGGTTCCGAGACTTCCGATCCTAATTCGTAGAATTTTCCAGACAAAAACCTGAAGATTAATAACCATTAATAAAATGATTATGAAGAAAGAAGCATTAAGTACATACTTGCATATGATAGATGTCCCTATAGGATCTTTAGAGGGATCCTTCACTATAGAAAGTCTCGAGCCTGTTGGGCATGTTACTTCCTAAAAAATGCTTCGCGCATTAACAACGTCTCACTGCCAGGTTCTTCTAATTATATTCAAAATTTCGGCATTTCATAAAACGACTACGAAAATTGTAAGAATCATCTAAATGCCTAGGAAAAAACTCATTAAGCTTGCCTAATTTTATAGTTTTGTTTTTAACTCCAATGGAAAGTTGGTTGTTAATGAAATTAATGTGAATACCTGGTCATTGCCTTTTGGAGTTAGAGTCATCATTGTACGATAATATCCAGGAATATCATTAGTTGATGTAATCGTTGAGAGATCAGGACATGCCACTGCAATTATTATATTTTACTAATGTTTCTCTATAGAAAATGTGAGCGAACTTACAATAGTCTTTATTTGATGTCATTTCATAGATTCATTCTCAAAGATATTTTCCAAAAGAAATTTTATCTGGCTAATCGCAAAATCAAGGGATGTAATGATGCTTTTTTTCATTGTTCACACTTCGAAAATACGCTATCCATATGATTTTTATTTTCACAGTTAATTAAATTAGCTAGCAAACCGGTGGCACAAGTCACTCTTAGTGAATCAGACAATTCAGACTCTCCTCCTGGATGTGAGAAGATCCATTTTCTCGGGATACCCCTAAATCAGAATGATAATGAATGATACATCTAATGAAACATACTTGCAGACTGCAGTGTACGATGAGGGTTCACCATCTCCGACTTCAATATCACCATTATCATCTACAGTACTCATAATAGTTCCTTCCTCGCATTTCAACACCTTAATGTAGATTAATGATATACGTAATATCATTAATCTACATTAATTTATTCTGACTTGAATTTATATTAAGATATTATACCAGATGTTCTCCAGTATTCTCTGCTACCGGAAAGGAGAGCTGGTATGGGCCTATCATGGTTGCGTCGAGAAATTTCGGTTCGACAGGACAAAGCAACACTGGAGAATCGGTATTGGGAGAATCCGTAATGGGAGAATCCGTAATGGGAGAATCCGTAATGGGAGAATTCGTAATGGGAGAATCCGTAATGGGAGAATTCGTAATGGGAGAATCCGTAATGGGAGAAGGTGTATCTAGAGATTAAAATAATTAAAATTCGTTATTTATATTTCTCACAATATCGGTGTAAAAGTGCAATTAAGTCAATGTAAAAGTGCAATTAAGTTACAGCAAGTAAAATTTACATTCCGTAATCAAACTAATAAACATTAAGCGATCCCGAACCAAAAGATTTTTTCAACTGTCGAATATTGCCTTTTTGACTCGACAAATTATCTTTTTTCCAGATTCTAGCAGTGGAAATTTGTAGGCTCTGTTCTACTTGCGGGGGTTCATGAAAATTGAGGGGGCCCATGAAAATTGAGGGGGCTCATGAAAATTGAGGGGGCTCATGGTATCGTGCTATTGTCTCAAACAATGCTCAAAAAGTTTAGGGGGCCCATGAAAATTGAGGGGGCCCATGACAGTTTAGGGGGCTCATGTTCCTGGTCAGAACTGATCATGCTATTTTCAAAGTTTTTGTTCTGTTATCTTTGGCAGCGTTTGTTCTCTTGTTGTTATCAGTGTTTGTGTAGTGTGTGGACTTTCCAATGCGTGTGTGATAACAGGAGGGAAATTTATCTTGCCAAAATGGGGCAGAAATCTACTCCTCGTAAGAACCGTAAACGCAAGCTTGTCGCTGCTCCCGTTCCTCCCATTGTTCCTCCCGTTGTTCCCGCAATTCCCGTTCCTCCTGTTGTTCCGTGCGGAAACCGTAAACGCAGACCAGTGGTTCCTCAGACTCCTGTTGTTCAGCCTGCGGCCCCATCCCTCTCTGCTCAACGTGGTACTCGAAAGAGAAAGCCAGTCTCTGTGCACAGTCCCTCTCCGAGCCTTCCTTCTGGAAGCGGAACGAAGAGAGTTAGAGGTAGTGCATCCGCACCTGCCGTTTCCCCTGCAAACAATGGCGGCGGCAAAAGACGCAGCGATCAGGGAACGAGCAAGGCTGCAAGTGGATAAGTCAAGAAGGCAGGCCGCGGCCGTCCCTCTGGCAAAAAGAATTGAGTGAGCTCGTGTTAATTGAATGAGCGTTGTTGTCCCGATAAATTTCCTTTCATGTTATCATACGAGTTGAAAAGTTCAAACATTACACAAACACTGATAACAGAACAAAAACTTTGAAAATAGCATGATCAGTTCTGACCAGGAACATGAGCCCCCTAAACTGTCATGGGCCCCTTCAATTTTCATGGGCCCCCTAAACTTTTTGAGCATTGTTTGAGACAATAGCACGATACCATGAGCCCCCTCAATTTTGATGGGCCCCCTCAATTTTCATGAGCCCCGCAAGTAGAACAGAGCCAATTTGAAATATTTTAGCATTATTTTACCGGGTCCAGGCTTGATGGGCATGCATGAATTTACTGAATAAAGAAGACACGATACTACGAGAGGTAGCCGCATCTGAAAGACGAAGATTATGATATTGAAATATGATTAAAGGCACACCCCAAGCTAATTTCACTCTCCGCATTGGCAATACTCTCTCGCAGACAAAGAAAGCGAGAGAGTATGGCCAGAGCGGAGAGTTTCAAATTAGCTTGGGGTGTCTCTTTAATATAATATAATATGATTAAGTTGGAACGAAAGTTGAAATGGACGATGATAAGAGTCAATGATGATATCTCACCGATGAAATGATTGTTGCAGAGTTTTATATAAGAAAAAGGAGGAGTTTCAATTTATTTAGGGAAATAAAACCTGCTATATGGTTGAATGAGATGATGGAGAAACGAGAAAGCCTAAGGTGTCCATTGGATACCCCTATGCCCTCTCATATATCATTATCACAACTCCGATAAATCATTATCTTATTCTACAATGGACATCTTAATATTATTGGTAATATTCACCTGCATCTTCATTCCTCAAAACATTAATTCAACGATTGGTTTCATCTTCTATCATTGTAAAATGAACAGTTGATTCTATCCGTTCTTTACCGTAAATTCAATCGTCAAATTCTCTGATTCATCATACTTTATCGCTTTTCCAACGAGCGGATTCGTGTCGCCATAAACTTGAAAAAGCTGATCAACTCTCGAACTTTTTCCATGAGCTATGAGCTCGACTAAGTCAAAACAGCCTGTCATCAATTCCTTCAAATCTCAAAATAATCTCAAACAATGAAGAATTCCCATTGCAACACAGCTAGATAATTGTAAGATGATTTCACTTAACATGCCGATACAATTGTTTATAGAAGTGAAATAAGAAGATAATGGATAATGCTTAATGTACTCTTATACTTTTAAATAGGGATAAGTAAAGATCTTTTAAAATGAAATATCATGATAATATCATATAGTCATAAGGTCATATTCGAATGGAAAGAAGTGCGATTAGACAGTTGACTTTCAAAACAACATGGGGTTTTTGTTCTTAAAGTAGGAGGATTTAGAGATCCGAAAAGGAAGAGTAAGCAACATAAATATACGGTAGAAATGCATAAAAATATATAAGACATTTAGCACTTTTGGCCACTCCCCCTATATCTTTTGAGACACAGTAAATTTGCATGATTGACAGTATAAAACGCATTAATGTTTTATTTTTTTAATTATTTTTTCTTAATACTCGCTCACATTATAATCTAATTAAAGAGAGAAAAAAGGCATGGCACAACTTATGACCCATCTTGATGAATATAAACTAAATATTCTATCGTGACTCATAGATATCTAATTTAGCTCAGCCGAAAATTAACGAATTTGAAAAAAAACTACTTTAATCTTTTGTGATTTCCATTATTTTTCCATAAAGATCATTGAGATCATTGGTCATTGAGATCTCTCTATTCTTCTTCCTTCCTTGTGAACACTTTCAACAAAGGGTTGGTTTGATCTCTTGGACTATGTCTGTTTCAATGATTTTTGCCGGTTTTTGATGACGTCCCAACTGTGCATGGAACTCAAAAGAGTATCTAATTAAACTCATGCACTTTAAATATTGACTTTGAATCTTGTCATTTCACTCGATTTCCTCTGTTTTATTAAACTATCTGCAGTGCTGCGTAATATTTATCAAATTTTGATCACGCCAACTGTTTCAAAAAACAATATTTTTGTGATCATCACGATCTCTTCTTTAAATTTCTTGTTATTTTTGAAAGATGAGAGAGGAAGTCAGTTCGTGGGATAGAGAGATGGGAGATAGAAAAGAGAGAAAAGGAGGGAGAAACGAAAGTGAATAGTGATTAAGGAAATGAAAAGATGAAGAAAAGATTGCAAAGATTGTTTAAATGAACATGTGGTGGAGCTGACATTGAACCATATCATTGTCTTTTTATCTTGATCAGTTCTCATTGAGATTATGTTGAAATTGCCCACACATAGAGAAAAAAGTGTTAACACACCACCTAGCTGTAATACGGAGAACACAAGAACTGTGGTGTGTTATATTTAACACTTTATTGGTGTTATTTTTCCAGTTGTTATATCATTTTACACTTTTTTCCCTGTGTACATTTGCCCAGGGTTTCCAGGAATAGAGGGCTGGAAAGAAAAAAATGGCAATGAACAGATAATTCTTCCAAAAATTTATCATATCTGAAATATCAATATATCTAACAAATATTATCCATATAAAAGATCTATATTGAAATTAAGAAAAGAGCTTAGCTACTGAGTGGTTTGGCTGTTTTTCGCCATATTTCAAGCACCTTTCCATGTGGTCATTCACCAACTCTTCTGTTGATCGTTCAGCGATTCACGATATAAAAATGAATTACGGCATGCTTAATTGATTTTCGCTTTCGAATGGTTCTACGACGAAAAGAGACTTCCCACAAGATGGAGCAACCTATTTCGGAAGACAGTTGGAGGTAACTTCCTAATTATAAGCGAAGCCAAGAATGTCATGCATAAAAAGGAATGTCATTCCATGCGATCCCTTGATAAATGTGTTACAAATGAAATAGAAAAAATAAAGCACTTTCGCTGAAATATCAGTAAAGCCCACAGGGAATTATTGTGAGGAAGTAAAATCATCTGTGATGATCAATCAGAGATATAGAGTTCGTTAAAGGAAATGTGGAAAGAAAGAACTGATATGATGACGATATCAATGAAAGTGAAATGATCTCTATTCTAATCATCTTTTTTATTAGAGCCAATCTTTTTTTCTTTTTATAGAGGCTCAAGTGGATTCGTTCAGCCCTGTCCATCTTATCGATTCCAACTTTCAAAGCAAAAGAAAAGCTTGAAGCAATAACACAATCAAAGAAAAAATAATTATACAACGATATATCGAACATAAGAATTATCGGAATTATCCCCAACCACATCAGCCTCGTCTCCCCCCATATCCCCACTGGGCTTGAACAATCGATTCAGGAGCGAATGCCATGAGAACAACCACTAGCAGTAGTTTAGTAGAAATCATCGCAGTAGTTTGGACAGTACTATTTGATCCACTTTTCATGCTACCTAATATAGTACCCGTATTTGTGTGAGTGATTGTGGATTTGATTTGTGGATTTGACGAATAAACATCCACATCTAGATAACCAACTGACCATTATTTGCATTATACATAGAAGAAATTTTATTTTTTAAAAATTAATTTTATTATGAATCCGCTTTCAAACGTTGCCGAATCGAGCTGAGCTTCGGTAAAATCAATATTGAGTTGATTCGGAAATTCGTATGGCTTCCTACACAAACCATCCGAATGAGTCCATGAACTCATCTATCAATTATCCAAACAACTGCTGGTGTGGTTTAGTGAAAAATGTAGAAAAGATGTGAATTTTCGAATCAACTAGTCGGATTTCAATATCGATTTTCTCGTAGCTCAGCTCGATTGGGCAGCGTTTGAAAACGGATTCGTCATAACTCTGGTATTTCAAAACTTAAAGTCTACTTAAAGTTTTCACTTGAAGTAGACTTGTAAGTCTACTTAAAGTTAAACGTAAGTCTACTTAAAGTGGTGTGGTATACTGTAATACATTTCGTCAAATGTTCTTTCACTTTAACTATAAGTAGACTTAAAGTCTACTTAGACTTAAAGTCTACTTCATGTGACGTAGTTTAAGTTGACTTTAAGTTTCGAAATACCGGAGAAACATCGAAAACTGGTTATAGTCATGCTATTGCTATCTCATATCTCCAGGACCCTTATCAAGATGAGGTATGAAAGCAAATCTGAGGTATTGTGCGTATAAAATCTACTTGCATAAGAAAATGACACTGGGCTCTAAGGAACGGAAGTCGCCCAAAGGCTAGATCTCGCCTAACTCTCGATTGTCTCTCCGCTGCCTATCACCTAACCCGGCTGACCTTCGCCGCGCGCTATTTGATATATAAAAGAGATTGGCATAGTTTCTGAACCATGCAAAACAAGAAATACACAACCACAACCCCTCTCTTCTTCTCTTCTCCACAACCCCGAACCCCTTTGGGGGGAGATACCCTATTGACTTCATGATTGAAATAGTCTCTTCTACAAGTAAACAAGTGATTTTTCTACGCTCAATATAAAAGCAAATTAATTCAAACATGTTTCAAAGGTCGTTATTTTAGCAAAGAAATTTCTCTCAAGCTATAATATCGCTATATTGATAAACAAAAGTGATATCTACACCAGGAACAATATTGGGGTATACAAGTATAGTATATAAAATTCTATTTTCACGAGAAATATTTTATCATGTATAATGTATAATGATTGAAGAGCGAATAAGATGAATCAATCCATAGCAGATGGAGGTTTAAACATAGATTGTCTCCTTCTATCGTAACTATCACCGAATCGATTGATCTTTGCCGAGGTCATCGGACGAATACCGTGACGAATCTCAGTTTCCTCAATTTTTTTAAAATATAAAGATCTAAATCTGCATATTGAAACAAAAAAAATATTTACGAATTTACGACAATTCATGTTCACCAACAACACTGGGGATTCTCCCCGACTACTATGACTAAAAATATTAAACAGACCCTCTACTTTTCAGTGTTTCAATTCCCGCCAGTGTTGAAGAACGCGACCAACGAAATAGGAAATAATGTGCAAAAATCACTACCAGCGACTTGACTCCAACCCGATAT
The DNA here is from genome assembly GCA_943737045.1 of Parapristionchus giblindavisi. NCBI lineage: Eukaryota > Metazoa > Nematoda > Chromadorea > Rhabditida > Diplogasteridae > Parapristionchus > Parapristionchus giblindavisi. The sequence continues at coordinate 166,997 of CALSFV010000294.1, read as the reverse complement.
TTCCTTCAACTGGACACACTATTCGACTATGGGTGTTTGTTAATGCAAAATTACTATTCAATTCAATTCAGGCAACACGCCGTATATTGTGGTAGAGTTATCGCTGTGAGACGCAAATGTAAATTGGCGGGAATTCAAAACTGATTTTCCGTGCTTTTTTCAAGGGAGTTACTCTCCTTTTAATTACAAGAGATATCTCGAACTGAAAATAATTTATGAGAAAATGCCTACAATCTTCTTTCGTCTTTTAAGCATCTTGAGTTGTTCATCGATCTCTTGTTCTGTCTTAGCTCGTTTCTCTCGATCATGCTCATCCATTTTCCGAGGCTGAAACCATTTAATTAATCTTTATTTAAGTTATTTTGTGAAGAAGATCATTTCTGGATTATCCTTTAGCGATTAACCACAACTTACATCAATCTTCTTTGTGAGTGCGAAACTGCGTTTCGATTTGTCTGCTCCTGTAGGCACTGAATACGCGTGAAGATATTTGAGACGTTGCTCAGGTTTCAATGACACTTCCAACATGAGAATTACCTTCGCCCACTGTAAATTACATTTGCATCGATAATAAGTGAGACTGAGTATACTCGCCTGTCGTTTATATTCGTTTGTAGTCTCTGATATTGCCTCGTATGTTCTGGTCATCATAGCAATCAATAGATTTAGTTGAAGGATAGATACACACAATTCGAAAACCAAGAATACTGCCTGACAAAATTTTTCCCTTCATTTCATAACTATTCACAAGAAACATTGATAGGGTCTCCAAATGTAAAAAAAATATATATAGATGTTATTATGTTACAACATTGAAACCTTTCCGATCGCAACGGTTGTTCTAACGGGACAATCTTCAAGACGTCTGTAGAATATCATAAACTCTCCAATCGTCATTATGAATGTTCGAATAATCGATTCCTGTAATTCATCAACCCATATCTTAGTGATAATGTGCTACAATATTAATCGATAACATGAATTCAATGCAGCACGTGTTATGTTTTATATTATCTCATAATCTTTTAATTTACCCGACCCTATATAGTGTACATTGACTAAATCTTCTTACCTGTGGAGTATCCATAATGTTTTCCCACACAAAATCCTCTCCATATTCTTTATTGCTCACAGCGGCTTCACAAGTGTAAAAGATCGTGTAGAATGCTTCAATTATTTATCCGAAAATATTATAATGAGAAAACTTCTTATCTCTACTAATTCATCAAAAAGCATTTCTGGTAAATATGTAATTGAACTTTATAGGTCCCACCAAATTGCTATCCCACTCTCGATATTATTCAATCGTTTCCTTCTTTTGTCTCAGTGTCCATCTATCTGGCTGACAGCATATGTTAAACCAGTATACAAAAGAAAAGGTAAGAAGCACGAATTGCCTAATTATCGTCCGATTAGCCTCACCTGCGCCATTTCCAAAGTTATGGAACGAATTGTATGCAAGGAAATAACAATTTTTCTATCTAATAACAATCTAATGCCCAATGAACAACATGGATTTCGCATGAAACGCTCATGTAATACCTGTCTAATTTCCACTTTTGATGAGTGGCACAAATCATTGAACGAGAAGCAGTTCATTTCATGTGCTTTCATTGATTTTTCTAAAGCCTATGATTGCATCCCACTTAACCTCCTCGCATATAAATGCAAAAAGAATGGCATTAAAGGATGTTTACTTAGATGGATTGTATCTTTCTTAAATGCACGAACACAATCTGTACTTGTTGGTCAGTCCCTATCCCGTCCATTTTCAGTTTCTAGCGGAGTACCCCAAGGATCAGTTCTTGGTCCACTCTTATTCTCGTTGTACATTAGTGATATCTCTTCTATTCTACCTCTCCATTCTCGCTGTGCCATTTACGCAGATGACATTAAGTTGTATACCGTATCTAACACGTCCTTATTGCAAGAATCACTGGATCGCATTAATCAATGGTCTAACACATGGGGATTATCCATGTCCCCTACTAAAACAGTTGTTATGCATCTCGGTCGAAATCATCCTGATGTCTCGTTCTTTATCGGTAACTGCACCCTACCAGTAGTTGACAAAATCAAGGATCTCGGGATAACCTACAACAACAAGCTAGAATTCAATGATCACATTGAAAATATAGTAACAAAGGCATCAGCACGTTGTGCGTTTATTCATCGATCGTTTAAGTCCCGTAGTATAAATGTGTATGCTCGTCTCTTTACAACATATGTCCGTCCTATTTTAGAGTACTGCAGTGAACTTTGGTCTCCTCAATCAATATCCCTTATTGCACGTATCGAGTCCGTCCTTCATCGATTTTCCAGGCTCGTGTTCAGCAAGTGTAATCTGCCATATCGACCTTACCTGGAGCGCATACAACACCTCAAGCTCCCTTCACTTCACTCCCGTCGAGATCAGAATGACCTCATATTCACGTACAATGTAGTCCACTCTCATCTTGACCTTGATGCCCGTACACTCTTTCTATTCCCTAATCTTACCAACACTTCACGTAGACATAATTTATATTTAAGAACCCACAGATCTCACTCAAAAAAGTTCACATCTTTTTTGACAAATCGTATTGTGCAAAAATGGAATAATCTTGACAATAGTGTTGTTTGTACCCAAAGTGCTAATGTATTTAAGTCTTATATTCGTAACTCATAAGTATTGTATGCTACGATCTAGTAATCGTAGCCTTCTTTCTTTCCTCCTGACTTTATCATATTGTTTAAACATTTAATTATGAATCTTAAAATACCCCCCGAGGTCAGATAAATTTATTATTATTATTATTATTATATTCATATCAGAGCCGTTATACTCTAATCCCCTAGTCTTTCTTTGCTCGTCATTGTACACGATAATGATCTATCTGTGTCCAATATTACCTTGACTAAATCCAATCATGAATATAAGATATATCATGATGAATCGTCGTAGATCTGTAGCGATAATAGTGTAGATCATCAAAACGAATGGACCGATGAATTTGATTGCACTGAAATGATATCAAATCATATAAGTATATCCATATTATGAATGGTATTGTGTTATGATTGATTTGTTATGTATTATCTCATATTATATTCTTTGACAAAACTCACCGACAATAGAAAAGAAAATGTATGGTGGTAAGTACAACGGAGTATGAAACAAGATAGTTTTCGATAACAACGAAATTGCGATCCAAACTGCACATGAGTCTCATTGGAATGCAGAAAAGAATCAAAATCCTGAATAATCAATAAAATCAAAATTTTTAAATTATCAGATTCTTAGTCACCATGAAATTTTGTAGATGACCTTGGCAGGAAAGGCTTTCTGTAACAAACTTCATTATTTCTTTGAATACCCTCAGGGGTCACTCTAATTGTGAACAGGTCACACATTATTATTTTTGAACTGCGAGTGCGGACACGCTCTCTTTCTGACAATCGAGGGGACAGGGGGGGCAGACCTAGGGACACTGGGCGATCTCATGTCAATGGGTTTCTGCTGTACTGTTACAACACTATTATAACGGTACGTTTTATTGGCTTTAGACAGGAAAACACGAGATACGTAATTACTTTTCAGTTTGGTCTAAGTTGATTCGATATTTACCCCGAATCGTGATTATTTAAAGCTTTGTCTGCCATTATTGGTTGACCGATGTATCTGTCTTTTTACAATCAACACAATTCGAGCCTCAATAATCGCTCAAATGTTTACCTTGTGAGTCCCTTTAAAGTGACACCTTAATACATTTAATCTCGCAGCAATGCCAAGAGCGAATGGGGAGTTTCAAATTGCGCGAAGTATTGCAAATATCTAATTTTTATTGAAACTTACATAAACATTGACCCATTTGGTTCTTCCGATTCTCCGAATATCCCTAATATCCATGACTATTTGGAATATGATCATTGCTATCACCGATGCTTCACAACCCAGGCGAATCTAATAAATGTTATAAGTATTACCAAAATATTAATGGTTATGCTGTACGGAATAACCATTCTTTTGGTTATTCAGAAGTAGCGTGTATTGAAAACGAGTGATATTACTCTTGAATTTTTTCCCCTTTGTTGCTTTCATTATTTATTTATCTATTAAAATGTTCGAGAATAATTGTGTTTTGTAACTGACCCATCCTTGTTCGAGAGGCAGACTTCCATACTGATAGAGGTGACATCGAACTGCCGTGTCATCTGTAAACAATATAATTTCTTTATCGTTTTCATTAATACCATAAATAACACCCACCATAATAGGAAACATTCGTCTGAGCGACACCATATCTGTTCACGTAACCTTTAGTCTCGAGCTACAATTCTTTCTATTTAAAATATTTATTTTTCGAAGATTCAATGGTCGTATAACTTTCGAAAGTATGAATAAAATTAACCTCTGTGGACATAGAGAATGGTCTTTGCATGAATGCAGTAAAGAATAATATATAATAAATAGCAAATTGAAGTAAAGATAACATCCATCTGGAAGAAAATACATATATATTTACATTATTTCATCTTTATTCCCTTACTCTTTCCTCGCAAAAGTCTCCCATTTCGAGTCCAATAAGTCTTCAAGAACTCCATCGAGCATTTCCAAATGGGCATTCGTGGTCTGATTTTAAACGAATTAAAATACAATTATAATAATGCTACAGGAAAATTTGAAACTTTCGTCAAAGAAGGTGTTGAACTACAAATAGTGATCTCACTCCATATACGCATAAGGACAATGCGCTCGTATCATCAAGATCTCCGTTCTCGTTATTGATCGTATCAATTCGTGAGAGAGGATATGATACCTAGAATTTGAATTCATCAAGCTTTTAAAATAGCGAAACATATCTTAACCAGGTTTCTAAGAAATTCTATGAAAAATATAGAATAGGTATCATAGAAACCTTGGAAGCTCTCGAATATTCCCAAATGGTGAATCCCTCACAGTCAAGAAGCTCGTTGAACATCTGAAACGGTGTGAGATCACAAATCAAATGGTAGTGGTCTAAAGTGAGATGGTCTCTTCAACTCTCAATCAATAATCGTTCGTTGATAGAGAATAGCAGATGTGATGAAGAAACTGAGGGTTTTTAATATTGTAACCTCACCCTCTTTTTCGCAAGCTTAGCAGCCAACGTTAATGGTGTAAGCTTTTGCTTGTTCGTTATTCGAAGACTGGCCCCTAATTCGATTAATAGGCGGAGCATTTCCTGAATATTTTTTATTTGAATTCGTTGAATTCGATATAATCCTAACCAAATTCTCGTGAATCACACACATGTGCATAGCCGTATTACCATTTGTGTCTTGCGCATTCAGATTCGCCTGCAATTATGTTTACCATTTTATGGCTTGGATATTTCATTGTATCATGCATGCTTTTTTCATCTGTGTGGTGTACATATTTTCTAAAAATGAAATATGTCTGTATAAATCACGAATATCCACCATAATGCAATATATAATAATAATCAAACCTTGTAAGCGTGAAGGAGACGTACACAATCAGGATGATTCATACAAACGGCGAATGACAGTGGATATTCACCAAAGTACATTGTGCTGTAATATACTATGATATAGTACATGTTATACTGTAGAACAACATTATTTGCATTACTATTAATTATGCAATTTTTAAATATTATTGCTAAATATTTTATTTCTGTTCTCGTATTCATGATATGACGAACCCTGTATAATTGGTCTTATCCACTGCCAATTCGACATATTCATGTTCTAAAGAATCTGTACGACTTGATTTCTGATCATCAGCACAAAAATAAGCACCGAAGCATCTTGAGAGAAAGATAAATGATTACAAGTCATCTAAAATAATATGAGTACCTGATATTAACATCTGCTCCTTTCTTGAGTAACCAAGCAACAAGAGGGACGTCTTGATTGATAATGGCTTGATGAAGAGGGGCCAAACCTGATTAATAATGTTATGAACGGTTAAAGATTTAAACAATACACAATTTCATAGAAGGTCATGAAAAAACTCTCCCAAAACGCCTACCGTAGTAATCCTCGGAAATATTAATGTCATTGAGCAGCTTTGGAAATTGATTGAACAACTTGAGAGCCAGCTTATTGTGTATATTAGATCCGTTGAGTAAACAAACTCCCACCAGAGTCTCGCCCATTGAACCTAAATATCAGTATTTTTAATAGTGATTTCTTACTCAAAGAAATGAGTCTTAAGTTCAAGCCACGATATCTCGTCTAAAAAAAGATGTATCTTCAGATCTGTTGATTTTCAGACCTTTCATGATCTTATATATTACCTCTATCTTCCAACTTCCACGCAATCTCTCTATACTTCGATTCACCTTTGGCTCCTTTTCCACCTCCATCGAGAAGTTTTAGAGCTAGAATTTAACAATTTATTGAGTCATGTAAGGTACACACCTTTCTTAAGATCTCCAACATTTTCTCCTTCCTGATTGAAGTCATCCAACACATTCGGACCACTCTTTCCCTTCCCTTTCTTACGTGAGAACGCTCCAAGCATAGCATTTCGCTCCTAAAGTGGAATGATGTTTATTTGAACTGCTCGTTCACATTTGTTCTATAAGTAAAAAAGGCGAAACTGTGATGCAGTGTTTTGCTTTGTATAAAAAAATATAGATATTAGCTCATTTCACAACCTTGTTTCTTAGTTTGACTAATTCCGTAACAGTCACCAGCTTCCCCTTTCCTTGGTTATAGAGGAATTCTCGGACCTGTAAAAAGAGTATGAGTATGCAAAAGACACTAAATCTTATAGATCTCGACGGTAGTGATATTTCGGTGAAGGTTGTGAGTAATGTCATAATATAAGAGAAAGGCACCTTAACATCGATATAACTATCGACAATTGAATGATCTCCGCTCCTCTCAGCATATCTGAATCTTCTTTGTATTATGTTAAATGGATATAATATATCATTATCAATGAATGTCTTTTAAAAATGAGTAAAACCTCATCCAGGGTACAAGATCTCCTCCTCCATGCATATCGACCAATCGATACATTTTCATATCTTCTCGAAGTTGACCCATAGTGCCAACCTTACTGTTATCCGACGATTGACCGACGCCCATTTCTGATAATTGAAAAGGGTATCATTATTAAAAAATATTGTAAAATTAAAGTCAATGTGACACAATAAATGAATAAATGAAATTTGAAAGAGATTACCCCTTTTCTGCGTTTGTTTCAGTCACTTTTTGATTTAACCAAAATCATACATTTCAGGAGTTTATCAGGAGGAATACCAAACTTTTATGAGTTTCAAAGTAAAAAAGGGTATAGCAAGTTCAATCAATGGTAGTCAGATTCTTGCCTGAGAAAAGTGAGTTTATTATCTCATTTCTCTCATATCCCTTTATCGGGGCGATGGATATAGAGAAAGGGAGGTTTGAGAGATAAGAGTAAGAGATAGAACGAGATAGTGGGAGATATGAATAGAGTCTTATGATTACCAAGGCAGCTGGACAATTGTAGTAAGAAAGAAATTATGGCCGAATGTTGAAGGAGTGAGATATCTGAAACTTCATTGATTTGTAAAGATTTTTTACATGATAACAAATTTTTCCAGAAAACAATACTACTCATTAGCAAAAGTTATTGTAAAAAGTAAACCGCATCGATTAAAGAACTTTTCATAGAAAAAATTTCATAATGAAAATGATACATTATTGGGGCTTCACCGTTGACTATAAAACATAAAACAAATAGATAAAACAGAAAATTAATTAGATCATGTTTGTTACTCTTAATGAATAATGAAATGTGAGAGCAATACTCCATTTGCACTCTTTTTCATTGTACTAAGTGCAATAAATGTACTAATGCGTCACTGTTGAAAATAGTGTTGCACACTCTTAGATAATTGAATTTCAGGAGATATATTCAAAAATGCATCCCAATATTTTTGCGTTTCTTATGTCTTCTGTGAGTTGTCCTGTAAATTGACCTGCTTTAAAAAACTGGTTTGGAACCATGAAATTAAAATTGGATATATCATCAAACAATCTTGTTATTGTGAAAAAAATAATTCCCATTAGTCCGATTATTGCTGTTTAGTATTTTATTAGGATTTTATCAACTTATTCTAGAATATACTGTTATGGTAACATTTCATTTTACCGCCCTTCGCCTATTTTTTTAAACAATTTTAATGATCTTTTCAGTTTGCTTTGTTTTCTTCCTTCACCATGTCGAGCATTGGGGATCATGGAATGAGCATATCTTGTTCTCTTATTCATACGTACTTCCCACTGGAATGACGTGAATATACGCAATAATATCTATGGTCCACAGTTTGCGAGAGTACGACCTGTCGACAGCGGGTAGCCTCTTCATTTGTAGTAGTTTAGAGCAAGAGATTATGTGAAGACATTATTTATCATTTGATGATGAGCACAATTTAGTGTGAGAAATTTAGGAAATATACCCGTTTTCATGAAGCTAAGCAGAGAGGCACACAATATATCTGGATTATTTAAAGCCATCTATGAATTATTATCTTTGAAAGAAGATTACACCTCTAGTTAATAACTGATACCAACAATCATAGATACAATACAGTCATAAGCAATTAATGTCGATCAATAATATAGTGTACTGGGAATCTCTCGATCCAATGAAACCGTTGAATGTCTCGGAAGACCATGATTCGGAGGTCGTTGAATAGTTCCAGGATGCTGCATAAGCAGACCCTGAAAGTACGATACTGAAAGATTCCATAATACATCCCAGGCACATTTGAAATTTTCCGTTCTGTCCTTTTAGTTCGATAGTGAAAAGCCAAAGCTTATTTTTCAAATTAGTATTCACAAACTCTTTACCGTATGTCTCCTTTGATTGGTGGATCGTCTTTCATTGGTTCTTTCTTCTCTTCTTCCTTCTGATCCTACACTACTCACATCTGTCGATCGATCACCATTCATATATCGATGAGGTCTTACAGTATCCTTATTGGTATTCCGACAGCAAATATACGCCTGAAAAACAAATCTTGTTCACCAGTTTCAGACGAATTCATGCAAATTCATTTAGAGAAGTACCTTGCAAGAAACAACAAAAGTATTGTTGTTTTTAGAACCAAAATACTACAATTGACCATCATATCCATGAGAAATATAATTATTCATTTCACATAAAACTTACGCAAGCACATACGAGAGCTGTGACAACCAGAAGAGCAATCGATATTGAAACTAACATTATGGCTGAAAATATCGATTTATCATTCATCAAAAACATTTCCGTTCCAATCTCTGAAGCGCTTGAAATTATTTTCAATATCTCGTATGAATCAGGAGTTGTTCCCTCCTTATGGCGTCACTCCATAATTACCCCAGTCAAGAAACAACCTCCCTATTCTGACCCTATGAACTACCGTCCGATATCAATAACTTCCCTTTTCTGCCGCATCTTCGAGCGCCTTTTGTGCAAACCAATAATCAATCACTGTGAATCGTTAGAAATATTTCCTGATGAGCAATATGGTTTTCGAAAGAAAAGATCACGAGAAATGCAAATGCTTGAGGTTCTAGAACATTGGACCACGTCTATTAGTGACGGTAAACCTGTCGATGTCATTTATTTTGATTTTGCTAAAGCTTTTGACAGAGTATCGCACAATAAGCTTTTAATGAAATTAAGCAAGATTGGTCTCTCGACTAGAACTACAAATTGGATATCCGGGTATCTGCAAAATCGCACTTTCCAAGTAAGAATACACGATAAATTGTCAAAGTCACTGCCCGTTACTAGTGGTGTACCCCAAGGTTCAGTATTAGGCCCTTTACTTTTCCTGATCTATACCTCAGAAATTCCATCCCTTGTCCAAAATAATGGTGTCATTGCAAGGATGTACGCGGATGATATCAAAATTTTCAAAGCTATTGAGGATGAAAATTCATCCGCTCCCCTACAGTCTGCTATAGATGCCATCACTAAATGGGCGGATGATTGGCAACTCCCACTAGCCGCCCATAAATGCAATTCACTACATCTTGGTAGAGCTAATACCAAGAAGACATATTCAATCGGGTCACAAAACTTGACTCAAAAGGATCTAGTCAGAGACCTGGGTTTCATTATTCAGAAATCTTTAACCTTCACAGATCACTGTAAAAATATTGCTATAAAAGGTAAAACAGCATGCCATATTATCCTACGAGCACTGAGGACCAAAAATGTGGATGTCCTCCTTAGTGCATATACGATATATATAAGACCAATCCTTGAAAGCGCATCAGCAGTTTTTAATCCGTTCAAAAAGCACGACAAAATAGTCATCGAAAGAGTACAGAATTATTTCACAAGAAGGCTATTTATGCGCTGTTACAGCCATACCTGGGATACTGTGCCCTGTAGCGCACTGAGAAACACCCAGTTGGGCATAGAGTCCTTAGAGAAGCGCAGAGAGCACGTAGATTTGAGGACAGCCATGAACCTACTTAGAGGAAAATATAAAATATCCAATAAAAAATCCCACTATTTTCGCCCTTATACCACACGAAACAGACTCAACTTTAACAACCCCGGATCTAGATTTAATTATAGACATTACAGCTTCTTTCCTAGAGCGGCAAGACTTTTGGTACAACCTGGCAATCAAATAGAGTTTCCCTAACCAATTATGTTTAGTCCCTATTGTTCCAAAGATTCGTCCATTATTCTACTCTTTAACCCGTGAGAATTTCATTGTCATTAGCTTTATCATCATTTTCTTGTCTCGATTCATTTCGTTTCTTTTACTTCTATCACACGTTTCACTGTTTACTCATGAATACGTATAAATATTATTATTATTATGGCTGAAAACAATCAATCATGTGTGCAATGCATGAATGCGCTTATTTACAGATTCCTTTTTCAAACTTTTACCACAATGACCACGATATAGACCAATGACGTTTTCAAAAACTAGTTTCGTTTAATTTCGATTGAGATTCATATGCACCAAACACTCTCCGTGTGAATGGAATCATTCGAGAACACTCATCATATTTAACTCCTTTTTTCCGTCCAAAAACAGATGTGATATTACTGACCCCAATATACAGCTCTTCCTCCTGATCTTGTTGTACCAACTGATGATGGTCGATCTAGTGCCAATTGTCTTGTAATAAGTGTATGGGGCTCCGCTCTATAGGATGAAGATCCCTTTTCGAAGAGAACATTACCGGAGACGACCTGAAAAAGAATTTCTTTTATTGATATCAAATATGACTTATTACCTCTTTAGCTATTCTATCAGCCTTGATGACAGCATTCTGTGACTTGAGAAGAAATCGGACTGAATTGTCTTCTTCTTTGATTGATAGATCGCTCAAGTCTTCGGGATCAAGAGAAAATCGCTTCACTAGGAACGAACGGAATGCCCTTAAATTATTATTCGAAATGTACTGCATAGATATTAAGAGAATTATCATCATAAGTAGCAATACTATTACCTAGTCATATCATCTCTGTTTTCCATTTTCGGTCCACTAAGGGCGAATCCTATCTCGAAGGCTTGTTCTGGTGAATTTGCTTCATCGTCATTGTGCAAACTGGCGGATGCCATAGAATCTGTGATCGATGCCGCTCCTGATATTATTGTATTATATTTGTAATTGCAAATCCATCTATGAACGTATGCTCTACTAATGTCTTCGTTATATATATATAAATATTATAATAAGAATTGTAATGCACCATTGCAAAATCGTTGGCACTGTAGTTCACTCTCGAAATTGTTCAGATTTCCATCACATCCACCATACACGAATGGTTTGCACTCTCTAAGGAGTGGATTGAAATGGAATCGTGCACTGAAAATGAATATTATTATAGTTATTGCAATAATTGTCATCATCAGAGAGTATAAGTATATATGAAAAATAGATTCTTCTTTTCTCTTTCTTTATCAAATATTATTGTAACTTACACATTCTCTGAGCAGGTGCCCTCTTCGACGTGGAGATTACAGATGAAGTCTGAAAAATAAGTAATATAATATTCTAAAATGTATTCTAAAATTCCTCTCTATCGTAGTCATCGCTTTTCACATCACCCATTCCGTATAACCATACCATATAATATCCCCAGTATCAAGACAACCTGTGCAAGTAGAGTAATTCATATCTGGAATAGTCTTCCCACTGATATCGTTACATCATCTCCTATTCGTTTTAAATCTTTCCTTAATTCTGTTGAGATTGATCCCCTGTTGCCCCCCACACTTTTACGTCATTTATAATTATTCCACCCCATACATCATTTCCCCATTTCCCACCCCATTTCCCTGTTGCCTTCAACCGATTCGCTGATAACGCGACGGACCTCCATCGACCTATATTTATTACATATCTGTTCTATTGTTCATTTGTTATGATGGAAATAAAGAAAGAAAGAAAGAAAGAAAGAATATAACCAAGCTATTTTAAAACTCTACATTCTTACTTATAAGAAGCAAAGCACAACAATTCAGTTAACGATGTGAAAAAGAATAGTATTAATTTAATTTTTTCCACGGCTGATAAATAGTGCAATAATAGCTTACTTTTATCAGGACAACAAACACCGGATGATCGTTTAGAAACGAGACAATAATATGAAGACGGACAAGTAACCTACAACAACTCTGTACATTTCGTATTCTACAAATTCATAATGATTTGATGCAGATACAGAATTCGTTTTAGAATAACACATATTAATGTACCCAACCCACATTAGTTGAAGTACATTGTATCTCATTCTTGGTTCTTTCGTCTATGGCTGATTGACCATGAGGACACTTTGATTCAGATGATGGAGTAGAGATAATAGTATTCATGATTGAATTGGAGAGAATCCCAGATTGACGAAGAACTGGAGTTAACATAATATTGAGAGTATTATAATAAAAAAACTCACGATCGTCATCCTCTTTATTGATCGTTGTATTTTTCGTGATCTCTAATTGACAGCAAAGTCCTCGACGTCCTTCTTCCATACGACAATCGTTGTCTAGAATATACTTTTCATACCATTAATATTATCATTCCAATCATTCAATACTTCTCATTGAGAGCCTTTCGGTAGTACATTAACAAAAGTTTAAAAAATATCAATGTACCTTGAGGACATGGCGACAGAGAAGGCGAACATTCTACATGTATCTCTGAAACCGCATCTCTCATGGGTTGGTGCATCCCGCACGGATTTGGCTCACCTAGAACACAATTATCGATTGATTTTTGATTGGTGGATGGAATGTACTTACAACTTGCGATGGGCATACACATCTGTTGTGTACATGCAGTATTTCTGACAATGCATAAGATGGAATCTGGACAGATGATGTTTCTGAAGAGAAATGATAACTTATACTTGCAATGCCTATCTATAGATCGTGTTATCGTAAACTCCATCGTACATATGCAATTTTGACACAAATGTTCATATGTGGGATGAAACTGTGTGACCTGCAAGGATCGGCGCATCTGCAATTGGCCAATGGACAACCGCTCGAGTCGAGAAGAAGAGAAGATTGAGGACATGATGATATTGGACATGATATTGCACACGAACGTGGAACTACAATTAACATAGTACATTAAATATCATTTAGTCCTTCCTCCTTCATCCTGCGCATCATAAGTATACAAGATGCTAGAAGTCTTCCTAGTTAATGATGATTTTCTTGTATTTAACAAAAATGCAAAATTTAAGAATATAAATGTGACCTGTGCAGATGACAGAGTTGGATTGTCCTCGAACACGAGTTCCGGGTGTCTCAGCTCCTGAAGTATGCAATGTATACAATTCACCTCTCCCCTTTAACTTCTTTTTAATTGAGTATCTCTTTCGAAAAAAAATAAGAATAAGTGCAACTATTCATTTAAATATATCTTTTTGAACTGACCGGTTAGTGTATCGACACACCAGCAGTGTGTGAGACTGCATTGTATAGGCGAGAATTGACCTGATAAATCGTCGTTTTAATCATTAAGAGCTCGGATCTGTAAGACTCGAGCATTTCGGCCAGATTCGGACATTTCGCCAAGAATTTTGATTCAGGTCACTGTACTTTATGGGTGTAGGGTACCTTGGGCCCACATTACAAAATGGTACCCAAAGTGGCCCTAGCAGTGGAACGTGGCGTGCCAGGTGGGCGCCAAGTTTGAAAACTCGATTTTCATTTTTTTTCAACCGAACAAGCTAGAGTCCAAATTTCTTCGGCATTGTGTTAGGCATGCCCAATGTGCACAGAAACACTATTGAGATTAATTTTAAGCAATTCCTAGACTGATTTTTTGACCCGAATTTTCGGTTTTTTCGATTTCTCGGCATCTCAATTTCAATTCCGCAAAAGTTCTCTAGTATATCCATGTAGCCCAACTACTAGTACATGTAACCCTGCTAGGCAGAAATCGATTTTGGATTGCGCGTGTCTGAAAAAATCGGTCTGAGTGTTTCCAACTTGACTCAGAAGCGTTATTTCATGAATTTTTGCTGTATTTTCCAAACGATTAGTGCGGAATTGTGGTCTACTCAAAGTTTCGAGGTTTTCATGACCCGGGGGTCATGGTCGAAAATTTCAAAATTTCTCAAGTTTTAAATGTTTTCATTTATGTGGCTTCTTGTGAAGTACTAATGATGTGAATAGTATTCAGCCAATGCTCAATGGCTGATCTCTCCTTTCAACCATTTTCCGAAAAGTTTCATGCTGAATGCGTGCGAAAAAGTCAGAATTGTGCTTGAATCAATTTCCAACTTGCTTTCTCTAACATACTGTCTAAGTACTTTGCAATGTACATAATCAATATGAAAATCGTTGATTTTGGAAATTTAAAAAAAATCAATTTTAGTGCCTACTTTCACGGAAAATTTCTGAAATATTGCATTTTTTCGACTCGAATGCTGCGACAATTAGCAAATGACTGTGATAATGTGATGTTTCATGATGGGTAAATATAGTAGAACTGAAATCCCGGCATTCGGCTCACTTTTGAAAAAATCGATTTCCATGACCCCGGGGTCATGGTAAAAAAATATGAATTTTCCAAATTTAACGATTTTCTTATTGATTATGTACATTGCAAAGTACTTTGATAGAGTGTTACAGAAAGTAAGTTGTAAACTGATTCAAGCACAATTCTGACTTTTTCGCACACATTCAACATGATACTTTTCGAAAAATGGTTGAAAGGAGAGATCAGCGATTGAGCCTTGGCCGAATATTCTTCACATCATTAGTACTTCACAATAGGCCACATAAATTAAAACATTTCAAACTTGAGAAATTTTGAAATTTTCGACCATGACCAAATTTTGATGAAAATCGAAATTTTCAAATTGATCCAAGTGATGGGCCTCTTGTGTCATTTTACTCGACTCATCTCGAAACTTTGAGTAGACCACAATTCCGCACTAATCGTTTGGAAAAGACAGCGAAAAATCATGAAATAACGCTTCTGAGTCAAGTTGGAAACACTCAGACCGATTTTTTCCGACACGCGCAATCCAAGATCGATTTCCGCCTAGCAGGGTTACATGCACTATTAGTTGGGCCACATGGATATACTAGAAAACTTTTGCGGAATTGAAATTGAGATGCCGAGAAATCGGAAAAAAACCGAAAATTCGGGTAAAAAAATCAGTCTA
The DNA here is from genome assembly GCA_943737045.1 of Parapristionchus giblindavisi. Lineage (NCBI taxonomy): Eukaryota > Metazoa > Nematoda > Chromadorea > Rhabditida > Diplogasteridae > Parapristionchus > Parapristionchus giblindavisi. Next base: position 151,366 of record CALSFV010000294.1, on the reverse strand, counting down.
GGAATTGCTTAAAATTAATCTCAATAGTCTTTCTGTGCACATTGGGCATGCCTAACACAATGCCGAAGAAATTTGGACTCTAGCTCGTTCGGTTGAAAAAATATGAAAATCGAGTTTTCAAAATTGGCGCCCACCTGGCACGCCGCGTTCCACTGCTAGGGCCACTTTGGGTACCATTTTGTGGGAGTATGACAAAACCGCGACGACAAAACCGCAAACGACAAAATCGCAACTCGAAATAACTTCGGCCAGTGTTGTCCAATCATGGTCAGCTCGGACTTTTTGAACTCCTGAGGCTCAGGGCTATCACGTAACAAGTTGATCTTTGATCTTTGTCATCTCAACGACAAAACCGCAACTCGCAATAACTTCAGCCAGAGTTGTCCAATCATGGTCAGCTCGGACTTTTTGAACTCCTGAGGCTCAGGGCTATCACGTAACAAGTTGATCTTTGATCTTTGTCATCTCAACGACAAAACCGCAACTCGCAATAACTTCAGCCAGAGTTGTCCAATCATGGTCAGCTCGGACTTTTTGAACTCCTGAGGCGCAGGGCTATCACGTAACAATTTGATCTTTGATCTTCGGCCCCTCAACGACAAAACCGCAACTCGCAATAACTTCGGCCAGAGTTGTCCAATCATGGTTATCTTGGACTTTTTGAACTCCTGAGCCTAAGGGCTATCACGTCAATAATTGATCTTTGATCTCTGGCCTCTCAACGACAAAACCGCAACTCGAGCTATCTCCGCTCAGAGTGATCCTATACACTTCTGGATGGGCTCATACGAAACCTCAGGACCTGCGCCACCCCGCATTGTAAACTACCGTAATCTACCGTAACCCGGTTCGGTGGGTCAGATCAAGTGCGATGGGTCGGATTTCACTAAAAATTGTCGGAATGCCCACTACGTGTGCGATATCATTATGAGTTATTGTAAACTACCGTAATCTACCGTAACCCGGTTCGGTCGGTCAGATCAAGTGCGATGGGTCAGATTACACAAAACTTTGTCGGAATAGCCACTTCGTGTGGGATATCATTATGAGTTATTGTAGCAGCTATTTCGACAATTTTTGGTGAAATCTGACCCACCGCACTTGATCTGACCCACCGAACCGGGTTACGGTAGATTACGGTAGTTTTTAATAATAATATTATTATTATTATTAAAATAACTCATAATCATACCACGAACATAGTAACCATTTTAACACTTTATAGTGAAATCTGACCCATCGCACTTGATCTGACCCACCGAACCGGGTTACGGTCGATTACGGTAGTTTACAATATGTTATAATGATATATCACACGTAGTGGGTATTTCGACAATTATCACTGAAATCTGACCCGTCGCACTTCATCTGACCCACCGAACTGGGTTACGGTAGATTACGGTAGTTTACAATATGTTATAATGATATATCACACGTAGTGGGTATTTCGACAATTATCACTGAAATCTGACCCGTCGCACTTCATCTGACCCACCGAACTGGGTTACGGTAGACTACGGTAGTTTACAATGCGGGATGGCGCAGATCCTGAGGTTTCGTATGAGCCCATCCAGAAGTGTCTAGGATCACTCTGAGCGGAGATAGCTCGAGTTGCGGTTTTGTCGTTGAGAGGCCAGAGATCAAAGATCAATTATTGACGTGATAGCCCTTAGGCTCAGGAGTTCAAAAAGTCCAAGATGACCATGATTGGACAACTCTGGCTGGAGATTTTGCGAGTTGCGATTTTGTCGTTTGCGGTTTTGTCGTTTGCGATTTTGTCGTTGCGGTTTTGGCATACTCCCCATTTTGTAATGTGGGCCCAAGGTACCCTACACCCATTAAGTACAGTGGCCTGAATCAAAATTCTTGGCGAAATGTCCGGACAATGCTCGAGTCTTACAGATCCGAGCTCTTAAGTGTTGTACTCGATTTTACTAGAGAATGGTATTTGTGCCGGATGAAACTACGTGAAGTGACCTAAGTAGTGTTAATCAGCATGGCCGACTTATTAAGAATCAATTTTCAAAGTCTGCTATTTATCGATTTTTTCAGCTAAACCCGTCACATATACGCATCACGTAAGGCAGCCAAAAATTAAATTTTTTTGTTCTTTTCACTTTTTGCACACGAGTTCGATTCTCCTGACAACGTTTAATGTCTGTATGGTAATTCACGCAATGAAATTGTTGTTTTAATGGAAATAAAGTCCAAAAATTTGTTTTTGGCAGTCATTCGTGCGGCGGATATGTGACGAGTTTAGCTTTAAAAAATCGATAAATAGCAGACTTTGAAAATTGATTCTTACTAAGTCGGCCATGCTGATTACCGCTATGTAGGCCACTTCCCATAGTTTCATCCGGCACAGATACCATTCCCTAGTTAGTGAAGATAGAGATCTATATTAAACCTGTTACGAGATCACATTGGGGTAATGTCACAGCAAGAGTAGCTCCTTGTTTCTTCAAGGCATCGAATGATTTGCGTAGATTGAGACAATCTACAAATAAGAAATGAATACATTCCATCGTTAATCAATTCCGTTGAATGACTCACTAGTTGTTCTCACTGGAGTCACACATCTTCTGGCGCATGTATTTACTTCACAACATCGTAGAGAACCCTCACACTCGATATCAGATGTACATGTTGATGTACAGTCTTAAAAGAATTTATATTCTAGAAATTGCAAGATAATCGATACAAACACATGCCTGTCATATTTCCGAACAATCCAGGAGGTGGGCAGAACGGCCGAGCGATTATTGGTTGTCCTAGTGAAGTTGAAGTTGTTGATGTAGGCGTCATCATGGATGATGGATTCAAAGGTTTTATGGCTAATGATGGATCCATTTCTGGAAATATAGTATATTTAGTTACCTCACGTTTCTTTACTACAGTTTCACTGTTTTTTTTCAAATGAATTTGATATTTTAAATCTTTATTTAATAAAATTCTTGTGCTTTGGTAATCATTTACGCTATAATATATTGTATAGATATGACTACCTTGTATGCAACAAACTCCTGTCATCTGAGATCGTTCAGATGAACGAGTAATGGTAACATTGGTACAATGACCATTGGAACAATCAATATGGCATTGACGTACACCTCCTGTGGATTCATCCATCTCCACAATGAATGATGATGAACAGGGAGAAGATATACCTGAACTTTATCTCGTATACGTTTTAGCTCCCAATTCTACTCAGATCAAAGTTTAATGAATGAGTAAAACCATCGTAATATCTCTGTTTAAAGTGATATCACTATTTCTCTGTGACAGATTTGTGATGAAAATGTAAAAGTGACTGACAGATTGGAATGGGTTGACAGTTTCCTTCGTCAAGACATTCAATCGTCTTCACCACGCATATGTCATTGTCCACGAGGCAAGAGTGAGTCTGAATGTAGATTACATATTTTAAGTTCATACTTGGAAAACGAGTATTGGTAAAATTAATCCCATAATATTAAAAGCACCTGACAAATAGTAGCACATTCGCATACGCCATTTCGTGGACATCCATTAGTGTCAAGAATCACACCATAGGGACAAGATGAAGTTGAACACGAAATTGAACAAATTCGAGGTACTGAATTTTCATATATTATCTCGACATTAGCGGATAGACAAGTATAAATATGTCGACCAATTTCAGTACAACCAACCATTGCAGTCAGGAAGAGGTCCTACGGAAGATGTTCTGGTACCCGGAATCTCTAAACCCGTGATTGGTTCAACGCACCAGCAATTCCTTAATGAAATTTAATAAATTCGACAGAAAAAGCGCAAATAAAACCTGGATTGAATATCGCATTGATATTGTCGGAATGATCCATCTTGTGTACACTGAACAGACGGAGGAGGTGGTCGGATACCTTTAAGTATAATAGAATACACTAGATTGGAGGGGCTAACATTTCGTCCTGCTCAGTGTCTTCTTTAACAAAATTATAATATGTTAACACCGATTCTAATTTTTTTAAATGAAGATAGAAATAGAAAATAAAATATAGCTAGTAAATAATATATTACTAACTGGTTGGTGGCAGAGACGTTTGTCTAGCGAAGAGACTAGCATTTGATCCCTTCGGAGAAGAGAAGAAACGTGATGAGACAAAAGATAATCGATTAACTTCATCTTCATAAGCGATCAGTTTATGCAGGCACATTGTTGTGATCTGCAAGAATTCTCGCACATTTTTGGTGCTATATAATAATTAAAATTTGCACTTGGGGAGGTGCCTGAGGCTCATAAACAAAGAAAAACAAATAATTGTCGCCTGATTTTGGCACTATGCACTATTATTATACTTGACGACAGATTTCGGTTCTCTCATAGAATATGTTAAAAGTTACTCTGTTACTCATATATGAGTGGTCAACTAACACTCACAATGCCTCAATCAGGCGATCATACTTTTTTATGGCCACCATATCCATTTTAATACTCTCCAAGAACGCGTGTTGAATTTTTAATTATAGTTGAAAAGTCGGAGTCAGGATTATGAAACATTGCACTGGAAGATTCAAACCGCAGGAGGCATGCATTTCCTTGAGCATCCTTGCTGGCAACACTTGTGGAATCCCATGCAGTCTTCGTCTGACTCACAATCGATTCTAAATTGAATTTATAAGGATATTTCAGAGAGGTCCTCAAAGATCCTTTACGTGCAAGCGTCTCCAACAATTGTAGTAGACGACGGGCAAATTCCTATTTTGGACGATCCAATGATGAACGATGTCGATGGCGTGTTATCTAAAATAAAATTTTAACTAATAGTTGCACGGCTATTATCGCTCAAATATCTCTATACTTGCACCATAAATAATCTCTCTGTAAGAAATGATAAATATTATTATTATATTAATTTATTCATAGCAGTCTTGTTTCATATTTTAATCTTAATTTTAGTCTATTTAAAATATTAAAGAATATTAACTCACTCATCAACTCATTTTCGACACTATCCACTGCAGGAAGGCATATAAGACTGCAGCCGCTCTCACAACACTTTTCTCCTTGAATTATAATAATTTTTAATTTATGTTTCAAATAACGATACGATGCATTGTTTTTACTCTATGAGAATGGGATATTTGTCATGTACCTGATGAACATTGGTCATCAAATTGACATTGTCTACTGCAGATTGAAATAGGAAGTGAACGAAATATTGAAGACTCAGTAGAAACGATATTATCCATTTGGGGACATGAACCAGAATGAACTGGAGCTTCTGCAATGGCAAAGTTATTTAGTTCACTTTTGGATTTATATTACATAGACATACATACCGGGAGTGGGGCAGCAATTGCCTCTGCCCGAGGCGCGAAAGACACGGCAATATGAAGGAATCATAGATCCGGAACAGTCCGTGTTATGTGTACACTCTATCGCCATTGCTGATCTATAGATACTTGTGTTCAGGAAAAAATCATTTTAACATTGTTTTATCTTTCAGATATGTATTTATTGTTTGTTTAAGAATATAAAGTAGACCTTATATGAAGAGCTGGTAGTCCAATCGGACAAGGATTGAGTACACAACTTGGAACTGGCGAACATGTTGCACTTTGACAATCGACGCTACGAGGAACACAGAAATAGTTCTCGGGGCAGATAAAGTCCTGAAAGACATTGAATAAACTTATGAGTCTTTACTCGATATGTAATATCGATTATAGAAAATAATTAAATAGTTTGTGAATTTAAGTTAAGTGAAAGGTCAACACTGATGTCTATTATTGCGATGCATGAAGACAGAATGACAAACCTTGCAAGGGGATCTACAGTTACAAGTCTCACATCCATTCTCATCAAGTTCACTTCCATAGACACATTTGACATTCGTATTACAAGATGTTGTCGGACAGACTCGGTGTCCTCAAAATTAATAAATTCTTCATGCGAACATTCAGTGTATTATATACCATGACAATCAGGCATAGTTCCTCTTCGAGTTCTTGTTCCCATCTTTTCTTGTCCTGATATCATATCCACACACCAACAGGCGACAGCGTCACATTGAATGTGCTCGAAGTTTCCATCTAAACTTGAGGTATAAGGAATTGAACTCGAAAGGTCTATTATCTTCGAGTTTGGGACTAATGTAATCGATCATAACTCAACACATTTGAAAACCGTTTAGGATCAACAATTTCTCAAAACTCACTTGGCGAGCATTTCCATGGATTTCTCATAATTCCAGCTCGTTCATAGGCTGCTTTTAGATGAATACAAGCAGTGGCTGGAGATGGAAAGATACAATATTTGGTTGATGAACATCCGGTAGAACAACACTTCTGTACTCCAGCGCAGTCTTCATCAGTTATGCACTCATTGGTCCTGTAACGTTCATGTTTCAAGTCAAGATGTTGCCACATCATACCCCATTGATTCCATACAAGAACTTCCTCGACTATTATATCTAGGACACACTCCTCCTAGTTTCTCGATCTTCGGTCTAGTCGTTGTAGTCGTCGTAGATGGACTCGTCGTAACCACAGTAGTGGAAGGAGTTTCATTTCCGATCACTGCCACTCTACCAGAAGTAGTTGCTACCACTTTGCATGTAGTACCACATCCGTCATAGCAGCATTTCTCTCGAGATGAAGAGCAATCGACGTCAGATGTACATCTGTCATATTATATTATTATCATATCATTATTCATAGAAAGACAGATCAAAGTTCATCAAATATCTCTGAAAATATATATTTGTGATATTTTTAATTTAATAATGAATTGAAAAATTGTGTTAAATCTTTCGATACCTTATAGCACATCGGATTGGTGAGGGCATTGATGGGGAGAGGGACGGACAAGATCCCGGATGTGTAGGTGGCACTGGAAGCTGACAGCATATTCCACCCGATGACAGTCCGATCTACAAATCATCAATTTAATTCAATATTTATAGATATTTAGTCAAAAAATGTCTTAAAATCAAAATGTCAAAACAACAAAAAAGACCAGTAATGGAACAGCTGAAACAAACATCATGACAGTATCGATGGGGACCACATTCAGATGAGAATCGATCAGTACATGTCTGTTGAGTACCCGTAGATAAGGTAGACGGCTCTCCCACTGGACAGAAGTTTGGCACACCTGGTATAAATTATTTTGTCATCACTTAATCGGCATTTTAATAAATAATTGTCTTTTTTAATTATTGAATAAAACTTTTAAAAGATTATTCCAGACATTGGGCATGCGAGAAATATATGATTGATTTTAAAAAATGAATTTGCATACATCGAGGTTGTGGAGGACAATCATCTTCCGTCTCTGTCATACAATCTACCGGAAACAGTCCACACATCATTCCCTGTAATGATAATTATCATTCATTTCTTTAAAGCTATCATGGCCGAAGGTCGTTTTATCACATCTTTACTATTGCACTGTTACATTTGCCTTACGTGCCTACGCCGTAACCCCCTCCGCCGCGTCTCCGGCGCGACGGAGGGGGTTACGGCGTAGGCACGTAAGGCAAATGTAATGATGCATATGTATTTATTGTTCACTGTAAATTTCGCGGTAAAGAGACCGATATTTTCACTTAAATTATTTTCAGATATCAAAATAATGTGCTCAATAATGACTATTTTCAATTTCATTTAAAAAAAGAATATTATGGAATATGACCTTTGGACAAGTTAGTTCAGCACATCGATTTCTGCATTGACAAGTGGGACAACCATCATTGTCTGTCACATAACCAGATGGACAATTGACAGAACATGAGAGAACTTTACATGAACTACTTGGTTGGGCTGAAAAATATGTTGTATTCCTGACATTAGTTGATTAATTGTCAAAAATATACAAAGATAATCATTGATAAGTCCAACAAATGATAAAAAGATGAGAAATATTTCACGTTACGTTTTTTTGGTTTTACTTTCTGAATTATTAGGTTAAACGGTTAATAAAGTATTACCATGACAATTCGGTTGTTCTCCATACATCTTTCTTGTTCCCCTTATCTCCATTCCTGTCTTTGTATCAACACAGAAACAGCCACCCTCATCACACTGCCATTCATCGTATACACCTACAATCATTCATTTAGTATATAGTATTTATCTCACATGGTATGTTCATATCGATTGATTGTCATGAATTAGAGATATTACTGTAAATTTATGTATGGACTATGAAGTTACCATCAACGTCACATTTTCTTTGTACCCGTAATGAGTGAATCTCTGCAGTGATTGCTTCGTGAAGACATGCTGAACAAATCGATTAGACACTTGATTACATGAAATATTGAGCAGAATATTTTATCTATGATTCATTTCAATAAAAAGGAAAAATTAGCTTACGAGTAGTAGTAGCAGGATATACGCATCTCTGGTCACATCCTTTCTTGCAACACAGTCGAAGACCTGAACAAAAATCCGTAAGTATTCTTTCCAGTCAATTCATTATCAGTTCATGCACCATTTCAGTTTTTTTTTACAAAAATATCACAATTGAATGAAAAATAAGGAAATATTCCTCGCATGAAGACTTCGAATAGAGATAGCGGATTGTCAAATATTGATTCCCTTCTTTGATCTACTTCATATCTCGTCTATCAAGAGGAAGGGTGAGATAGTGCAGAAAGGTGATGGTTCCATTAGAAATATATGAAGAGAAGAGTGGAATACCTGCACAATCTGAATCTGATGAACATTCAGATATACATTGATTAGAAGAAGAAGAAGATGTTATGGTTGTTGATGAAAGAGGACACGATGATGTATTCGACGTTAACATTCCTTTAATTCTTATGCACCGTTACATTTGCCTTACGTGCCTACGCCGTAGCCGTAACCCCCTCCGCCGCCTCTCCGACGCGGCGGAGGGAGTTACGGCGTAGGCACGTAAGGCAAATGTAACAGTGCATTATCGTAACATTACCACTTAACCGTTCTGTTTTCGTTTCGTTTTTTTTCGCTGGGATTTTTGAATACAACTTAACCGTATACAACATATACTATTCATTATGAAATTCAATCATACTTTTATTATGGCGAGAAATATCAGCTGATCTGAAGAGATTGTTCATATTTGAAGAGAATTCCGTCGTTACGCATCTAAAGAAATTATGAGTGAAGGTAAATTTACACATAGTCCTTCATTACGAAATGATCTCATGTGTATACACATCTTATAAGATAACTAATGCATATTGAGAAAAATAAAGAAACAGCATTTCGAGAGTAATAAGATCAAACCTCATAGCACATCCATCGAAACAACACTTTCCATTCGTACATTCCGTATCGATCGAACACTCTTTCCTGTTATTAATTAAATTAATTTCGTCAATTTTGTCTGGTACAATCTTTGACATTATACTTTATTGCTAAGTTAACTTCTTTTGTTATGTGCAATAAAATTAATATAACTGATGTCGACATTATTTTATTAGAAACTTCATCATGTCATTTATTTACCTGCATACATCTCTTGGTATTGGTTTTCTAGCCGGGCATGAACCACTCTTGATCAATGAAGATGTTGGAGCATTGAGAGGACGACCACAACAAAAACCGAGACCATTGTATCCAACCTACAATACATAATCATTTCATCTTTATGAATGCGTACGACTACTTAGCAGGGATGTGTGTCACATTTTCAAAAAAAATTTCAAAAAAAATTTTTTTTTAATGTGAATTTGTTGAAATTTGATAGTTCAGAATTTCAAATTGAGTTATTTGAATGTGTTTCATTATTTCATTATTACCAGGAAATGATCAAAACTTCTTCAACAAATATTTTATGTGGGTCAGAGTTGGTAATATCAATTAGAATAGGGATAATCCTTTAAAGGGAGCGTTACCTCTCTCAATGGTCTCTACATTGTCCACACTATTTCCCTGTTCTCTAACAACGAGAAAGCATTGCTCGTCGAAGAAACCATTGAGAGAGGTTACGCTCCTTTTAATTTGTCCTCTTTCCATTTGAATCATTCACTATCCCCCAGATACATACTCCAATCACTATTAGTTGAATCACTTTCACTTTCACTTTTCATCCATCTGTATCTATTCTTCTCTACCTCTCATTCTCTTCTCAATATACCTCTCCCTTTTCACTCTTTCTCTTCTTCTCGGTTGCAAAAGAAGCCTAGGATGGGAGTAAAAGTGACCGGTTATTCTAGGTAATCGTTTATGGAGTAGATATCCTGGCAGAATGAAAAAGCAATGACGTGAGTCTTCTTTTTTTCATCAATATCACTTTATCTCACTTTAGCATTTGAACTTTAACAAGAGTTTCAATAAGAATAATACGATTCTAGTTCGAATGACAAAAGTTTTGCAGGAAATTATTTCATGGAGATAATTGACATTAGATAGAATGCTAAAAGAGTGTTTTGCCACTAAGTATTGTGATGTTTGATGAGATAATCCATATATTTGAGAAGATAGAAGAAGGAAAATGGATTGATTTGGATCGTTCAAAGCTCCGCTATTCCTACAAAGTATCTCATACGTGACAGTGAAGGTAGATGAACAAACAAGGGAGAATAAGAAGGAATAGAGGGGAAGAGAGAAAGAGAGACTGAGAGGAAGAGAGGATTAGACTTACAGACGATGGCCGTCTGCAAAGAAACAATACAGTACCAGGTCATGGTTCCGGTTGGAAACTGAACAGCTGTGAATACAAAAACAGATAGGTAAACTATAATAATTGTAAATTTAAAACCTCCAAAATCTTTTCAAGATAAGAAAAGAGATTGGAGTGAGTGGAGAGTATCAAAATCTGACTGACCAAGTGACAAAAGTTGTCCTTTCCACACTGTTCAGTCTGTGTACATAGAGCAGTTACTCCTGATGAAAGAGTCATTGGAGTACTTGACGGACAAGGATTCAGAAGACCTACAATATATTATCATGAATTGAGACTACGCATCAACAACTGCTTATCAGAATCATTTGAGAAACTGTTCAATGATATATTTGATGAAGTGAAGTAGATGATAAACACACATCGTGGAACGGGTCTACATGGAGGTTCATTACAATCGGGTTCCACTAATTGACAGCTATCTCCTTCATTTGGACATCTGAAACAGGTAAGTGGCTAAATAAGAAGATGTTTCATAAAGATAGTAAGACATTGAACATACCGTACTCCAACACATGGATCAATACATTGACAATTATCGATTGGACATCCTTTACCATCAAACATATGACCAAACATGCATTCATTCTCGCATCTTATACTACATCTCTTAGCAATCACTGAAATCATAAACGTATATCGATCTGTTCCATTCTTCGAACTAGCCATCTATCCATAATATAGATCTTCCCAATACTTTTGGTACGGATGAATGCCTCAGGCCAGCCACTCAATTATAGCCTATTCTACCGCGAAATGTGCTCATTTTACCAGACCAGAGTAAGTTTCACAGCTTTTTCTCTCACTTCACAATTTTACTAAATTTCAGTGTAAAACATAAATTCTTGAAATTTATTTTGAGCAATCTCCGAGTACCGTAACATTTGATAGAAGATATGAAACACAAAGAATAAAATGTGTTTCATTTCCTCTCAAACTCTGTTTCTATAGTATCTAAACGTACCTTCACATGGACTGTTCATTAGATTGTTTCCTGGTGGTCGAATAATTCTCGTTCCAAACCGAATTAGACCATTCGAACGGACACACCAACACGTATCGTTGTCGCATTGGATCTGAGTCTTTACGTTATAAGTTTAAAAGATCAAAGATCAAACCTCTTCGAATTCTCCTAGAGGTGTACATGAAGGAACATTTGTTGTACGTCCATTCTCAGGAATACGAAGTAGAGCGGATACATAATGAACACAGGCTATACAAAAAATATTATTTAAATCAAATATCTATAATGACTTACTCGTAGATTTGCTCGGAGGAAGGCACATTTTCTTCGTCCCACATCGAGATTGACAGCATTTTTGCTTGAAACAAAATATCAGTTTTATAATTTAACTAATTGAATCTTACAGTTTTGGGGCAGTCATTATCCTGTATACAAGTGTGTAATTCTTTCGAGAAACAATCAATAGTAGAAGGAGCAGTTGAACATTGTCCCGGACGATCACCTACCATATATATCTTGTTTAACAATGATTACAGTGAAGTTATCTCTGGCTACATATCCCCTAATTCTAATTATTCTTCTTCCATGATCCATTTTTTTCAGAAATATCTCAGTTCTTGTTAGACTCATTATGTACCTGATATAGGAAATGATCGAGGTGTATGAATAGACACAAATGTTCCATTTGGACGGAGATTTGAGAAGAGAGGATTACTTCCTGATTATGTTTTAAATATCTGTCTGTATTATTCGTTTATCTTGTATGAATAAATATTAAAATGCAAAATAGACGATTTGTCTGTTATTTCTTTGGAGTATCAAAGAGACTCACTTCTGTGTTACAGAAAATATTCATAATTTTATAAAATGTGTAAAAATACCTTGACTGTGTATTGGTCTGATCGGCGTGACTCCTCTTGGAATAAAGGATGGTTCCGATTGCAAGATGTTAGTGTTTGAAATGCCTGTAAAGATCAACGTTTGAGAAATTGATGTATTGTTTATATAAATGTTATGGATATTAGCGTTGCCTTTCACAAATCAGTGTGCCCTCTTGTGAAAGTTAATCACATCCATGGTCACTCTACGGTGTAGTGAATATCTCCACTGAGGTATTAATAATGATTCAGTTTAAACGAGTAAAAGCAATCAGTCACCAAATCGAGTCCCGACACATTTGGCGAAACCGTCAGAGACCACACACACATCTGGAGACGAACATTTTATGGCCTGAAATCATTTTCTATTGGCCATGAATTAAAAGACATCTTTCATATTCTTCAGATTGTCCTATTACGAATGAGTACTTCAATAAGAGCCACGTTTGTTTGATCATCTCTTTTACTCCTTGATGATCCTTCACATATTCATCTACTATAACATCCATTCGTATGTCCAACAATGATCATCAAACACCTCGAGTTCTTCACAATTGACGTCTATCCATTGTCAAATGTATCAGTCTACTCAATTCTTCGCGAATCCGATTCTATTCCTTTTCTAGAGGAGTCACTTTGCGTGACCTCGAACACTCGCAATATATTTCTTCGTCAAAACAATCCCATATGCACTTATGACATTTCGTCAGTTCCCTTGCAAAATTGAACTCCACCAGACAATAAGAATCGAGATCTATAGGCAATAGATACATGGGAAGTTTGTGTCGGAGGGGGGGGGTAGGTAGAGGGAGGGCAGGGATGGGTAATTATACCTTCTTCTATTCTTCACTTACCTGTCGGAAGGACAGACAGAAGAAAGAGAGAGAGAGAAGAAGAAGTAATAGAGACTGAGAGAGTAAGAGACTGTTAAGTAGGTATACAGTCCAAAGACAACAGTGCAGCTAATCTCTGAAGGAATGAGAGACGCTAAAGGGTAAAGAGTTTGGGCACAGTATGTTGTTACCCCTCCACCCACCTGGTTTTCTTATCAAGTAACAACACTTTTTTTTCTTTTTTTTTCGTAGAATATACAAAGATCAAACCTGGCACGGATGTGTTCGGCAAATGCACAAGCAGGATGTTTCATCAGCAGAAGGAACGAAACCATAGGGGCATGATAAATGACAATTGGGTGGCCGTAGTATACATGATGGCGTATTGAACGATGAGGTAGGAACCAGTGAAAGTTGGCATAATGCCAAGTGTATTACGGTAGTTAACAGAAGGATAGTAATCGCCGGCGCCATTTTGGCGCTGACGGAATCGGGATATAGGTAAGGGATGGATGAAGGAAGTGAGTAAAGATGACTCGTGTGGCCTGGTTGGCTGGTAGGAAGTAATAGCAGAGAGAGAGAGGGAGGCCAATGGGGGTAAGTGAGAGGAGGGACAGAGATACAATGAGGATAGAACGAGTAAAAGGATGGTAAGGGGGAGGAGAGAGTCAGTACAGGTGAGAGTTGAATAGTATGGAGTCACAGTTCAATGGGATATGTAGGGAATTCATCTTTTATCTGAAGATGACACGATGATGATGTCATTACATAAATATGCATAATTACTTGAATGAGACATTGTATTTGTTAATCGAATTAAGAAGGAGTGATTAGAACTGTCAATCTCCAGATGTATGCGTGGTCTCTGACGGTTTTGCCGGTACTCGATTTGGTGATTGATTGCTTTTACTCGTTTAAAAAGATCATGTCAAATATTATAAATATCGTTGTGTTATTGATATAATGTTGATATTATATTATTTGATCTGTCAAAAGATCACTCCTACGTTAACTCACAACATATAAAATAATTTCGTAACGCAGCCGGGATTAAGCAACTTCAGCGTATTAGGGATATCCGACTTATCTGTCTCAAATCAATCTTCCGAACACCTGATCAAATTGGAACGGAAAATTCTCTGCTTCTCTCATTTTCCTCTCACCAATAATTGTTAATATTGTGGCTGATCTATGGATACTGACGTTCGTTTTGAAGTTTCAGCTGTCTGAATGTATCATATATAACTGTCTGATGTTCTAGAACCATCACCATCCGACGTTCCATTCTTCTCCATTCATTTAATTCTTCGTATTCCTCCTCGCTAAGACTTTTCATTACAATTTTATAATGAAAAGTGTGCGCAGAATGTTCGGTCACTTCGTCGTTGTTCTATCTTTGATCTCCGTGATCAGTGCTCAGACTTGTCTGACTACCGGACAAATCGGACGTATGTTTCTATGTTCAATTATATCCAACTACATAACACTTAAGAATACTAGTTGCAACGTTTAATCATCTATTTTCTTGGATTGGTTAATAATTTTATGACAATTTTCAACACTGTTATAGCTTGCAATCCGGGGAACACTTGCCCTAATGCTGGAGCTACATGCATTGTATCAACACAAACATGTTGTGCAGCTGGTAGTGTTGTAGGTGGATCCAGTGAGTTCATTCTATTTAACTATTTCATTTTTATATGTTAATACTAAGTGTTAAACACTCAATAAACACTTTAATCTCATTTTCCAAACCATAAAGAGTGAGTGAGATGTCAATCTTTTTAGCCACATGTGTTGATCTTCTCAATCCTTCTACTGGAGTTTCCGATTGCCCTGCTAGAGCAAACCTCTGTAACAACTCGGCGTACTACTCCCTTATGACGACTCAATGTCCTAAGACATGTGGAAGATGTTCATCAACATCAACGTCGACTACAAGTTAGAACACTTAATATTCGCTTCAAGGATGATTTGTTTGACGTAGACGTTTTAATACTATTAAATACGACAAATCATAGTTCTAATGGGCTAAATGCTGATATTGCAAAAACGCTCGTAATACATACCCACAGCAAAGAGTGTGAGATAACTTTACAAGAGATTTTTTTGAGTGATGCCTTTAAATTTTAAATAAAAGCATGAACAATGAAGACGAATATATTGTTTCAGCTTGCGCCGATCTTGTCAATCCATCCACAGGAGTTTCTGATTGTTCATCAAGAGCTTATCTCTGTAACAATTCTGCCTATTACTCACTCATGACAACCCAGTGTCCTCGCACCTGTGGAAGATGCACAGGAAAGAAATAAGAAAGATCAATTACCGGATGCACAACTCCTGGCTCTGTGTATTCATTTCATTCCACGCTAGAATAAAGTTTCATTGGATATCACGTTGTTGCATTTGAACAGCTTCTTTAGCTTCTCGAAATGGAGAAGGTGTGAAAGAGTACGCAAATAATAAAAAAAGATTATGATGAAATTGAGAATGAGAAAGATGACAGACTGGAGTGTTAATATTGATTCATTTATGATACTTGAGTAAAGAAAACTATCAAAATACAAAAGACGGATTTTTTTGGGATACAGTTGGATACCCGCGAATGTTCATGAAAATCTCTTACGTCTCGCTTAAGAAGCCTGTTCCCTAAGACTCGATCATACTGACCACCATGAGAGCTGGGGGTCCATACTTGGGTGTTAGGAGTGTCATCGGCCCTTATTACACAAAACAACAGAAATTTCCTGTTTGTGCCCTCAGGCTATTAGAAAAATTAATTTAAGTGCAAAAAAGGTTAAAAATCATAATTTCTCAAATTGTTGAGATAAATTCCAAATAACATTTGCGATGCGTTTATGGTGCACAGACCTTGCTAATTCATTATTAGCATTGTATGTGCGTTGATTCCTAAACCTCTTTTTTTCACTCAAAATTTTGGTTTTTTTGGACAAATCATCCCCTGTAGAGTTTTTCGACCAGGTATTGTAGCCTAACAAATTCTGCATCAATTTCACTTAAAACTGGGTTCTTCACGATAGACCCAGTTCTCGAATTTTTCGATCGGAGGTCCGTCATCGATGGTTTTCCCGAACAAATGCTGTATTTTCCAAACGATTGGTGCGGAATTGTGGTCTACTCAAAGTTTCGAGGTGAGACGAGTAATATGATACAAGAAGCACAAAAAGAATTTTCAAAAATAAACGATTTTCATATTGATTATGTACATTGCAAAGTACTATGACAGAATGTTACAGAAAGCCAGTTGGAAACCGATTCAAACACAATTCTGATTTTTCGCACGCAATAAGAATGAAAATTTTCGAAAAAAAGGTTGAAAGGAGAGATCAGCCATTTAGCATTGGCTGAATATTATTCACATCATTAGTACTTAACAACAAGCCACATAAATGAAAACATTTCAAACCTGAGAAATTTTGAAATTTTCGGACCATGACCCCCGGTCATGAAAATCGAAATTTTCAAATACATCCAAGTGATGGGCTTCTTGTGTCATTTTACTCGTCTCACCTCGAAACTTTGAGTAGACCACAATTCCGCACCAATCGTTTGGAAAATACAGCATTTGTTCGGGAAAACCATCGATGTTGGTACTTCGAACGAAAAATTCGAGAACTGGGTCTATCGTGAAGAACCCAGTTTTAAGTGAAATAATGCAGAATTGCTTAGGCTACAATACCTGGTCGAAAAACTCTGGAGCAAACTACAACAAGGGATGATTTGTCCGAAAAAACCAAAATTTTGAGTCAAAAAAGAGGTTTAGGAATCAACGCACATACTACAATAATAGTGAATTAGCAAGGTCTGTGCACCATAGACGCATCGCAAATGATATTTGGAATTTATCTCAACAATTTGAGAAATTATGATTTTTAAACGTTTTTGCACTTAAATTAATTTTTCTAATAGCCTGAGGGCACAACAGGAAATTTCTGCTGTTTTGTGTAATAAGGGCCGATGACGCTCTTAACACCCAAGTATGGACCCCCAGCTATCTTTGCTAGCGCACGCGTCCGGGGGGTGGTCGAGTCTTAACGGCCATCTCTCTTAAGTTAGTTCCAAGTGATATACTGAAAGTTAGAAAGACCATATCTTTCATTTCAACACAATTATCAAGAGTTCGCAAAGACGAGGGCTCTGGTGTGCATGGAATTCCAATTCTTGCACTTAGCTTCGCTTAGAAAATTGCATCCAACAGTCTTCCGAAATCTTGTGGGGGTCTACCTTTTCTTCTCCTGCATCGAGGAAACCATTTGATCACTGACCAAACTGACCTGATTGATTCGACTATATCTTAGCGTAGTTTAAAACAGCGGAATATTAACCCGGGGTCGAATCTTGCCCAAATTTTCAGTTTTCAAAAAGCGCGCCTTTGCCCGCGATATAAATCACGGTTCATTCATGATTCAAGCGATCAATAAACCGAATTAGCGTAACAAATTGTGTGCGGTATGTAGAATAACTTTTGTTTCTTTAAGTCTTCATAGTTCGCGCGAGTCCTTTAAGACAGAAGGATAGCAAAATTATTTATGCATACCGTTCACTATTTATTTTATTTTAAATGAATCGCTTATACAAAAATCAAGTGAGTCATCAGTGTTTTCATGCAAAAAATTCTTGCAAAACACACTTTTCACGATACGGCTGCCATAAAAGGATTCAAATATAGATGGCACAGTTGGTTTGATGAGACCTTTCCTCATTCATAGAAAAAGCTGATCAAAGAAATAGTGCCTATCCGAACGTTTGAGTATTAATCACTTGGATTTTGGTTGGCTAAAATAAAGCCAAATACTACGATCCTTGTAGGAAGATATGCGTTCTCTTTGACATAGAGTAATGGACTAAGTATGAGATAAATACGCCATTGATAAAGTCTGCCTTAAAATATTGGGCAACGTTGTTATCAAATGGTCTATATAATTTAATTTATTTATCTCTTCTGTACCGTGTTTTCTTGTAAAACGCATAAATATTATTATTATTAAATGGTAAAGCAGTAATAATTATGCGTGGCAACCGCTTCCAATTGTATGCCGTCCATACTGTAGTGACGCGGCTTCACTGCTCCGGTGGCATGCTCTTGACTTTTGTCACAATTTGTAGCAAAAGTTTCGTTTTTTCCCGTTTTGATGATATGTTTTTGTTGGAAATTGATCAAATATTCGAGATTTTTTTGTCTTCTGCAGACGTTTCTGTTTTTGCCGTGTTTTTACTGCTTTACCATTTGATAACAACGTTGCCCAAAATTTTTTAAGTAGGTTTTATCAATGATGATCATCTCATACTCATCTCATCTCATACTTCGACCGTTTCCCAATATCAATGAGATTTCATAACTCCCTAAAGAGATCTTAACATTTGATTTATTTTATCCAACCAAAGTTCAAGTGATTAATTCTCAACGTTCGGATAGGAACCATTTCTTTGATCAGCTTTTTTTCTGTGGAAGAGGAAATCAAAGCAACTGTGTCATCTTTATTTCAATCCTTTTAAGGAATCCGCATCGCGATAAGTCATCAAAATAGTCAAACCACTATGAACTATTCACTCATCTTTCTTCTTTGTGTTGTCTCTGCGGTCTATGCTGCAAGTAAGTAGTACCATGATAACTTAAAACTCTTCCCATCTGGAAAGTCTTTCTATCAAGCAAAGCTAGTGTGAGAGATTACTATCCAGTTAATGTTAAAAGGCGTTCTCGGTAAGATTGCAGGGAACGGCAAGCAAAGTGGCACAGTTGGTGAAAATCGTTTATGTGTGCTCAAACTTCACAGGTGGAGTGCCTATGGGTGGGATACACTTCAGCCAAAAAGTTGGACTCCAAAAGTGATCTTTGATCTTTGATCTCGCGAAAAATAGATTTGAGATTTTCATATCATGTTATATACCATTCGAAAGAGCGCAAAAAGTTATATTAGAATATGAATTTTCAAAGGTTTTGGTCCAGCCCAACGCAAGTAATGCGCGAAAAACCTTATTTTTGGGACATTTTCAATCTTCAAAAAAATAAATCACCACTTTACGATAATCTCCGGGGAAATTCAATGTCGCTATCTTGTAGGAAATTTAATGTAGAATTTAATAAAAATATTCCGGGAAAAATCTATCTAGTCTAAACATCACTTTTAAAGCAATGTCACAAAAATAAGGTTTTTCGCGCATTACTTGCGTTGGTTTGGACCAAAACCTTTGAAATTTCATATTCTAATATAACTTTTTGCGCTCTTTCGAATGGTATATAACATGATATGAAAATCTCAAATCTATTTTTCGCGAGATCAAAGATCAAAGATCACTTTTGGAGTCCAACTTTTTGGCTGAAGTGTATCCCACCCCTAGGCACTCCACCTGTGAAGTTTGAGCACACAGAAACGATTTTCACCAACTGTGCCACTTTGCTTGCCGGCTTAGCGAGAACGCCTTTTAATAATGAAGCATAAAATATGAAGTGATAATCACTAATAATATTGTAGCCTGCATTGATCTCACAAATAAGAGTACGGGAGTATCTGATTGTCCTTCAAGAAAGAATCTCTGCAATAACACGGCTTATTATGAGTTGATGACTATTCAGTGTCCCAAGACTTGTGGAAGATGCACGAGCAGTCAGTATTTTATGCGTAAAACAGAGAAAAATATTTTTATAATATAACAGATGAACGATTGAACGTATTGTGTCACTTGTTATATCAAATCCTAAAGCGAAGCGATATTAACATTGTCGCAGTCAAAAATATATATAAAAGTTAGAAAATATGTATAACACGCTATCTGAGAAAATCGACATAGGTGCGGTATCGATGAAAAATAGATTTTTTTTGTTTTATGTATGATAATTACAGGCTCTATGAGTGTAGTTCACTGGTACTTGGAAATTTCTTCCAATTGAAAATTCGCTTCAGGGGGTGACCACACAACGATTTGGCGCCTTTTCCTAAAAAGCTTATTTCAAATCCAATCGATTCGGGAGTGGCCGCAATCGACCCCTTGGCTAATTCTAAGAAACTATTGTCAAGGTGAGTTTTTTGATCAACGGTCAACGAAGGCTGGAAATGGGAATTTTCGAAAAAAAATTTACATTAAATTTATTCTCACTATTTTCCCATAGCCCAGGTAGATTTTTTATTTGCTTAATATCTTCTACATATTATATTACACCTTCAGTTTAAAATTCATAATTTTTTAAAAATACATTTAATATGAATTAATCATTTTTATAACGAAAATCGTAATTATGGTGTGCTCCTACAGTAATCCCTAATCAGTTAATTTGGTTTTTTCGCTAGTTTTAAGCATATTTTCTGCGCTTTTCTTTATAATGTTAGATGTATACGATTATTCTGCACCGTCGGATTGCAGCTGCACGGTATATGTGATGATCACATTACTGATCGTACCTGTACTGTGCGTGTACTGTAATTTACGTGCTCTCTCTTATTCTCTGATCAGTCTATATAACCGATTAGAAAGAGTACGGAACGGCATGAGTATGGTAACTAACTCGCAAGCTAGCTCGGATACGAAAGTGAATAAAATTTACAGTACAGGTACGATCAGTAATGTAATCATCACATATACCGTGCAGCTGCACTCGGAGAGTGCAGAATAATTCAATACATCTAACATTATAAAGAAAAGCGCAGAAAATATGCTTAAAACTAGCGAAAAAAACCAAATTAACTGATTAGGGATTACTGTAGGAGCACACCATAATTACGATTTTCGTTATAAAAATGATTAATTCATATTAAATGTATTTTTAAAAAATTATGAATTTTAAACTGAAGGTGTAATATAATATGTAGAAGATATTAATCAAATAAAAAATCTACCTGGGCTATGGGAAAATAGTGAGAATTAATTTAATGTAAATTTTTTTTCGAAAATTCCCATTTCCAGCCTTCGTTGACCGTTGATCAAAAAACTCACCTTGACAATAGTTTCTTAGAATTAGCCAAGGAGTCGATCGCACTCACTCCTGAATCGATTGGATTCGAAATAAGCCTTTTAGGAAAAGGCGCCAAATCGTTGTGTGGTCACCCCCTGAAGCGAATTTTCAATTGGAAGAAATTTCCAAGTACCAGTGAACTACACTCATAGAGCCTGTAATTATCATACATAAAACAAAAAAACCTATTTTTCATCGATGCCAAAAAATATCCCAGATGTTCAATTCTCTCAGATAGTGTTTTGTATATCTTAATATTCAGCCTGCACCGATCTGCCTAATCCGTCCACGGGAGTATCTGACTGCCCATCAAGAAAGAATCTGTGCAACAACACAGCATACTACACTCTTATGACACAACAGTGTCCCAAGACATGTGGAAGATGCTAAGATGAGACCATAACTGGCTATTGTGAACTACACCAATCGATTGAATAGTTGTGCTAGTGTTTAAATTTATGAATAAAGATACAAATCAAAAACGAGATAATAATCTCTTGAATGTTATGCAATTCACTTTCATATTTTTACTGAGTACATTGAAGATATCGGGTCAAACTATGTGATGTAGAGATCTTCAGTAAAGAATGATAATTTCATATTTCCCTTCCTAATCTGCCTT
Organism: Parapristionchus giblindavisi; assembly: GCA_943737045.1. Classification (NCBI taxonomy): domain Eukaryota; kingdom Metazoa; phylum Nematoda; class Chromadorea; order Rhabditida; family Diplogasteridae; genus Parapristionchus; species Parapristionchus giblindavisi. The sequence goes on along the minus strand of CALSFV010000294.1, from coordinate 129,464 downwards.
TATTGGAATGAGTAACGAGTCTGAACGTTTACCACTACACTATGGGATAAATGAGTCACTGTTCTAACTTCTCGCATATCACTTGACATTCGCAAGAGATATGTGAGGGATTGACATGAACATTCGAGGGTCTCCATCTTTAAGATATATTTAATTTTATCGAAATTGGTTATAGTGTTCTTTATGCAACAATCTGTTACTTAATCCGATTTGTTGTATTAAAATATACTTTATTAGATGTGACTCATGATAAGCCTTGTTTATTCATAATATGTGGGCGAATCATACGCCAATATCAGGAAGCACTAAAATATGATATTATCAAAATACGAATGTTTATTTTTTTCGAAGAGAAAGTAATAGTGAGAAATAATTATCGCAAAAGTGGAATAATAAAGTGATATTGATTGATGATAGTGGGGAAATGAGATGACAATGAGATAAAGTTCTCTAATCCAATCGAGGTGAATTCTTCTCATTTGTGTCATCTCTACGATATTGTCGATATAATGGTGAATCAGGGTTAGGAACGATATCAGGGCTGATCATTCGAGTTGTTGTCATATCTGACAAAATTAAATTCACAATATTCGTGTACAGTTCGTAAGAGATGAGAGTTGTGGCAAAGTTCTATCATTTATACATACTTTGGTATTTCAAAACTTAAAGTCTGTTTAAAATGCTGACTTGTAGTTTACTTGAAGTCTATTTCAAGAGATTGTGCATTAGACGAAATGCATTACAGTATATACACCACTTGAAGTAGACTTACAAGTTTACTTCAAGTGAAAATGATAAGTACAAGTGTTGTAATGTCAGAGTAGATAATATAAAGATTAAAATAGAGATAGATCATAGTTAAATATGCAAATGCACTCATATTATTAGATATTAGTAAATCATGTTTACACATATGAATAGGTGGCTTTTTTGAAACAATAAACTAAAGAAATGCGGAGACTTACGTTCGTGATCTGGTACTCCAGGTAGTAGCCAGAAAGTTTCCATCACACCTTTGCCCTGAATAATAATATGATTTTTGGGTGAAGTGACATTATACTGGTACCAAGCGGTTACAGCTCTTGTTATAGTCAGCTCACATAAAGGACGAGAACTTTTTTTCTGTCCTTATTGTATATCGTAACTTTAAGTGTCTCTCTTTGAATTGTATACCTTGATGATTACTTCTCCTCTACTTTCAGTTCTGAAGTTTGGATACATTGTATTCAGTAGTCGATTTGCCTCTGGCGATAGATGAATGTGGCCGGCTACAAATATGAGTGTTCCACTATATTATTAATCGTAGATTGAAATCTTCTTGTCAACTATTGATGTAATGACAAATATTTAACAGTCACTAAATTCCCCTAAACATCGCAGTTTTCATTTTAAGAAATCCATACGTTTCCCGTTGCTCTCCATTCTAGATGCAGTATTCACTGTATCTCCGAATAGACAATACCGAGGCATAGTCAGCCCTACAACACCTGCGACACAGGGTCCTGTAACGATTATTTGATTACTGTAACTTGAGAAGTTCCTACCAGAGTGCATGCCGATTCTCAGGTTAATTCTTTCATTGGGCAGATGAGGAATACGGAAAGTAACCAACGATCTGAAATGAATTAGTAACCTAGAAGAACATTAATTTTCATGAGAAATATAAGTAAATATGATCGATAGGCAACATTTTATGTGAACAACAAAATGTACGAACTCAAGAAGAGATAGGGAGAGTTCGGCGATTTCTCGAATATGCTCATTTCCATTTCTATGAGGAAGACCGGAGACACACAAATATCCATCCCCGATCGTTTCAACCTAAAATCATATTGATACTTACTCTACGAACAATATAGGGTAATATTAAACCAACCACTTTGGCCTCAGTCTCTTGTACACAAAGTGGGAGAGTATGTTTTTTTTTCAAAAAAAGGGAATGACAAACCTTGTAAACATTATGATCGTCAATTATACCATCAAATATACTGTAGAGGTCGTTGAGAAGATTTACTACCTACAAACCATTATCTATGTTATTATCATATAATGTAATGATGTACCTGAAGTGGAGTACACTTTGCAGCCAGATTGGTGAATTTGACGACATCTGAGAAGAATATCGTGACGGAATCGTACATCTCTGGTTCGACAGATTGTCCCAACTTCAGCTTATCAGCCACTTGTCTCAAATTATGATTTTATTTTTCTGATTTTCTGTCTAACCGCAGTACAGAATTTTTTAACTTTAGTTAAACTCTTGAAACATACCTTGGCAACATTCGATACAAAAGTACATCGCTCTTCTTTTTTTCCTCGACAAGTTCTCTTGTTCGAGCTTCGACCTAAAACGATAAATATTCAAAATAAAGGGTCAAAAATCATTTTGTTTGCACTTACTTCTTCTTCTAAAGATCCAGCATAGTTCTCCATCATATTGAATACATGATCCATTAGATTGTCTGATCTGAACAATTCACGTTACCTTTTTCCTTCGTTCTACTGTGAGCAAGGAACTGCAGTATATACTAATTTATTTCGTATATGACATAGTTAATTTATTTACCGAACCATACATGTGTACCATAAATCTCTTTAGAAATGATACATGTTATTATTGCTATTATTATTCACATGCAGTTTAGTACAGAGTATTTCATTATAGTAATGTATATCTTTTAATTCTACAGACCTTCCACTATACATGGATCGTAGCAAAGACTTAATCGTGTCGACATTTGGACGATCTCGAGGACTTTCTGACCAGCAATCACGAATAAGATGAAGCTAAATATATTAATGTAATCACTTTTCTGTCTCTCAACAACTTAGGAATGAAAATCATTCGATTTAAAGAATTCATAAGGATAAGCACCTCCCCTCCTCTTACCGACCAATATCCATTATATCCCCTGCAGCAAAGACCATGGAACGTATAGTTAAAGACCATCTCGTACACCATCTCTCCCGTTTCAACATTATTCCCCCCACTCAGCACGGTTTTCGTTCCGGCGCTAGTGTTGTTACCAACTTGTTACAATGCCAAAATGATTGGACCACTGCCCATTCCAATAAACTTGTCACAGATGTTGTGTACATAGATTATACACGTGCTTTTGATGTTGTTCCTTATCCAAAATTACTCTCACGATTGCTTCATTACGGTATCCACGGTTGTTTGTATAACTGGCTAGTATCTTTTCTATCCGATAGATCCTTTTGTGTTAGACTATCTTCCATTCTCAGTAACTCTTTTCCGATTGTCTCTGGTGTTCCCCAAGGTAGCGTTCTCGGCCCCATACTTTTTTCGCTTTATCTCTCTGATTTATCAGCTACTCTGTCTAGATATCATAATGTCAAAGTGCAATGTTATGCTGATGACGTTAAGTTGTATGTTTCCTATAACCGTAAGAACCGTGATGCTCTTACTTCCGAATTTCAACTTGCTCTCGATTGTTTGTATAACTGGTCTAATGCCAACCAGTTGTCTATTTCTGCATCCAAATGTTCACACATTCGAATAGGCTCACAGTCACAATCCAATCGTTACCATATTGATTCAATACCCCTCCCCCTATCTAATAATGTTCGTGATCTAGGTGTCCAAGTTCGTTCTGATTTAAAGCATACCTCCTCTGTCAAAACCCGTGCTCTACAAGCTCGTAATAAGATGTTTCTCCTATTTAAAGCCGTCCCCGTTAATTGCCCTGAAATCCTTGTCAAATGTTATAAGACCTATGTGTTACCCCTCCTCGACTTCGCTTCACCCTTTTGGAATCCACATTATCTTTCTGATATTCGTTCCCTTGAGAATGTTCAACACACTTTCACTCGTCAGGTTTTCTACCGTTGTTTCCCCTCCCCTACATATCCTGAATCTATGCCCTCCTACAATGATCGGATGAAAACCCTAGGCCTGCGCGCGTTAGTTGAGAGGAGAGTCATTAGTGATCTTTGTATGTGTTATTCGATTATGTCCGGTTCCACCATTATCGATCGCTCATCTTTTTATTTATACAAACCTTTACGAGATCGAACGTCCTCATTCGGCATCCACATCGAAGCGACCACAAGCACAGCCCGATTCCACTCTTTTCCTGTTCGAACGGCACGATGGTACTCCCAATTACCTCCACTCATCACTTCATCAACCAATCCCAGTATCTTCAAAAACCGGCTTTCCCATCACCCCATCATTCACGAATTACGTCCTTTGTAAATCCCCCCACCCCCCCCCCCCAGTCTGGAGAGTCAATATTATATTATATCATGTTCTTTATCCCTTTGAATTTTCTCATGTCTCGTTGCGCCTCGGGCGTAGATAAATTAATTAAGTAAAATGAATTTTCAATGAATTACCATAGCAGGATTCAAATCCATTTGTTCACCGAGTGTTAGTGTAGGCCTCAGAGGTGAATCACCACCCTTCTTCAACATATACAGAATCTCCTCTGGTCGTTCCTTTCGATTATCGAGATCCCATACGGTTGATTTAGTTATCACCTATTCACAATATTTTAATTATTATCCGTAAATTTTAAAAAAATCGATTATTCCAGGAGAAAGCCAATTAAGATTCTTCGGTCTTTTGGTCGACTCACGTATACACAGAAATGATCGGATGGAGCGAAGAAAAATATTCTCGCGAGGATCACTTTTCTAGCATATCAATCTAGCAATAGAACAATCCTAACCTCGCTGGCAATTATCGCAAATGAGTAAACATCTCCTTCCTGTGTTCCTATTATATCATCGGTTCTCAATAATTCTGGGGCAGTCCATAACATATCCTTCTTCCTTCTCTTCTGTACTGATCTAATCCATAAGAGACCATAATAAGAGATTTTTACCTGTAATCCGCATTATCATTCTGTTAATAAGAATATCCTTCTAAATATGTCTGCTCGAGAACAAACAAACAAAGAAAACGGAAGTGATTTTAAATAAAATAACTCGGTATAAAGTGAACTGACCACCCATCGTTCATCCACTAAACAACATTCCGATGAAAGATTTCCATGACACATTAGAGGTGAATGATGAATATACGACATACCCTGAATCGATAAACAACTTTAATAAATTATCAAATCAATAATCAATCTTACATTTGCTATATCACGTAGGATAGAATAGATAAAAAAGCTGTCTAGTTGAATCTTTCCCTGTTTGATCACGTCCTACGATTAGTATTTTGACATTGATAATTTTGACGTCAACCTTATCTATGTTACGTAATATGTAATAAAAATATATGATACAACTTTACCTACAGTAGCGGCCAAAAGTACTCGGACGAAACTTTGAAATGTCATAACTTTTGACTCAGATGAGCAACCGGGCTCATCTTTTGGCATGATACTATAGTACTAGTGTGCATCATATCCTACTCCCGCTGTTATGATTCGTCTCCATATTATTGTGTGGCGATCCTGGAACCTCTCTGTACTTACTCAACAGTGATTATTTCCTCAAAGAGATTTTTCTGAGACTTGTTCTTAACAGTGTATGAAGAACATTTACTGAGGAGTAGAGTCCGCTATGCCATCCATTCGAGCTAATTCATTCCTGTGAAAAAAATCGAAATTTCCTACACCCCTGAAATTGAGCAAAAATGTCATAACTCTGTGTTCAGTGAAGCTGCAGGCTACAAACTTGGTAGAGATAATAGCCCATGAGTGATACAAAACCTGGCCGAGTATGAGCCCGATCATTTAAATTTTGTGAAATTTCGAAAATTTATTTTTCTCATTTTTCGAGGTACAGTGAGTACCAGCTCAGGTTGATATCCATTCTGTTCAACAGCAATATGTCTTCTATATATAATAGACCACAGTTCGCCAGGGCTTCATGAAATTTTGAGTTCTTCGGGAGAAGTTGTGATTGGAAAAATGAGGTCGAAAGTTGTTAGTACACGATTTTTTCAGAACATCAAAAAAATTAAAATGACTTTTTGGGGAACCAAAAGAGCCTCGATAGCCATTATTCTGTTGGGTTAATCTCCTGTCTTCATGATAATTGTCGTGGCAAGGTCTGAGCCTAATTGGAGAAATTCTGAAAATTTCGAAAAAAATTTGGAAAAAATCATAACAATTTTCGACCTCAGTTCTCCAACTACAACTTTCCTCGAAGAATTGGAAATTTCTTGAGGCCCTGGCGAACTGTGGTCTACTATATATAGAAGACATATTGTTGTTAAACAGAATGGATATTAACCTGAGCAGGTACTTACTGTACTTCGAAAATGAGAAAAATAAATTTTCGAAATTTCACAAGATTCAACCGATCGGGATCATACTCTGCCAGGTTTTGTATCACTCATGGGCTATTATCTCTACCAAGTTTGTAGCTTGCAGCTTCACTGAACACAGAGTTATGACATTTTTGCTCAATTTCAGAGGTGTAGGAAATTTCGATTTTTTTCATAGGAATGAATTAGCTCGAATAGATGGCATAGCGGACTCTACTCCTCAGTAAATGTTCTTCATACACTGTTAAGAACAAGTCTCAGAAAAATCTCTTTGAGGAAATAATCACTGTTGAGTAAGTACAGAGAGGTTCCAGGATCGCCACACAATAATATGGAAACGAATCATAACAGCGGGAGTAGGATATGATGCACACTAGTACTATAGTATCATGCCAAAAGATGAGCCCGGTTGCTCATCTGAGTCAAAAGTTATGACATTTCATAGTTTCGTCCGAATACTTTTGGCCGCTACTGTACGTATTGAAGTATTGGAATAATAATTAAGAATATGATGTGATACCTGTAGACTTCCTCTACTACAATACTTCCATATACTCATGAATTGTGTTCCATCAGCTGTCAATCCTATGAATCGATTGATATTATCTTGTTCGAGTTGACGAAGCTGATAGTGTTACATATGATCACGATGAATATGATCATGTAAATACCATTCTCATTTCAAGCCGATTCGAAGGAAGGATAGGAACTCTTGTGACGTATTTGGCAGCAGCGACGATTTCTCTATTATAGATGTAGAAACCGAACCGTAGGGAATCCTGGAATATTTGACCCCACAATTCTATTAAGAAATGGTGATGTACCTTCTTGCTATCTATCGTCATCTTGGTCGATGTAGTACTTGGTCCTGATTGGAGTGATCTAGAATTAAACTTACTTAATGATAGAGATTCTCATCAAACTTCGTTTAGATTACTCTTTAAAAACACGATAATCTTCGAAACTTAAATAGATTTTATTATTATCATTGATCACTATTGTCTAACAACAATATTGTTTTTTTTACATTACCTCATACTTTCCATGCCTGCCTTACTCTTTGCCTTGATAAGACTATTGTAAGGAACCTCCCACAATTGGTCCATTCTCTCGTTTTCCCGTCTTCGAGCACTTCAACTTAACTGATTTAATATCGAAAAACCAAATTGAGGGATTACATGTAGAAATAAACTGCCAGAAATATCACCAAAACGACTAGTAAGATTAATACACCACAAGAACCGAGAACTATCCCGAGATATTGATCATTCCTTAAAATATCAAGAAAATATAATTGATTTTTAAACATATTTTAAGTACCAGGATAATGGGCAATTATCTCCTTTGTATCCACAAATCGGCTCATTGAGAGGCCTCGCTTTATTGGCACGATTCCACCAAATATCGCCTTCGGAATTATAAGATGGAGTGAAAATCTGAATCTTACATGAATTTTGGTAATATTGGAATAATATATTCATGTAATTTGTATGTATATGTTTAAGTTAATGTATTATCACCACTCATAGAAATGAGACTTTGGCATGCAATTGAACTATCACAATATACTTTATGTATTCTAACTCAATAGGGGTTCTATTGGAGATTGCCGGCACTATTGAGCAGATGGCAGCAGACTGTCTAGAACTTAATGGAATCTTCCCTCTACTAAATACCACTTTAATTTAATTTCGCTTACACGAAGAGATGACATCAAAACATACAGCTAGGCTATTATCCACAAATACATTTCCCAGAGTAACAGTGTCTCCGCCGGAGTTCAGAGCTGTCAAATAGAAAGTTGGACATCGAGTTCCATTGATGTTTATGATCACTTGTCCTGACCAGCCTAAACAATCCATATTGAGCGACCAATATCTAAAAGTTGGGCTTGCCTGAAAATGAGGCATAGGAGTTGTACATGATGGTGAGTCCATCACGTGCCTTCTCAGGAGTTGATGATAAGGTTCTATTCAGTGCTATTGCATACAGATACAATGCATCATGAAGTTGACCAGCATAGACTGCAGGCTGCTCAAATAATCATGAACATTGTTCGCTTATTTCTAGTAAAACACCACTTGTTGGTCAGCACCAGAGCACTCTGTCGTACAATTGAAGGGAGGATCAGCCATTCTCTTGATTACTTCTTTACCGAATGCCGTGTAGTTCGCACCATCCGGAATCATCTAAGGTTAAATATCAATCTAAGGTCTCGGGAACACTAACCAGCATCGGATAGACTAACATCTGTAAGAAGGAAGACCTTCTGGAAGGCATAAAGGGCATCTGCATCTCGGTTATCCATGGTACCATCACGATCTATCCAGATATCGTCTCTGATTCCATCGCGAATGCTAACTAAACAAATTTGCCTAGGCAAAGATGATATAACAAGAAAATATAAAATTCTCCGTTCGGCAAACAGTAGTATTATATCTAAATACTTCATAGAGAATTTGATATAGTCTGAGCTGAGTTTTTTTAGAACTTTTAAGCATTCCAAAACAATACTTACCGAATCCTCGTGTACGTGGATCTAGAAATATGAAGACATATTCATCATTGAGCATATCGGCATCGAATAAAGAAAGAGCAAAATCTCGTTTTATAGAACCTTCATCAGATAAACAAACAGCGAAGACTTAAAGAGATTCTAGGTTTATAATCGTTCATATTATTGAAGGCTCACTTCTGGCACGACTCTTGAGCTGTTTCATTAGTCGAGTTTGTTCGCTCTGAAAAGAACTTTGCTAAAATAAGAATTATTCAACAAAATCAACCGACCAACGGTATCGCATATTCTGGAAATTCATAGATAAATGAAATATGGATATTGTCGTTGAAGTCAGAGACAGCTTTCTGAAATTCGATAGCTTTGAACATTTCGCCAATATTATAAATCAACCTCAACATCTTCCTTTACAATATTACACTTTTCCGGCTCTCCCAAAGTTGAATAGACAAATGCGAAATCTGTCCATTCAAAGTGCTTCATAACTTCATGAAGAGCAACGCCCAAACTATAAATACAGATAAAATAATTGAAAGTACAACACTGTTTTAAAGGAAGAGAAACTTTTGTCAATTACCGTAATCTAATCAAATTATAAATTTTCAATGCTTTTGCTGGATATGATGTATTTCAAATGTATGGTTACGTAGATCATTCGAGAAAAAAACGAATGAAATAAAGATGCGATGAGAGAAAGGGGTAATGGTTTTGGAAAACCCTTTACAAATCAGTCCACGATGAATTGCTTGCTTGAAAATACTTTTTTTCTGAATTTTATGACTCATCTAAATTCCTTTCACGAGTAAAATGGTTCAACCCTATTCATTGACTTTACTCTCCCTTTAAATATGCATTCAATTTATGTATAACCGATTCCATGTCAGATCGGGACCTCTCTGTACCAAAAACCTCAATTTCAACCGGATAATCGTTGATTGTCTTAAGTTGATCTGTTTTTAAAGATCTCTGCAAACCATGACGGGCCACTTTATTCTAATATTGTTTGCTTATTATATTAGTTTTACTGTACATTCTAACTTGAATTCCGAATGGAATACATATGCAATGGAATATACTCCAATTAAATGTCTTGAGTTAGTCAGAAGTTTGATATCTCTTAAAGAGATCGTCCAATCCTGTGATGTGGACCACCACATATCACGTAATCAGTCATATGATGTTTTAAGAAAATAAAATGTTACGCGTATGTTCCAGGATTCAATGTAGCTAAAGTCCAGAAACGAGTCTGATCTTCCAACACCCTTGTAGTAGCCAATCCCCATGGAAAGAAGGGAGTCTCATAGTAGTTTGCTATTGTGCCAACAGCAATCGCAGCTAAAAATTTAAAGTGGAATTGATGAAATATAAAGTTAATTTTTATATCTACTATCATTTAAGTATTGAGTACGCGATAAATGAAAATGTGAAATATTGGTAAAACGTAAGTTTATTTTTGGTTAAATAAAATCTTACGTTGGTTACAATTAGGTCCGATGATAGCATAAACATTCTCATTCAGTATCATATTTATGGCCTTGCCGGCTGCTTGAGACTCGTCACAGTCATCAAAGTCGATGAAATAGCTAAAATAATGTCATCATTTATTTCAATTATTTTATTGAATTGTTTTCTTACTTAAAGGTAATGCCAGGCAAGAGGTTTTCTCGGCGAATACGATCCTCTGCGATAAGGAGTGCTCCTGCAGCGTTCCTGAATTCATAAAACTCATTCAGCATATAAGGAAACGCGGTTGTAATCGAGTAGTCATGATATAAAGATAATATAGCTTCCAATTGAAGAGATCATCACCTGTATCCAACATAAGTGTTGTTTCTTGTGAACATCAACCCAATGTTGAATGTTTGATTGACTTGCTGTGCTGAGCACAACTGATCGAAATAACAAAGAATAATTTGAAAAAAAATGTATAATCTAAAATTTATTAATACCTTTATAAATAACAATAAATATCTTATCATCATTCTTCACAGTTCGTGATAAAAGAATAAGATGAGAAGATTACTATGATTAAGCTCCTCCCATACCGTAGTCCAATCACCATATGTATCATTATGAAACCCCTCAATTCCAATATAACTGTCTTCCCCTACTCTTCCGCGTACTAATTAAATACACACATATGGGCATATATTACATTTTTATTGCTTGAAGGGCTTTACTGATAGTAGGTCTGAATAGTCAATCGCAGTTTAAGCTCAAGTGCATATTGGGGACGACCCATGTCATAAATAATTAATTTGGTTATGTTCTGTAATGAAGAAAAAACAATTGAAAAAAAAGTAATTTCGGTTCAACTATGTCGATACCATGGTAAAAGACCTTGCATGATTTATTGTACTTGATCATACATGATTGTGTTTCATTGAAAATAATAAGAGTCACATCAATTAAAGATTCATGCTATGCAAGATTGTATTCCTCCGGAATAGAACGAAATTTATAATGTAATATCACACTATTCATCGATCTCACAATGATGTTCATGATAAATTCGAATTTATTAAAAATCTATATTTTGACATTTTTTGTGATGATACAATGATACTTCCGCAGTATAAAATAGTACATTTCAAATTTCATCATTCGTCCTATATTTTCTTTACCCATATTGATAAGTCGAAAAGTATGTTACAAAGTACCAAGCCTGACCGGATTTTGATCCAAATTTGCCAAAAATCGAAAAACCTGACCGGAATTTGAAAACCGATAACCTATCTATTCGACATATGCCCATATTTCTTCTTGTGTCTAAATACTATCAATATTAGTTGATATGTTTTGTGTTGATATTTTTTGAGCTTTGCTTTGGATCGCGGCGTCTCTAGCGGTCATTGGTGCAGAAATACCCTTTGATGAGCTTCGGACAATCTTTGAAGCGAGGGGCCAACGAATCTCAATTAGAAGACAGACATCCGGTAAAAGCAGAGGAATCAGAAAATGATCAACCAAGGAAAGAAAAAAATCGAAAAAGGAGGTTCTAAAAAACTTGAAAAATAAATCTGTTTGACACATGAAACAGATATTTATGAAAATAATTATCGGAAAGAAGTTATGAATAAATATTTAAAAGACAATTGATGAAACGTTATGAAGTTACAACTGCGAAACCTGCAAAAAGTATCGAAAGAGATATTAGAGGTTAATCTAATTCTGACTCTGAAAGTCATGAGAAGACGATATTCATTCGATGAAAGATTGATCGATGAATGGGACAGAGATTCAAGATGGCGATTTATCATTGTTTTGATGGTTTACATGTAAATTCCAAGATGATCTATTTTGGAACTTTAAGTACTCTGTTATTTTTAGACGAGGGGCATGCCGTCTCAATCCCGTGGCATCCTTTAGACGACGTACCCCTCGAGTTTTTTATCTCTCGATGGCGGGGTGGGAAGGCGGTATAGGCAAAAAATTCCGGAGAGTTTAACATTTTAATCATGCTCATTGGCAGACCGTTGTAACATTTGCTTTCGTTTTGTAGTTTATTTCGTTGCAGAGTCAGTTGAAGTAAAGGTAAAAGGTACAACCCGTTGTTAATCAAGGCGCACGAAGTCCTGCTGGTGATCACTGCTTTCAAGGCTAATTCCGGAGGTCCTAATCTCTTCTTCGGACCTACTTTACCGCATGATCAAGTCACTCCCAATTCCCTTTTCGGGCGCCTTGGTGGGGTGGAGGCGGTGAAACGACCGGGAATCGAACCCAGGTGAGATGGAATGGCGGGGCGCGCCATAGACCACTACACCACTTCGCCTCAGTCAGTTGAAGTAAAGAGAAATTTTTTTTTTCGAAATTTACTCTAAACTTCCCACTACTTCTTCACATGATAATAGTTGGTGATGTCAAAAGGAAACGCATAAAACAATAATAAAAGTGTAGAAATCATTAAATTTAGCGCGAGTGCTTGAGTAGGCTACTTGTGAGGTTTATCAGTGATAAGAATAAAAAGTGGAGGCACAGACTTTTTGTTAGAACGAAGTTTTACTAACATTCTTTTGTGTTTTCTACAAGTTTTTTCTATTTGAATCGCTCTATAAACTTTCAAAATGGATTCTTAACAGATAAGTTCATTGCATTCGCCTCTTGAACGATCTCATTCATCAATAATGATAATATAATAGTATCGTGATCTTGATGATTCATTATTGAACTCAATTTTTCTTTCGCGCCCAACGATGTTTGATAAACCAATCTAGACGTATGATAGATAAGTGGGTAACGGGAATTGAGCTCTAGACATCAATATAGATAATGAGCTCCCGACGGACAACTATGAAACTAAATATGTAGACAGAGCATTTCTCATCGTCTAGTATTAGAAGATCACTTATCATACATTCGATACGTAATCATATCTTGTGTCTCAAATACTACAAAGCACCTGTTCCGATTACAAGTTGTGTTGGCTCCCGATACTCACATTCGAGTCTGTAGTAAGGTGCCACTTTTATTCCCGAATCACGCAAATGGATGACGGAGAGATTGAGATTTATCTCAATACCCATCCAGTATTACCAGTAACTATCATAGCTATGAATATAATCTCATTTATCTCTTTGTATTTTCTCTTCACCGTCATAATAAAAACACCACTTCATAGTAATTGCAAGTAAGACTCAATTATGTCTTTACTCTTTCTCAAGAAATAGTTTTATGCATGTTATTTTTTTCAATTATAATTCGAAGCTATCTAAACTGTGAAAATAAATGTAAATCAAAAGTTTAAATTTCTTTGATTCAATGATTATTTGTATTGGTATCATGTCTTACTATGCAGCTGAAATTACACACTTTTTTCAAATATATTGTTTGACAACTTATCGTATTTCACTCTTAGAACGAATGAATAACTATTGAAATGATTCTTACAATCTACCACTCGTTGACTTTCTTATAAACATAAATTCAGATATCTTCTCTCAGCATGGGCAATTGGATTCCTTTTAATGTTCTCTACACATGTTGCCATATCTATAGCTAATCTAATTGATCCCCATGGATATCTTCCTCATTCCAGACATGTTCCACGTAAGACAATATTGTTGTGTTTAAATATGAAACGAAAGAAAAGTGAAATAAAGTACGTCTTAAATGTGGTTTACTAGTCTTTTCTTGTCTTTGTATGACCAGCGTTTATATGTTGAATCATATATTGTGCCGAAAAGGAATCGATGTGAAAGTTCTTGAAAAAACGTAATATCCAAATGTTTTATATTTTCTAACGGATCTATTTTCACATTTTCGCAATCTCTACGGCAATATACTCATCGAGCTGTGAATTCTCATTGGCTTTAGAGAGAATCATATCTGCAGTGAGACCTCAGAATTATCATCAAACAACTTTCTCCAAGATTTTATTGAGTATGACAATGGTTGTTGTGAGTTTCAAGATCTTTAATCCATGACCAGATGAGGAGAAACTATTTACATTTAATTTGAGGTTATATTCGGTGGTTGCGTCGGATTCGTCGTACATGGAGGTATCAAACTAAATTGACTTTACTAACTAAATTCAATTATTCAGGAGAATATTATTTTGCTGGAGGACTGTTGATGGTTACGCTAGACTTGTCTACGATCATGGTTAGACCAAAATGAAATTGAATGACTTTATCTTGATTCATACTCTATTCAGCTGCCGATTTCAATGAAACATTCATTTTCTCATATAACAATTATAATAGAAATAGACCATAGTTAGAGGCGAGATTCACTTTTTCGGCCATTAGGTTCTAGACAGTGAACCTCTTTCAATGAAACATTCATTGTTTGATACAACAATGATCATTTTAGGTCAATACACTAGGTATTAGATATTGTACAAAACGATACCATGAACTACAGGATACATCAAAGTCAACTCTCAACGCTAGATATCAGGTGCATATATATTTGTCCAATAACTCTGGTAAAGTGAACAAGATCATAATATGTTTCTTGATTAAAGAAAGTTGGCATTTCAGATATAAGCGAGAGGCATATGTTCTGATTGCCATAACAAATCACTTTTTACAGGTGAAAGAGGCTTTCGATTTGTCATTCGCCATGCAACCTGTACACTGTGTCAATCTAGTTGTCAAGGTACATCTAGTACACTGAGTTCAAACGATGAAAAGACTAGCCCTAGAAGCACAATCGGTTTTGAAAGTGCACATTAGCATATAATTTTGTAGATTATTAATTTTATCAGTTAAAAAATAATTTTAAAAATTAAAAATAAACCTGAATTCAAAAACTCTGATCTTTCCAAATAACTGTATTTACCACATATAAAATACAACATTTTTGATTGATAAATTTGAGAAAATAATTTGCGCTTATTGCTGCTTTCCGTATTTTAGTCGTGATTTATTTGCTTTTCTGATTTTTCTATCATATTCTTTTGTTACGAATAATAAATAAAAAATGCGTAAAATGTTAAGTGGGCAGCATCGTGAAAAGCTCTGTAAACAACACAGCTGATTGTGAGTTCAATAGAGGAAAAGAAAAGTTATCTTTTTTACTATTTATTTTTAAAACATGAATGCAAAACTTTTTTTTAAATAAACATTTTTAACGACCATTTTGGTACCGCGGGTAATAAAACAGTTCTCCAGAAATCGCGTTTTTCATTGTTGTTATACATATAATTTTTGATTTAATCAAAATACTTTACATTTTCTTCATTTTAGTGTATAACATATTTAACATGCATATTCTTCTTCTCCTTTAGTGATGGATATGGTCCACAAACCGGATATGTTGAGACGCTACATCTTACGGTCAGTAATACGAATGAAATCAGTGTGCACAAATAAAATATTATAAATATTTGCTTTGAAATACGAATTAATTCGTGTGTAACCTCAACTATAAATTAGATGAAGATGAATGCAGGAATCTATATTTTTGTAAGACGAATTCGTAGAATGACAAATCTCTGAACTATGAATTATAAAATAATCGTCAAAGGTGGAGACCCCAGATACGTAAATCCTTCACATCTAGTTTGTGCGAGTGATAAGAGATATTCTCATTCTTCAGAAAAATATTCGCTGGCCTCCACCTTTAAATGTGACAAAACAGTCTTAATTATAAAAGGATTTCAACTTCTATGAACCATTACAATATATTTAATTTCAGGTAGCTACGATATTTCACACTTTATCAATTATTATTCTTATTTGTAAACACCCACAAATGTACAGAAGAGCAGTTCGCATAATAAGAACCATATTGTGAGAACTTTTCATCATTGATAGTCTATAATTATAATATTATGACAAACAAACCAAAATGAGCTACTATTGATTATTCTTTCAGTAGAAAAGAGCCGATCACTATAAATCCATTGAGAACGAACTCGGAGACCGAAACGGAAATGTATTTTCGAATGTTTAATAGGGATTTATATTGATAAAATATTATTGTTTCTAGTCATAATTGCTTCATTCTAAATTTAATTAAAAGTAAATGTATTTCCGTTTTTGTATTTTTTTCCTAACAAATTCAACATTTGACCATATATCGAGATACCTATTTGTAATCGTTGTGGACTTGTTTAATGTAAAGTGAAAAAAACCACATAAAGATATTATTATGATAAAGTATTACTCGATTAAGGTATCAATGATCTAATTTGACCAATTTTCTTTATATACAAATCAACGACAACAATAATACAACCACAGGGTCGATTGGTAGACCATAGACAGATCATGTGTATTTTATAATTGATGTGATATATTGATTAAGAATCATGGTTATTGGCTGAAGGGTGGTACATAACATTAGAAAACAGCGCGATCAGAGAATTATATAAATTATGAGAGAATGCATCAAATAAGAGAGTCAGACAACGAGAATATACTTTGCTTGAAAGAATGCTGTAATGGGGGAGACACTCGGGCAATTAATTTCTACTGTAATGCCATAACACGGGTCTCCGGTAAAAGTGTAGCAACGCCTGCCACTAGGAAAAATTTTTTGTCTCCGATTTCGATGAAAGTCGGTCAGTGGGTGTGGTTGGGGGTCATGAGAATTCCTAGCCACTTGATTTGGCCAAAATTGCAGATTATCGATTTTTTGTGATCTACCCTGAAAATGATCATAACTCGGTTCATTTTCATCGTACATCGAGCTGACAGGTGTCATTCGAACCGTATTCGAATTCTCTTCAAAAAAGTTGTTTATGACCCGTTCGCTGCTAAGTCGTCTTCAGGGCGAAAAACGCGAAAAGCAGATTATTTCACCAAAAAGGTGGCCTGTTCTCGAAAATTTTCTCTTGAGATCATCCGTATTATTGCAAAAATTATGTCTTCAAACCACGCACAATATCCCTATCTAGTTCATTGCCCGTATCTCTTGGCCCTCAGGGTCGATTACTAGATAGCTCATGGACTTAGTCGATTTTAGATCACTTTCTGTTTTTTGATCGTATCTCACTTCAAAGTTGTCCAATTACCTTTTCAAAAAAATAGAAATGATTCACTCGGAAAGTAGATTAAAAAGTTTATCATTGTCTAAATTGCTATATCAAGCCGTTTTTGAGTTATCAAAGAAAATTGCTCCAATTTCGTGTTTTCACCGCGGATGCTTTGGTGCATGCACGTAGCCCTTGAACGATTTCGATAGGGGGACGATTCCAAAACCTTGCTGAACCTCCTCGAGCACTCTCGTGTACAGTCCAAGGGCGAACTCCATTATGGATCCCTCGGGTCTGATCTTGTGCTCTCCTCTATCCCAGTGACGCTCGAGGTTCTAGTGACGGAGGAAAGGACTTATCAACTACCCTCGTATTTCACCAGCGGTGTTGATATCTGCACAATGTTTGCTCAATTATATTACAGTTTCAAATGTGAAGTAAACATATTTCTCTAATTGATTGAATTCTCTGTTCAACACATGAAAGCGGTGAAAACACGAAATTGGAGCAATTTTCTTTGATAACTCAAAAACGGCTTGATATAGCAATTTAGACAATGATAAACTTTTTAATCTACTTTCCGAGTGAATCATTTCTATTTTTTTGAAAAGGTAATTGGACAACTTTGAAGTGAGATACGATCAAAAAACAGAAAGTGATCTAAAATCGACTAAGTCCATGAGCTATCTAGTAATCGACCCTGAGGGCCAAGAGATACGGGCAATGAACTAGATAGGGATATTGTGCGTGGTTTGAAGACATAATTTTTGCAATAATACGGATGATCTCAAGAGAAAATTTTCGAGAACAGGCCACCTTTTTGGTGAAATAATCTGCTTTTCGCGTTTTTCGCCCTGAAGACGACTTAGCAGCGAACGGGTCATATACAACTTTTTTGAAGAGAATTCGAATACGGTTCGAATGACACCTGTCAGCTCGATGTACGATGATAATGAACCGAGTTATGATCATTTTCAGGGTAGATCACAAAAAATCGATAATCTGCAATTTTGGCCAAATCAAGTGGCTAGGCCTTCTCATGACCCCCAACCACACCCACTGACCGACTTTCATCGAAATCGGAGACAAAAAATTTTTCCTAGTGGCAGAGCCGTTCGTTTTTGCTACACTTTTACAGGAGACCCGTGATAATAATCACATGGCCAATTGAATGAAATGGTAGTAGGAATGATGAGTATATAAGGGACGATATTATCGGAATTTTGGAGTGTCAAAATGAAGCCCTTCTATATTCTACTCATATGCTTATTGGCATTCGCCCAACTTTCCATGGCGCAGCGTGAGTATTTTATGTTGTATGGGAACATTTTACACTAAAACATTATGTCGTATTTCTAGGTTTCTAGAAGAAAACTTTGTGGTATCTCTCTACCATGCCGAATTTGATAAATATATTAGACAACGATTGTAATGCAGGGATGTCTGGCTCAATGAACGGTGGATTCGGACCGATGAGAGGAGGAGCCAGCTTCAATGCTGGAAGAGGGGGAGGTGGTGCTAATTTCAATATGGGTCGAGGAAAGAGGCAAAGTATGAAAGGAGGAGCTAATTTTAATATGGACCGAGATTAACTTTAAGCTGAATCGAAAGGATGAAAACGCAGGTATGTGAACCAAATGTAGTTTACAAGGAAAGTGAAGCTTCGAAAAAATATCAATAAAAACGTCAAAACGAAATAAAACAACACATGTAGGAGATTGAACGAAATTGTATTTTTCCTTGTGTTTCCTTATTTTTCAATTTTACAAACTTTCTGTGCTGATTTTCATATAATATGACATTGGAGTTTCATTCAGAGGTGGCTCACGAACCCAATTGAGAAAGAAAAAACAATATTGAAATTCATTGAACAAGCTGGATTTTCCTGCAATGTTGCCTTTTCGATGGAGAAGTACTTATACTTACATAGTACTTAGTACTTAGCAATTTTGAATAAAAGTTTAAAAAATCCTGAAACCAGCATAAACCAAAGTTGAATGGACGGTAGACCCCATAGCCCAACACTCACTGTATTTGGAATAATTGTGAAGGAAATATAACTAATTCATTCTTTTTTTTGAAAAGTATGGAAAATATGATATTTTCCCGTCCTACTTGTGTTGTTTTCTCTCGTTTTGACGGTATGGAAATTATTAAGAAAATTAATATTTCCTATTCAGATATCGACCTTCTATCTCGTTAAATTAACTGCCTCATTTCTTTCTAAGTTTTTTTCTGGATCATAAATAAATGATTGAAGTCATTGAATAAAATATAATTATGCGAACTAACGTGATAAAGATATACATAAATAAACAAAGATTAAGGGTAAATATGATCAGACTATAATCATGAACAATTTTATTTTTTGCTCGATACAAAGTCTTCTCATACGTTCAACACACTTGTTATCATAACCATATTTGAGAAAAAAGTCCTTCTATGTGTGGTTTAATTGATCACACAGTTACTTCTATCACTTCACAAGTTGTTCAAAGAGTGGGAAATCTACCAAGCAAGATTGTA
The DNA here is from genome assembly GCA_943737045.1 of Parapristionchus giblindavisi. Taxonomy (NCBI): domain Eukaryota; kingdom Metazoa; phylum Nematoda; class Chromadorea; order Rhabditida; family Diplogasteridae; genus Parapristionchus; species Parapristionchus giblindavisi. The sequence goes on along the minus strand of CALSFV010000294.1, from coordinate 109,751 downwards.
AAATCGCCAAAATTTCGTCCGTTGGGCAACCGTATATTCCATTCACCGTTTTCCGCCGTTTAACCCAGCTTGACAGATAATGTGTTGCCAGGTTATTTTGAAGTTTAAAATGCGAAATTTTTGTTTCGACAATTTAAAAATGGTAGATAGATAACGGGTGTTTACAAAAGTTGTTGGCCTCGAGTAACGTTCAATTCAATGTTTGAGAATGAATCAAAGACAATTTAATAGTCTCACCTTTGTCATGATAATATAAGTACGAACGCCAAAATAATTTTAGGTATCACTTTTTCTAGTAAATAAGGTGTTTTACAATCCATTGAACGTTAATTTTTAGGTAAACATATCATATTTTCTATAAACAAATGCATGTAGGATTGTGATCTTGTGATCATTGTTGTTTGATAAGACGAATTCTTCCCAATCACTCTTATCGATTCTTGTCTTTGTACTATTATTTTGATCATCGCTACAGTTTCATTCATCTAATAGAGCAATTGTACTACTTTTACTTTCATTCACCCCTTCTATTCGCAATTTCATTCTTCCAACTTTACCTTTTTTACTCCCCACCATGTGATTCTCTGTCGAGTTGTTTTTTGACAAGATATTGTGTTTTTGTATTGAATATTATGCTAATTTGTATAAATTAAATTACAGTAAATGGAGGAAGTGAAAGAATTCACAATCGAGGAAAAGTTTCAAGCATGTGTCGATATCATTCAGTCCATGCCCAAATCTGGTCAGCTTTTCATACTTTTTTCAACGTTTTATTTTTTTTTCAAATTTTTCAGGACCTTTACAATCAACATACGTTGAGATGCTTACAATGTATGGTCTCTATAGACAGGTTGGTATGACTTTCCGTCCACTCAGTCGCTTTCTATCATTTTCACTTGTAATAATCAAATTTGATATTATGTATACTATTGTTATTGCTGCAACATATGTACATATAAATTCTAAAGTTAAATTTAAACTGTATTGTGCAAAGTCTATTATAATTAATTTCAGGTCAAAAGTGGTCCTTGCCATGTTCCTCAGCCATTCTGGAATCTCATTGAGCGTTTTAAATGGTTCGTTAACAAGTATAATTTTGAGTTGTATCAATTATTTTATTTTATTTATATTTCATTCAACATCTTAGATCAATGAAGCTGTACTATTCAGGGACGCATGGAATAGAATGGGTGAATTGCCTCGAGAAGATGCTATGGATATGTATGTACATGGAGTACTTGAGAAGATTGACTATTGCGCGCAAAAGTTTGTTTATTTCTGAATTGATAGCTTTAGAAACCTTTTGTAATGGGTATCCATTAATCGTATCAATATCTAGTTATTGCAGCTATAAGCATTCCCTTATTAATTTATTTATTCTCCATCTATCAAATTTCTTTCATCTGTTTTAATGTATCGCATAAGGAAATAAATATTATTATTATTTTTAAAAATATCAACATTTTCAGTTGGGACTGGGAAGAAATGTTCGCCAAGTGTTCCAAGGACTACAAGCGACTCGAACCAGTGCTGAGGTTTTTTTCATTTGTTCATGTTTATGCATTAAAATATTAGATCTTCTGACTTTATCTCTTTTCATTTCCCCCATTGTAATTTCTTCATTGGACTTCCTCATCTGTTTATTGTACAGATTTGATTATGCTCGATTGCAAAGAAGCACGTATAATATTACTCATCTAAAACAGACTACTACACAAGTCTAGTCTAGGGGAAAACATGTTTTCTTGCCAAGTAAAAACACACTACTCTCCTTTCTCATTGTTTTTGAGTTCTCTATAATTGATGGCTATATTAACTACATTGAATTCAAACATTAGATAATATTTCAGGGAAAAATTCCGAATTATCGATCGTGAGTGGATCAAAGATGATGGAACATTTCTCGTAACTTTTAATCATTCAATATTTTCTAAATAAAAAAAAAGGATTTGCAGAAACCAGAGCCCCGTAACCAGGTCGGACATGGAGTGCTAAATTTCAATTCCAGAATATGGAAAGGGGAACATTTGTAAATATAACAAATGTAGTACTAAAAATAGTAATAACATAACCAGAGGTGATCCGAGATACACGATAGAGGAGAAGTTTCACGCCTGTGTTGATATAATTCACTCGATGCCCAAGACAGGTACCATTATTGTATGTAAAGTAGCATTTTGTAGTCACAAACTGTAATTGCATGCAATTGATAGAAAACTTGTAGATTTTTACACCTGCCAATGTTAAACTTTTGATCTTGGAAAAATCAACAAAACTCAATATCGCTTACCAGAGATCGAACCATGAACGTACAAAATAAAACACGAGCGCATTATTCACTATAGCACAAGGGTCAGTGATATAGGAGCTGAAAACCGAGATGATCTCAAATGCCCTCTAATTTCCCGATTTTAAATATAGATTTTCCCGAAGCCTTTTAACTCCACGGGGATGTTTATTTTTATATTCCTTTCTTATAGTACTTCTTTTTCTCCTTAAAGAAGGGGACCCATGAGTTGGCATGACTGACCCCCCCCCCCACAATGTTCTATAGACTGTGAAAGCAAAAACGACCGCTCAACATAGAAACTCTCTCAAATGCAATCTTCTTTCGCTTGTCTTGCTATGGAAACAAAATGGCTTGAACCAGAATACTGTGCCCCGCCACGATAAGCATGTTGGCTATTGTTTATATTATATGGTAATTGGCGTAAGGGATAATAAGAAAATGAGAGAGCAAGTATGCAAATCGGATGGACACTCTCTACATGCCTTGAAAGTTGTACTTTCAATGCGCGTTAAACAGCTTTAAACATATCAGGAATCAATATCAGATATGTCTTTCGATTCGTGTGATGAATCTCTATCATTCTATCCGAGTCTTTTTACGAAAAAACTCGTGGGTCTCCATCTTTAATCGTACTATTGAAGGTCCGGCTCCTGTGACGTACATTGAGATGCTTGGAATGTATGGATTGTACAAACAGGTCACTCATTCTCACCCGTCACCACAATTGAATCATCAGAATTAAGGCACTTGAAGGACCATGTAGGACTAGACAGCCCGGATTCTGGAACTACGAGGGACGATGCAAATGGTAATTATTCTTATGTATTTATTAATTCATCTATTATATTACACTTTAATTACAATATATAAAGATTTAACCATTATTCAGGGATGCATGGAAGAAACTTGGCGATATGTCCAAAGAAGAAGCCATGTACAATTATGTCGCTCATGTACTGGCAAAAGGCGATTTCATGGCGGAAAAGTGAATAACTTTTGACCTGATTAATCTTGAAAATGAGATAAAATTTATCGTATGAATTCATTTATTCCAGAGTTGACTGGGACGAAATGTTCGAAAGATTCCGAGATCTCTACGATAAATTGGAGCCTATCCTAAGGTTATTTTATGTATAATTTCCCATCTTCACCAAGTACTGTTCTAGAATAAAATTCCGTATCCTCGGGCGTGAATATATCACAGAAGACGGAAAATTCCTTGTAAGCATTTAATAATCTACCTCATAACTTATAATTTGTGTATCATTGTATCGTTTTCAAACCTTGAAATTGTAATTAATCAAGAATTAATAATTGCAGAAACCGCCTCCGAAAAAGAAACACGAACTGTATGATTTCATAACGAATAAAGGAATACGAAGAATGAATCCAAAACCTGTTGAGTTTCATACAGGTCAATGAGTTTATTAAATCCAATGATATTGTTCCTTCTTTCAGATGAATCAACAACTCCAAATGATCCATTTAGTGATGGTGAATATTGTGATGCAAGAGATGATTTAAGTCCTCCGTGGAGGTGCAGTACAGTTATTGAATATCGGAATCTTTTGCCCAATCTCTTGTCTTGTTATCAACCTTTCGATGCTTTCCTGAAAGATCAATTAATAGTTTGCAGTAGACGATCTTCAGTCTCCTTTTCTTCTCAATCAAGAAAAAAGAAACGATCGATAAGAGAATATTGTTCTCGAATGGATATGGAATTAAGGTTATTTATCTTTAATTAATATGTTATCATCATGATAACTCATCTGCTTCAAATAATGTCTAATTGAATTTGGAACGTTCTGTTCTAAATGTTTAAATTCGTTTTCTATGAAGTTTGAGTGTTTGCTGTAACATAGTAACAGAATACATTATTATGATACGTGAAAAGATAAATGTAATTCAGAACAATCACAACAACATTGAACAACTTCATGAAAGTAATGGAGAATCGACATCAAATGATAATGAAGATGATGAAGAACTCAGTAATCATTTTAATAAGATGACTTTATTTATATTTCATTAAAATATCTTCAGGGTCTATACATCGCTGTTCCATCTCGACTCTCATGGCGTTCCATTTTTTTCTTTCTCATATGGCCTTTTATCATTATCTGGGCTCAACGATTTGTTCGGTATTATATAATTTGAGTAAACCAGCAAAACATATTCATAGCAACTGTTCATAATAAACAATATTGCATAAAATGTTCAGGAAACCCTAGAGTTTTTTCTTGAATAAATTGGCAAGGTTGAACTACAGGGTGCGGCAGAATTATGGAAACATGATCGTTGATCTCCCCTGATCACATGTATTGAGTAAATCGGTTCAACATATAAAATTTTATCAACCACTATCATGTCAACAACAATCTGTGTTAACTTCTTAATTCTGCCTCCTTTCGCGTCAAAAACTTGCTTCAAACGGTACATACAAATCAGATTTCCCTGAATACGAAAAAAAATTTTTTTTTAATATAGATAGTCTGGAACACAGTAATCCGAGCAGTGAGTAAATTACATAGACATCAAAAAAAGGAAATTTTCAAATATGACATTTTTTTAAAAGGGAGGAGTCAAACCCTCATCGCGCTCTTCAGAAAGCAGAGATCAAAGGCTTCTACATGGTACCTCATCCAGCCTCCTGGAGACGACGATTGATGGTACAGAGGAAATGGGGAAGAAAATTGGTAAAGCTCACGACGATTGTTATCTCCGTAGATGCCCACCGGTGGTCATTCCATGATGATCACACGATGTCTCGAATCATGACCGGGGTAGTTGCATGATGTTTACACGGTCCTCTGGTGTTCGGAGCTTGCTTTGATACAAATATATTATTTCGAAATACTATTCAATCATTTGCCAAAGCGGAGCGTCGAAGAGCTACGGAGACGGTCGACTTTTGTAAAATGTTTAACTTTTAAATTTCAAAGCTAAATATCAAGGAATACATGAAAGGATAGAAAGTTGTGAACATAACATTTTAGTTTCATTGAGATCTACAATCTGAAAAAATAACGAGTAGAAATGTTCCATGCAAGACTAAAATCGATTCGCCATTCAGGATAAAAGTTTTTCCATAGAATGATACTGTAGATGTATGTCTATGTTACTAATGTGGAATACATTTCACGTTCACTGAAAAGGGCCCGGTTCCACAATTTTCTACAACGTGTCCAAATCCAACTCACGGGGTTTCCAAGAACTATTATGTTCATTGAGGAAGCGATGGAACCAAATATTGATTGTGTAGTTTGGGGCCATAAACATTCTTTAGAAGGATTTCCGAATCCTTCATCATTGTGTTTGATATGAAGAGGCAATGCAGAAAATGATTCATTTAGTTCCTTTTTAATTAGTCTCCATTAATATCAATGTGGTTTAAGAGGTAGAGTTAGCGTGATAATATGTATTTATCATTTTTTTTTCCACGGAATCTAGCTCCTCCTGTATCAATGTGTAAACGGTAACATTTTTCTATCCAGAACATTTGGTGTTGGAGGGATGATACATATGGTAAGGTATGTTTTTCGACAATGTGTAATATCATTATCTTTGTTTTTCAGTTGTTTTGCAAGCATTGACACTGAAGATATAATTTGTTTCTTAGAAAAAAGCTAAATTGAACATGGTGACTCTCGAGTTTTTTCGTAATAAGACTGTTCGGGTAGAATGAAAGAGATTCATCACACGAACCGAAAGACATATTTGATATTGATTCATGATATGTTTGAAGCTGGTCATGTGTACTGAAAATATAACTTTTAAGGCATGAAGAGAGTGTGCCCGTCCGATTTGTATACTTGACTCTCCATTTCCATTGTCCCTCACGCCAATTTCCATACAATATAAACGAAAAAAAAATCGTTAATCGTTGCCTGATTCCGTCATGCCAACTCAAGGATCTCCTTCTTCAAATATCTTTTCAAAAAAATCGATTTCTTTTCAATATGTTTCAGTTTTTCAAGCTATTTGATTTTCGGACCAGTGTGATTTGTCTTTTAATTGTTTTTTTTTCGCTTCAATAAATATTTTGATTCATTTTCATTAGTCATTAAAAGAACTCTTTATCATGGAAACTCATGATTAAGACTTTGAGAATACAAAAATATTCATACGCAAAGAAAATAAATGGTGCGTTCAAATGCGCCCTGCAGCGGAGCACGAAGTACAAAACACGACCGGACTGTCCATAGGACAGTACAGGAGTTGACTATTCGGGGGTTGCGGGCCCGCAAACTTGGATGGAGGGGAGGGGGAGCGATTGCGGTCCCGCAATCCGTGTGCGTTATTGCCAACCCTACTGTATTGTATCTGTTTGGCGGTCTCTACTAACAACTGTTTTCACATATTTTTATTGAAGCACAAATTTGGTCGTATGTTTTTCATATTCCTCTCGCTAGACGAGAAAATCGTTGGTCATCTTTCTCTGTTAGAATAGTTTTCTGACAAATTATATTGATTCATCTACCCAATCGTATGGCACTTCTATTATTAAATCTAAATTGCTTTCATAACAAGACCTTATTAATAAATTATGAATCACAACTACCCATCCCACTTCATATTACACTCTCGATTCGACTCCATTCCTATCATTGATTACCATATAGCTTTGATACATACATGAGTCAATATACGGGCTGTACTTTCCTTACTCCCTTGTCATCCACTTCTTTTTTCACCCTGCATGTTCTCATTTACTTGTTAATTCAAATATTGCCACATCTTTTTATTATTATTACAATAATATGATAATTTAAATTAAATTCAAAATTAATGTAGTACGCCTATTTTAGCGATTATTGATCACTTCTCACATTGTTTATGTGTATGTTTGTTGATTCGATAGTGTCATATCTTTTCGTACGAGTGTCCATTCCTTGTCCGAGAGAGTGAGATAGTCAGAGAAATAAAGAAAGTGCGAATAACTGAGAGTAGAAACTTGTTTTAATATCCACCCAGGATGTTTTGTCAATCCTCCCATCTCCCCTATTTTGGGGTAGTTAATAAATTAGCAATTTTCGTGGTCATATGGTTACTAATTTTGCATCATTTTGGTTAATAAATTTATAAAATACTTAACTATAAACTACTTTTTGTTGATCACAATTAACTCGAAATCTGAAAAATACTTAAGGGAGAGTGACCTCACTCAATGACCTCATTGCGCACACTATTTCTCTGTTCTCTAACAACGAGAGAGCGTAGACCGTTGAAGATGCCGTTGACAAAGGTTTCAGTCCCTTTACATATTGTAATATATCCGATGCATCACTTTTCATATCCCAGTCTTCATCGTTAAAGATAAACTATACATTAAATATCGTTGAAAACAAGATATAGTTCTATTAGAAAATCATGTTTTCTGATCGGTTAGAGTGATGAACAAGGTGCAACCAGTGCGATAGATTTTTGATCATCTAATAATTTTAAATTATTGTCAGTAAACAAACGACCACTTAACTTAACAGTACAGATTAAAACTGGAATATTTAAATTTAAAAAGATTATGTAAAACTCTCCTTTTAGACGTGACAATCAAATTTTCATAACTGAATCTTATGTAAATGCGCTTTGTCTACTCTTAAAGGCTCAATCCCTGATTTTCGAGGTCAGAAACTAAACAGTTTGATTATGTTCACCACATGCCACATGTACATATATTACATGTGCAGCATTTCTTGTGTTTTCGTCCATAACTCAATGACGTAAAATCTCGATAGTCTTTCTTTAAATAATTCATCGTGAATGTTATTTTATAAATCAGTATTTTTCAGCATTATGCAACTTTTGTTGTTAATCAGACTGTAAAAATAAATAAAAATTCGACGAACTATGTGACGTCCAGTATAGATTTTTACTCCGTATCACGGACTTTATTCTACATGACTGCATTATGAAAATACACGTACACTAAAATAACTCACATAATAATTTCCCCAAGTGGTCGAAAATTTGTGAAAACCAGATCGTTGTGAATACAACTGCGCCGATTTCAATTGACGATAGTGGTGGTTTTCATGTACATACCCTGTACTGTGCTAGCATGACGAGATATATGAGGCCGTTTGCGAGAAAGTCGAACAAGCTCTGGTACATCAATTTTTAGAAATCCTGCGAGAAGGGGTTCTCAAGGGTGCCGATGACGATGGGCATGTTCATTTTGCACCTGGAGTAACCGTTGAGGCCAGACGGCGTCGCGTTGAAATCGCGTTTTTGGTCATTTCTTGTCGCCTGATGGTGCTAAAATTAATAGACCAATGTTTCCGGTGTAGAATTTGATGGCGATCACGCCTGTGTAATTCATTTTTCATGAAAAAAATTTCACAAGCTTCAAATATGTAACTTTTCTCAGAGGCAAAAGTGTCCGAGCGACATAGCTAGATCGGATCGGAATTACCTCAATGTGCAACAGAAAAAATTTCAACGATTTTGTGAATGGAAAAGCGAGAAAATCAACTTTTAGTGAAGTAATCTGGTCGCTCACAACAGATAGATAGTTTCCTCTCGCCTGAGAGAGTGTGGGGAATTGAAAGAGCACGAGAGAGTGTAGGGAAAGGAGAGACGCGATCGAAGGGGAGGAGAGACTCGAGGTAGATCAGTGGGCACATTGCCTCTCTTACAGTGACCAGATTACTTCACTAAAAGTTGATTTTCTCACTTTTCCATTCACCAATATCGTTGAAATTTTTTCTGTTGCACCCTGAGGTCATTCCGATCCGATCTAGCCATGTCGCTCGGACACTTTTGCCTCTGAGAAAAGTTACATATTTGAAGCTTGTGAAATTTTTTTCATGAAAAATGAATTAGACAGGCGTGATCGCCATCAAATTCTACACCGGAAACATTGGTCTGTTAATTTTAGCACCATCAGGCGACAAGAAATGACCAAAAACGCGATTTCAACGCGACGCCGTCTGGCCTCAACGGTGACTCCAGGTGCAAAATGAACAGGCCTATCGTCATCAGCACCCTTGAGAACCCCTTCTCGCAGGTTTTCGAAAAATTGATGTACAACCCCAGTCACTCTTGCTCTACTCTCTCGCAAACGGCCTCATATGGCGTCTGTCATGGCTTTTCGGAAATCATTAGCACAGAGCACATGGAAACCACCACTACTTTACCGGTTAAAATCGGCGAAGTTGGCACAGAGGTGCACGGGTCAAACAGGGAATCGGTGATAAGTAATCAAATATTTAAATCAGAAGGTCAGAATCATAAATATTCTATCATTCTATTATTGTTGGACATTGACTCGTCTCCACACTAATATCCGCAGGAGTTTCTATCTCCGATTTCATTTTTCCATGGAATAATCGATTCAGCAGGATGCATCCACAGAAGCACAGAAATACAACGAAACTGAAACAATGTCATATTTAGTATGGTCCATTGTTGACAATCTCTAAATTTGAAATTATTATGATGATATTTGTTTATAAGAGATCATTGCGTTATAAACTTTTAACATACTTGGCCGACGTAAAGAACGCTACTTGTCCTATAGTATCCAATTTGTCGAGTATCGGATATGGCCATTTACCGTGGCCGATATACTTCCAAGCATACACACTGCATTTGTATCACTGTATTTACCCGAGAAAGCTGTGCATCTTTATATTTATAGTATTACTGTATAAAAACGTGACGGATGCCATGGCTTTCCACCACATATTCAAACAATCTTCATTGTTGTGTAATTATCAATATTATATTTACAACACTATATTATGTTAAAATGATATGAAAGCACTAATTTCACAATTTGCGAAGTGTTATGAACTAACCCTCCAATGTATACAGCAGAATAGAAGACTATGAATGGTATCGCTTGCTTGAAAGTTGGCATTCTTCGTCGATACATCCATATTATCACTATGCCTGAGATTGTAGGAAGAGTGTGCTGAAAAGATTCTTTTCATATCGTTTTAATTTAAAATGAATAATACCACTCCATGATTCCATGGTCTATAGTTCATAAGATCATCGATTTCTCCATTAGGAACGAGTGTGGCTCGGTCAAATGTGAGGAAACTCCAGAATAGCACTCCGACTGCCTAGAAGAATGATTTTAGGATAATAAATGTTTAATCACAGACTATATTTATTATTTTTTCTCATATTTTCTAATGATCATCACATTCGGTGAGCGGCAATTGCTTTTTAACACCAAACTCATTTGCAATGCAATGGTTAGAAGTTCATAACACGACTGAATCAAGATATCTCAGAATTCGAAGAAGGGCGGAGAATCGATATGTCTCTCATCTATCATAATGAGTCATCATATCATTTCATCGTCCTTTTTATTCGTGTTATTTTATATTCATACGATAAATTATCATTATTATAGTAATTCTCACCATTCCTAATGGAGCTATCAATGATCTTCCTATATAGTGAAACACGCCCTCGATCAAACGAAAAGATTTCTGTAAAAAATTAAAAGAAGGAACAAATTGATATAATAGTTCTGTTCGAATAATGAAACGCAACTAACAAAGTACCATGGTGGTGTGCTTGGCGGGAAACACGAATTTAGCCAGATTAATTAACATTCCATTTCCATGAAAGATTGTGTGGAGCGCCTGAAATTATAAAAAGGGTATTACATAGAATCGAAATTAAAATAGAATATTTTAAACTAGATTATGTCAAATTTTGCTTACCAAGTCGCACGTTGTCAGGAACGCAAACCGTGATAGAGGCTGCTCTGGGATTGAAAGAACTTCATGGGGAACTAATTTGATATCCAAATATCTGAAACATAAAAATGAAGGATGTGACAAACGCTAGCTGCTTACTCTACGTAGACAAATACTACGAAAAAGACGGCATGAACTAAGATGTGTAGTATGGCCATCGGTACTATGAGAAGAGTAATGACCACCAGCCGGTTGTGTTGATACGAATGAAAACAGTGAACTCTCTCTATTCCATTCTCTTTTTCTCTTATCGAATAATGATCAAGATGTAATAGAACATGGAACGATCGAACATAGTGTCATGTATTGTGAATTATCGTGATTAAGATCATTTAGATCGAACAGATTGCCTCAAGATCGACCAACAATTTGTTTCTGTTCCTCTAAGTAATTAATAATAATAATTTATGCATTACAAGGATAAATTATAATAGCGAATAATTGATATCGTAAGAATTACATAAAATACGATGCCACAACTTAGGTAGCAAAGAAATAACAATTAATTATTACATTTCGAGTAACGACAAATTTATACATTTCCGGAAAGATTTAACTGAGGGGCAGATAATAGAATTATTACTAAGTTTATTCCAATTACTAACAACACGATTTGATATGAAGTTCGAGAAGCGAGTAGATTTAGCATTGTGTTTACGATATTGGAATGCGTGTCTGCGGGAAGATCTAGTATTTATAGAGGGAATAAAGAAAGAAGGATTGTCTAGATCAATAAGTCCATGTGTAGCTTTATAGGTAAAACAAAGATCAGATAGTTTGCGGCGCAATTCAAGAGGCTCTAGTTTGAGTAATGATAATCTATCAGGATATGAAGCATACGGTAGCTTGCATTTATAGAAAACGCGACGAGTGTAAGTTCTTTGTACGTTTTCAATGAGCTTTATTAGATGATCTTCATGGGGTGACCACAGTTCAGACGCGTATTCAAGAATAGGTCTTACATAAGTGATGAAAAGATGTGAATAAAGCTTGAGATTAGAGGTGTGAAAAATGCGATAAATATAAGCACATCTGGAATTTGCTCTGGCTACAATAGATTGGATATGAGATGAGAAAGATAGTCGATTATCGTATGATATACCGAGATCAGTGAACTCTTTAACTACAGGAAGTTTGATACCATTGATATGAAGATCGAGGTAAGGGTGTCTGTTGCCTAAATGCATTACTACAGTTTTGGATAAAGAGATGGATAGACCCCAGTCTAGAGACCACTGATGGAGAGAGTCTAATGCGGTTTGAAGTGAAGAAGGGTCATTAAAGGAATAGAGCTTGACATCATCAGCATATATAGTGCATCGTACGTTGTGAGGAAGAATGAGAGGAAGATCAGAGATATAGATGGAGAAGAGAAGTGGCCCCAAACAGCTACCTTGTGGGACACCTGATAGAGCATAAAAGGGATCAGAGAGAGAATCACCTACAACAACAGCTTGAGAACGGTTGGATAGAAACGAACGAATCCAATTAAGAAGTGAACCCTGAATTCCCAGACGCGAGCATTTGTATAAGAGTAGATCGATTGGAATTGAATCGAAAGCTTTTGAGAAATCGATGAACGCGACGGAAATAAATTGGCTTTTGTCGAGAGCAGGATACCAGTGAGAAAAAGATGAAAGTAAAGCAGAGTTGCAAGAGCGGAAAGGAGGATAACCATGTTGTTGTGGACAAAGAAGATTATTGTCTTCTAAGTACTTAGATAAGGCGGATACGATTAGGCGCTCGAATACTTTAGAAGTGGAACAGGTGAGTAATATAGGTCTGTACGAACTGGAAGAGTTTTTGGGTCCCTTACGTTTATTAACAGCCTTAACGTTTGCAGTTTGCCATTGATTAGCAGAGGATCCATGCAGAAGAAAACGATTAAATAGAATAGTAATGGGGACGCAGATGTGATCGGCTGTATGCTTTAAAAAGATGTAAGGTATTTTATCGGGAGAGGAGGAATTACGTGCAGGAAGAGACTTCAAATGTTTGGATGCTGTAGCGAGATGGATATCAACAAAATCGATGGATTGCGCTGAGGATATAAGACATGTGTGTGGTATGGCATATGAAAGATTATTGAATGATTGCTCAAAATGTCGCGCAAGCTCTTTAGACTTGGATGCATCTGTGGAACATTGAGTGCCGTTTGGCGTAACAAGAGTAGGAAGATGAAGCGATTGATCTTTGATCCTTGAGCTACTAAAAATTTAAAAGAAAAATCGTTCAGACGAGTAACACGTATGAATACTTTCTGATGATACTGTATATCAACATTTCACACTCTCTTTGGACATCAAAATGTCATTACATATAAGGAGTAATATGTACAAATTAGATATATTTTCTCCGCCCTCATACATTGAATTCAACTCATAAATATTTAAAGTTTCATACTCTTTTTTTATTTCCTGATTTTTTACTATAAGTATATGTGGTGTATAAGTAGTTTTTTTTTTCTAGTTTTTGAATGATAGCACAATGTTTACAAATTGTTAAACTGTGTGATACCAGGATTTATGAACAGAGATGGTTAATGCTTCATACGTTTCGGATACTATTTTCCCCATCCACAGTACTTACAGTGAACATTCTATCGAGCGTGTCGCGTAAGGATAATAATAATATACTTTATGCGGTGCGAAAGTAAAGTATAATTTCTGATAAAATATTTGATAGGTAGTGGAGTACGCATAAATACGATGCTACGACTTGGGTAGCAAAGATGAAAAGTACAAATAAAATGAAATTCTTACAAAGACGGTAATGAAGTGATGGATTTTCGGAAAGATTCGAAACAACTAACGGACAATGAAAAAATGAAAATCTGGTATAAGCCATTTTTAGCACCTTTATGTAGTGTAACCACATACAGAAATGGGGCGTCCTTTCTGCAAGAGGGGAGAGGAGAATGACTTATGCAGAGGGTCCTAGAACACGAAATGATATGTCTGAATGAGGGAATTTGAGGGGTTTCGAAGGTAGAAAAAGCTAATGTAGTGGAGACTAGAGGATAAGAGTGTTGGGGGGTCTAATGTAGTGGAGACTAGAGGATAAGAGTGTTGGGGGGGGGGTCTAATGTAGTGGAGACTAGAGGATAAGAGTATTGGGGGGTCTAATGTAGTGGAGACTAGAGGATAAGAGTATTGGGGGGTCTAATGTAGTGGAGACTAGAGGATAAGAGTGTTGGGGGGTCTAATGTAGTGGAGACTAGAGGATAAGAGTGTTGGGGGGTCTAATGTAGTGGAGACTAGAGGATAAGAGTGTTGGGGGCTCTAATGTAGTGGAGACTAGAGGATAAGAGTGTTGGGGGGGGTCTAATGTAGTGGAGACTAGAGGATAAGAGTATTGGGGGGTCTAATGTAGTGGAGACTAGAGGATAAGAGTATTGGGGGGTCTAATGTAGTGGAGACTAGAGGATAAGAGTATTGGGGGGTCTAATGTAGTGGAGACTAGAGGATAAGAGTATTGGGGGGTCTAATGTAGTGGAGACTAGAGGATAAGAGTATTGGGGGGTCTAATGTAGTGGAGACTAGAGGATAAGAGTGTTGGGGGGTCTAATGTAGTGGAGACTAGAGGATAAGAGTATTGGGGGGTCTAATGTAGTGGAGACTAGAGGATAAGAGTATTGGCGGGTCTAATGTAGTGGAGACTAGAGGATAAGAGTATTGGGGGGTCTAATGTAGTGGAGACTAGAGGATAAGAGTATTGGGGGGTCTAATGTAGTGGAGACTAGAGGATAAGAGTATTGGGGGGTCTAATGTAGTGGAGACTAGAGGATAAGAGTGTTGGGGGGGGTCTAATGTAGTGGAGACTAGAGGATAAGAGTGTTGGGGGGTCTAATGTAGTGGAGACTAGAGGATAAGAGTATTGGGGGGTCTAATGTAGTGGAGACTAGAGGATAAGAGTATTGGGGGGTCTAATGTAGTGGAGACTAGAGGATAAGAGTGTTGGGGGGTCTAATGTAGTGGAGACTAGAGGATAAGAGTGTTGGGGGGGGTCTAATGTAGTGGAGACTAGAGGATAAGAGTATTGGGGGGTCTAATGTAGTGGAGACTAGAGGATAAGAGTATTGGGGGGTCTAATGTAGTGGAGACTAGAGGATAAGAGTATTGGGGGGGTCTAATGTAGTGGAGACTAGAGGATAAGAGTATTGGGGGGTCTAATGTCTAGAGGATAAGAGTATTGGGGGGTCTAGTAGTGAGACTAGAGATAAGAGATAATGTAGTGGAGACTTGGGGGGTCTAATGTAGTGGAGACTAGAGGATAAGAGTATTGGGGGGGGTAGTGGAGACTAGAGGATAAGAGTATTGGGGGGTCTAATGTAGTGGAGACTAGAGGATAAGAGTATTGGGGGGTCTAATGTAGTGGAGACTAGAGGATAAGAGTGTTGGGGGGGGTCTAATGTAGTGGAGACTAGAGGATAAGAGTGTTGGGGGGTCTAATGTAGTGGAGACTAGAGGATAAGAGTATTGGGGGGTCTAATGTAGTGGAGACTAGAGGATAAGAGTATTGGGGGGTCTAATGTAGTGGAGACTAGAGGATAAGAGTATTGGGGGGTCTAATGTAGTGGAGACTAGAGGATAAGAGTATTGGGGGGTCTAATGTAGTGGAGACTTGAGGATAATGAGTATTAAGGGGGGTCTAATGTAATGGAGACTAGAGGATAAGAGTATTGGGGGGTCTAATGTAGTGGAGACTAGAGGATAAGAGTGTTGGGGGGGTCTAATGTAGTGGAGACTAGAGGATAAGAGTGTTGGGGGGTCTAATGTAGTGGAGACTAGAGGATAAGAGTGTTGGGGGGTCTAATGTAGTGGAGACTAGAGGATAAGAGTATTGGGGGGTCTAATGTAGTGGAGACTAGAGGATAAGAGTATTGGGGGGTCTAATGTAGTGGAGACTAGAGGATAAGAGTGTTGGGGGGTCTAATGTAGTGGAGACTAGAGGATAAGAGTATTGGGGGGTCTAATGTAGTGGAGACTAGAGGATAAGAGTGTTGGGGGGGTCTAATGTAGTGGAGACTAGAGGATAAGAGTATTGGGGGGTCTAATGTAGTGGAGACTAGAGGATAAGAGTATTGGGGGGTCTAATGTAGTGGAGACTAGAGGATAAGAGTATTGGGGGGTCTAATGTAGTGGAGACTAGAGGATAAGAGTATTGGGGGGTCTAATGTAGTGGAGACTAGAGGATAAGAGTGTTGGGGGGGTCTAATGTAGTGGAGACTAGAGGATATGAGTATTGGGGGGGTCTAATGTAATGGAGACTAGAGGATAAGAGTATTGGGGGGTCTAATGTAGTGGAGACTAGAGGATAAGAGTATTGGGGGGTCTAATGTAGTGGAGACTAGAGGATAAGAGTATTGGGGGGTCTAATGTAGTGGAGTCCAGAGGATAAGAGTATTGGGGGGTCTAATGTAGTGGAGACTTGAGGATACGAGTATTGGGGGGTCTAATGTAATGGAGACTAGAGGATAAGAGTATTGGGGGGTCTAATGTAGTGGAGACTAGAGGATAAGAGTGTTGGGGGGGTCTAATGTAGTGGAGACTAGAGGATAAGAGTGTTGGGGGGGTCTAATGTAGTGGAGACTAGAGGATAAGAGTGTTGGGGGGTCTAATGTAGTGGAGACTAGAGGATAAGAGTGTTGGGGGGTCTAATGTAGTGGAGACTAGAGGATAAGAGTATTGGGGGGTCTAATGTAGTGGAGACTAGAGGATAAGAGTGTTGG
Organism: Parapristionchus giblindavisi; assembly: GCA_943737045.1. Lineage (NCBI taxonomy): Eukaryota > Metazoa > Nematoda > Chromadorea > Rhabditida > Diplogasteridae > Parapristionchus > Parapristionchus giblindavisi. The sequence goes on along the minus strand of CALSFV010000294.1, from coordinate 93,013 downwards.
GGGGGGTCTAATGTAGTGGAGACTTGAGGATACGAGTATTGGGGGGTCTAATGTAATGGAGACTAGAGGATAAGAGTATTGGGGGTCTAATGTAGTGGAGACTAGAGGATAAGAGTGTTGGGGGGGGTCTAATGTAGTGGAGACTAGAGGATAAGAGTGTTGGGGGGGGTCTAATGTAGTGGAGACTAGAGGATAAGAGTGTTGGGGGGTCTAATGTAGTGGAGACTAGAGGATAAGAGTGTTGGGGGGTCTAATGTAGTGGAGACTAGAGGATAAGAGTATTGGGGGGTCTAATGTAGTGGAGACTAGAGGATAAGAGTGTTGGGGGGGTCTAATGTAGTGGAGACTAGAGGATAAGAGTATTGGGGGGTCTAATGTAGTGGAGACTAGAGGATAAGAGTATTGGGGGGTCTAATGTAGTGGAGACTAGAGGATAAGAGTATTGGGGGGTCTAATGTAGTGGAGACTAGAGGATAAGAGTATTGGGGGGTCTAATGTAGTGGAGACTAGAGGATAAGAGTGTTGGGGGGGGTCTAATGTAGTGGAGACTAGAGGATACGAGTATTGGGGGGGGGTCTAATGTAATGGAGACTAGAGGATAAGAGTATTGGGGGGTCTAATGTAGTGGAGACTAGAGGATAAGAGTATTGGGGGGTCTAATGTAGTGGAGACTAGAGGATACGAGTATTGGGGGGTCTAATGTAATGGAGACTAGAGGATAAGAGTATTGGGGGGGGTGTCAAGTGTGAAAATTTGAACTTTTGTAACGCATGACATTTAATGTGAGGTAGGATTAGATTGTTGACAACACGGCAAAACTATTTTTGAAATAGAAACCATTCTTGGCTTTTCAGAACGTAATATTTCCGACGACAAAGAGGTGAAAACTCCCTCAATATCGAAGTTCAAAAAGAAGAATAAGAAGTGTTTTTTTTTGTATTCCAAAATGGTTGTTTTTCTGTCCGCGATCTAATGTGAAATAAATAAAACACCAACCCCGCCCCCCATTCTTCTGCTCCCGCAGCCTCACAAAAAGCCATGCTTACCTTTACTGTACCTTCACCTTTACTGTACCTTTAATGTCCTTTCTCTCTCAACCATGATGAGCCCAAAACTTTCTAACCAATGTATAAATATTTCTCGTTCTTTCGCGACGTTTTTTTCGGAGTCAATTGAGTTTACGTTTTGATTTTCATCTGTTGTTTTAAAGAAAAGATACAAACATGTCACCTGGAATGAGAAATGTGTCTTGCATACGAATATTTAGGTGTAGAGTTCAATAACAAGTTTTTGCCAAATTACAAGATGGACAACAGAGCAGCCATCTCTTGTAACTGCGTCACACGGGTTCGACTCCCGTTTCCAATTTTCGATATATTTATCCTTCAAAAATTCGAGCCAAAAAACAAAATTTCACCAACGATTACGGTATTCCGGTCTAATTATAATTTTATGGAAAAAATATTTATGCACGTGTGATCTATGTGTGATCTAGTTCTGCCTGTCCACATGACTCACGAAAAAACTCGAGGGTGTTATCCTTTAATTTGAAACAAATATTCCTGGCATCCATTATTTTAAATATTAATGTTGCTAAGCGGCGTTAGTATATCGTATGGGTCAACACTCCCTTCCAGTATATTGTATGTACGCGACAAGGGGTTTTTTGCTCAATTTGTTTTTGATTATACACTTAAATACTTTCCTGTCAAGACTCACATTTCTCATTTCACTATTCACTATTTTTTCTCCAAAAAATTGACGGAGAACACGGATCATGATGGATACATACAAGATCTGGGGTTACTGTGGTATTTCAAAACTTTAAGTCTACTTAAAATACGTCAGTGACTTTAAGTTTCCTTTAAGTAAACTTCAAGTGCGTGACGTCACTTTCTCTCTTTAAGTAGACTTGCATTTCACTTGAAGTAGACTTACAAGTCTACTTATAGTGAAAGTGTAAGTAGACTTTAAGTATTGAAATACTATAGTAAAACGATGCAGCAAAAGTAAACTGTGCCTACTTAGAGCTTAATCGCACTCTACTGGTTGTCCTATGAGAAGAGACTATAATGAATATACTGAATAAGACTATAATGAATATGAATGAATCGACTCATGGGACAACAAATAACAATAAATAGTATTACTGTTATTGATGTAATAATATGTATTATATCAATTAGATGTTTTCCACAGTAGTACACAAAGAAGAAATAAAGATATATGTTCTATTTCGAATAGGCTTATCCACTTATCCTATGAGCACATCAAAAATGGGTGAGAATGATTTTAAAAATAGTTGTAGCATGTGCAGCACACATTTGTCAATAAATAACGTGGAGAAAGTATGCTATTATACCATCTTAATGTATATTAATTAAAATGTAGCCGAGGAAAATATTTATTGCACTCATGAATGTTCGATATGTACAGAAAATACAGGTATAAACTCTACTCTAATCACTCTTAATTTTCTTAGTGATCACAATCATGTTTTTGAGAGAACTACCAACGAAGAATGTTATTTTCAGAGAGATATAAAGAAGAATAATCGAGACGACTGTTAGGAAAGATGATACATCCCATCCGAGTTGTGTTATAAACGAATGATCAGCACCGGCTAGTCGGAAATGATCAGAAAGCGTCTGGAATATAACTGATATTATTAAGAGGCCTGTTCCCTAAGACTCGATCATATTCGACCCCCGGACACGTGAGCTAGCAATGAGAACTGGGAGTCCATAGTTGGGTGTTAGGAGTGCCCCCGGCCCTTATTACACAAAACGGCTGAAATTTCCTGTTTGTGCCCTCAGGCTATTAGAAAAAAGAATTTGCAAAAAAAATTTAAAAAATCATAATTTTTCAAATTGTTGAGATGAAGTCTAAATATCATTTGCCGTGCGTCTAGGGTGCACAGAGCTCACTAATTCGCTATTAACATCGAATGTGCGTTGATTCCTAAACCACTTTTTTGACTCAAAATTTGTGTTTTTTTCGGACAAATCATGCTTGCTGTAGTTTGCTCCCAAAATTTCCGACCAGGTATTGTAGCCTAAGCAATTCTGCATTGATTTCACTTAAAACTGGGTTCTTCCCGATCGACCATTTTGTCGAATTTTTCGCTCGAACTTCTGAACTTTCGAATTTCCGAACAAAATGTTTTATTTTCCAAACGATTGGCAAACGATTGGTGCGGAATTGTGGTCTACTCAAAGTTTCGAGTTGAGACGAGTAAAATGGCACAAGAAGCCAATCACTTGGATCAATTTGAAAATATCGATTTCAATGACCCGGGGGTCATGGTCTGAAAATTTCAAAATTTCTCAAGTTTGAAATGTTTTCATTTATGTGGCTTATTGTGAAGTACTAATGATGTGAATAATATTCAGCCTATGCTCAATGGCTGGTCTCTCCTTTCAACCAATTTTCGAAAATTTTCATTCTGATTGCTTGCGAAAAATCAGAATTGTGTTTGAATCAGTTTCCAACTTGCTTTCTGTAACATCCTATCTAAGTGCTTTGCAATGTACATATTCAATATGAAAATCTTTGATTTTCGAAAATTCATATTTTTTACCATGACCCCGGGGTCATGGAAATCGATTTTTCAAAAGTGACCCGAATGCCGGGATTCCAGTTCTACTACGTTTATTCATCATGAAACTTCACATTATCATTGTCATTTGCTCATTGTCGCAGCATTCGAGTCTAAAAACTGCAATATTATAGAAATTTGCCATGAAAGTAGGCACTCAAATTGAATTTTACGAATTTTCGAAAATCAACGATTTTCATATTGATTATGCACATTGCAAACTACTAAGACAGAATGTTACAAAAAGCAAGTTGGAAACCGATTCAAACACGATTCTGATTTTTCACACGCATTCAGAACGAAAATTTTCGAAAAATTTTCGAAAATTGGTTGAAAGGAGAGACCAGCCATTGAGCATAGGCTGAATATTATTCACATCATTAGTACTTCACAATAAGCCACATAAATGAAAACATTTCAAACTTGAGAAATTTTAAATTTTCGGACCCGGGTCGTGAAAATCGAAATTTTCAAGTTTATTTATTTATTTATTTATTTATCGATCCAAGTGATGGGCTACTTGTGTCATTTTACTTGACTCACCTCTAAACTTTGAGTGGACCACAATTCCTCACCAATCGTTTGGAAAATACAGCATTTGTTCGGAAAAAACCATCGATGACGGAAGTTCGAGCAAAAAATTCGACAAAATGGTCGATCGGGAAGAACCCAGTTTTAAGTTAAATCAATGCAGAATTAGGCTACAATACCTGGTCGGAAATTTTGGGCACTCACTAAAACAAGGGATGATTTGTCCGAAAAAACCAAAACTTTGAGTCAAAAAAGTGGTTTAGGAATCAGCGCACATCCGATGCTAATAGTGAATTAGCAAGCACTGTGTACTCTAGACGCATCGCAGATGGTATTTAGACTTCATCTCAACAATTTGAGAAATTATGATTTTTTAAAGTTTTTAAAAAAAATTATTTTTTCTAATAGCCTGAGGGCACAAACAGGAAATTTCTGCTGTTTTGTGTAATAAGGGCCTGAGACACTCCTAACACCCAAGTATGGACTCCCAGTTCTCATTGCTAGCTCACGTGTCCGGGGGGTGGTCGAGTCTTAACGGCCATCTCTCTTAATACAGTAATCCATTGTACCTTATGCTGTGCAGCAAATTCAATGCCTTCAATGAAAACACGAGCAGCGTTGTCCGGATTGGTTGTCAACATCGATGAGATTTCTTGAGCACGTTCGCGATAACTGAAGAGAGTAAAGTAATGACGAAGATTCATTTGTGCTTTTGGAATATTCGGATAAATGTTTAAGATCATTTCATCACATCATTTCATCAAAAAATGTAGGAAATGACTGCTGGAGAACAGCTTCCAAAATAACTGCAAATTAGAATGAGTTTACCTTTTATCGTACAGAATCTTCCGAAGAGATTCCGTGAGATTCTCAACCGTAATTTGAGTCTTACGAATCATTATACCCATACCTATGGATGTAGCACGTCGAGCATTATGCTGAATAATAAATGTTGGGAAAATCAATGAATTACTATTGATCTAGTTGTGTAATCATGATATCGGTTGATTTTCACATTAGGTTGTGACTTTGTCTGAAAGTACATACCACTTGATCAGCGAACAGAGGTATACAAACTACAGGAACTCCAGCAAAAGCAGTTTCGATGAACGAATTCAGACCCATATGGGAAATGAAACCAACGACTCGATGATCGTCTGAAATAGAGAATATGATTTCATAAAAAAGAATTCTCCTAAATGCTTAATCCCCTAAGATAATTTCTAGGGACTTACATAATAAATCAGTCTGTGGCAACCAATCGATATTGTATATGTTCGAAGCATTCATGGCTGTTTTACCGTCGTATTTCCATAGGAAATTGAACTCGGGGAAACTCTGAAAATGTATATCTTTGAGGGGATTGTTTATTTTTCATTAGAAAAAAACAATCATAATAACAAACTTTGAAAGACTCTGTGAACACTCGGACGTGTTCTGGGGAGATTTTCTCAGCTGGTACTTGTGTTCCGAATGAAAAGATAACTGATCCTTTCTTCGTCATATTTAACATTTTGTCGTGCTCCTAAAATCATATTATTTTAATAGCAATGTTAAAATATTGTCAATGATAATTATGTGTACTTTGCTCAATGGTTTAGGTGTTGGCAGTCCAACTCCTCCAATGTATCGAAGTCTGTGTGAAATCGGTCGAGGCTCTTCCAAGATTTGATTGGAGTTGGAGAAATCAAGTGAGACGTTCTTAGCGAGTTCACGTAGATCGGGGAAATCTTTCCCATAACGAGATCGAATCTTATTATTCTGAAATCAAATCGAGCAGTTATCGGTTTTTGATTGATAAATATTTAATCTACGTTCCATTTCTGACGAACATGGAAGTAAAATGGAACTCTTTTGTGTTATCTTTTATCGTTTCGAGCTTTGATCTTCGTACTTACCATATCAGTGTAAGATTTGACATGTAAAAATCTATCTCTGATCATTCTCAAGGACTCTATCACTCTACTTCCGAAAGTGTTACGATCTCCATTCACTCTAGCGTCCAGAACAACTGAAAAATATAGGCTTAGGAAGTTCCTATATATATAGGTTTATTATGGACATGCTCTTGCATAACACTAATGAAGTAATCTTGAGAGGAAATGTGCTCACTGTTCTCATAAAGAGGTAGTTCGGGCAGTCCTGCATAGTAGATCTGCAAGGTTGCCGCTGGGGTCGGAGCGTATGTGACAACCGGTGAAATCTAGTAACGAAATGGAATAGAATCTATGAGTGCGATTAATATTTATTATTCTCATACGATATTTTTGTCAAAATAGTTTTAAAAACAATCACATCAGCCTAATAACCTCTGTATCACACAAAGGATCACTTGTTTTGTCTGATATTGCCTTCTTTAGATGTCATTTTCTATTGTCTTTGTTGAAGATAATGTGGTCAAATGTGCGATTATCAGTATGAAAAATGTTCGATAACAGTACTGATTATGACAGTCTCGCCATAGTGACCATCATTTGTTATCAATGACGGACATTAAGAGTCCAAATGACGTAAATGATGATTGATAAGACGTATGGATGTTTCATTAATTGATGGCTTAGTTCAAATTTACGAGGTTACTCTAGAGAACGTTACAAAAGATTGTGTTCCGTTTAGATCCAATAAATAGGTTTCACACTTAGCATTTGATGACTGATTTTACCTTATACTGATGGGCAATAGCCAGTGGACAGAATTCATATCCAGAGACTAGGGCAATGTCATATTTGTTCGCAGTGAGCATATCGTGCATCTCTTCTGAGTCGAGCGCTACTGAAATTTCGAAATTAAATTTCAGCGATTTCTAATATGTATTCGATGCTATTCAAATAAAGCAGTGACGTTTATATCCGTAACTTGATCATATGAAAATACTTACAGTCGCAAAGACTTTCGACCGTCGATGTGAATTTCGTAAATGTACTGGCGAATGGATTCCATGAAGTTGTTTCTTCGAATGGACTCACGAGATGATCAGCTAAAATGGAAAAAAAATAATATGGGGCAAAATTGAGAAATTTTCTAAGATCGCCCTAAATTCTCGAAGCAAAAAGAAGAAAATAAATTATGTTCGCGCGGATAATTCACCTAGGGTTTTTTTATTCTAAACGAACTTACTTGTTCCCCAAGGACTTTCTCCCGGAAAACTGACAAGAACCGAATTTCTTACTGCTTTGTTCTTCTTGATGTTAACCAGAGAGTTGAGCTGGGGATATATCACGTCCTGAATGAATTGGTACAATAACATTACTATTGATTCGACAATCAAACATATTTGAATCTCATCTCTAATTGTAAGGTAAATGAAAGTGGGACACGAAAATTTTCAAATATGTATGGTTCTGTTCTTTAAATTGTTGTAAACTCACAACTGTATGTCCATGGTTATGAAGGACTTCGATAAGCGAATCAGCAAATTGGTAATGACTCTTTCCAACGAGAAGAACGTACATAAGAACGTTCAGTGAAGACACAGATGCTATCGTACATAGCACAATAAATGATTTTAACATATCTGAACATAAAATATATATGCTACACCAAAGTTAGATAGAAAAAAATCAGAAATATGCTCGTTAATAATACTTTTTTTTTAAATTATTTGAATTTTCTAAAGATTGAACTGTGACTGAATCACTGAATAAATTTAAATGATTTGGCAACAATATGAGGATGAGACTATTGTTATCTATAGCATTGATATGGATTATCATTGACCCACCCTCATCTTATATTTAAGTGTCTGATCTTGTACCTATAATGACTCCTCCCATTGTACCTGTAATCACAACGATACATCCATCATCATCAACTTCCAATTCAGAGTGATCAGTGATATATGTCCACCATTGTAGTAACCTTCATAGTTACTCATAGCGTAGTAAATCTTTCACGATCTTGTTTCATGTTCTATGAATGTTTTGCACAATATGAACACGTGAATGTGCACATTATGTGTGTTCTAATCATCAATAATATTTACTATATTATATCTAGTAAGAAGTATATTTAGTAAAAACATTCTATAGAATGTCAGCCATCATTGCTATATGGTTAATAGTCTTTGGTCATCAATCGAATAGTATAAGAATATTTGTGATCTCCTTATCAATGGAGAGAAGACCGAGTGTTGTCGTGTTATGTGATAAGATATGAGACTACACTTATAGTACAGATAACAATTGTACTCTGATATCCGGTATCATCATTATTAATATCTATCTAACTCAATGCACAATTCTAATATCCTAGAAGTAAACCTCATACCATAATAAATGCTACAATATACTATATGTTTGTGTGGCACCTTTTCCCTCACTCTATACTATATAATAGTTTTATTCCTACGCTAGATGCACTATACTCATGAGCATCGATTAAAATGATAAGGACTTATTTCGACAATAAAGCGCGGTATCAAACGAAACAAGATGAATTTCCATTGCAATTGATCATATTGATCGCACTCGTATGGTCCACAATTCCTTTTTGTTCTTATTAGATCGCCAATAATGGGAATTTCATGATTTTCCAATGTTTCATTAGTATTTCAGTACGTATTCATCAGAGATCCAATCCATAAATGTAATGTCGAGGGATAGTGACCAGCTTATAATAAGTGTTGAGATCTTTATTGTGAATGATAGTTAATAGTAACGTTATATCGATAAACAGAGTTCGTGTAAATCTTTTTTCTTCAATCTTCATTTTGCATCACATTAGCATTTCCTATTTTAAACGGCCGATATACAAGCTCCCTTTTGAGATTATCATTCTCTCTTTCTTCACTTTCTATATTAAATCCAGTACTACAATTTGATCATTTATTCGTCCGATAATTCTTCTTTTTATTACTCTTGTACTATGATCTTTACGCGTGTTTATTGTTGATAATTAACAAGAAATGTTAACTATTCTTGACATGGATGAAGTTTATCGTTCGTACGAAGGAGAAGAAGACAAGAAAATGTTAACCAGATCAATATTATGTGTAAGTACAGTCACAGAAAGAAACTTTCTATCACACAATTTGTGTTCGATGCCACGAGGTCTCCATTCTTCTTTTTATCATAATCAGACAGCATTGTTTATATGGTCTTCACATGATAATAGCATATGATTTTATAGTTAGCAAACAGACACTTGTGATGAATGATCCAATGCCATGCAAAAATATGTTTCAGTTATCAATTTTCAAGTGAATTGTACGATTGAGACAATATTATTTTAAGGGTGTAAATCCCCTTAAAGAAGGGGACCCATGAGTTGGCATGACTGACTCCCACCACGATAAGCATGTTGGCTATTGTTTATATTATATGGTAATTGCAGTAAGGGACAATGAGAAAATGAGAGAGTCAAGTATGCAAATCGGATGGGCACTCTCTACATGCCTTGAAAGTTATACTTTCAATGCGCATAGTGTGCTTTAAACATATCGGGAATCAATATCAGATATGTCTTTCGATTTGTGTGATGAATCTCTATCATTCAATCCGCAAAGTCTCATTGCGAAAAAACTCGTGGGTCTCCATCTTTAAACATTTTAGTCTTTATCTGATAAAGCGGGACAGGGCAGTGATGTACTGCCCTGTACCCATGCTTTTCTGCTATTACGACTTTGCAATGCATCATATTGTTGAGGTGGGAGATTTTAGAATTATGAATTTCTGTCATTTAATGATTAACTAAAATTCCATCAATCTAGCTTCGTCTTTTGAAAACGAAAAGCAGAAAGAAATTTCAATGAGAGTTGCAATATTACATAAATTCCAATGAATGATATCATTATTATATCATAGCCACATTGTTGAATAATCGATAGATCTCCTCCATGTAGACGAGTTATCTGATCAAAGTTCTGAAATAGTAAATATTATTGCATGCTAAAATAGAGAACTGTACCTTAACTCGCGCTGCGAACTCTATTGTCTCTATGAAAGTTCTTTCCGGTTTATCTGGAAGAATTCTCAAAATATCAGCGATTTCTCGAGCTCGATTTAAATATCTAAAATTGAAGTTTACAATCTGTCTTTCTCTTTCTTTTGATTTCAAAAACTTTTTTTTCATTAAATGCTTTCCTCCGTTTAATAATGAATAATTAAGTATGAATAATTTACTTGGGATCTTTGACTAATCTTCTCATCGCTTCTGCCATTGTGTCATTGTTGATATATGGTTTGTTCACGAGAATTCCCATTCCTAATCGTTCCACATTTAAACCTGATAAGATTACATGTTAGCTTTTGAACTTCAAATTCATTTTTATTATTAACAAGTCTTCCATAACATGATACCATTGTTTTTTTTTCAATTTATTCATTGCCTTCATCTCTACCTTACCATTATGGATTTGATCAGCAAATAGTGGAACTGCCACCATTGGAACTCCTGAATGGGATGATTCCACAAATGAATTCATCCCCATATGAGAAACGAATCCCACCAACTTTTCTTGTTCTAAAAATATATTTATCTCGTATTATACTGATTTATCTGCAATGTGACGGAAATATTATGTTTCTGTCCTTCTCAGCTATGTCTATTTTCGAATAATTAGAATGCGTGAATTTCTACTTATCTACAGCTCAGACGCGATCAAGGGCCACACACTCCACTCTAGAAAAAATATTATTTAATGAAGTGTAACGGACGCAGTAAATCATTTTGTGGAGTCCAATCAACTAAATGAAGATTGGAAGGATGAAACGGAAGTGATTCGTCGTATTTCCAAATGAATTCGTACTCTGGTAGACTCTGAATACCACAGATTACTCATGGAATATTACAATGATCTGGTCGGAAATGATCAGATCTTTGATATTGTTATGTATTATACATTCTGTAGATAATCCGTGGTTGAAAAATAACTGAGCGAAAACCATTGCTAAGCGATGTTAATCTTTGCTAATCTACTGAGTTGTTCTGTGTTAAATGTGAATAAATATATATACATACGGCACAACAAAGGTGTCCCAAAGGAACATATCTAAATTAGCTAATGTTAAAGTTTGATAACAAAAAAAAGAAATAGTTGTTACCTCGATCATATGAATGAATGCGTGTACAACATGTGGAGGATATTGTTTCGCTTTGATCTGACAATTAGTTTTATTTTTTAGTTTTTTAAAAGTTTTATTCACCATTCGAATCAAAATTTGCAATTTTTTTTTTCGGTCAACAAATAAAGAATAAGTTTTTTCCTGTTTTTTTGTATTATCTATTTTTACTGAGTTCGACTCACTGAATAGAAACGGTTCGATATCTTGCAATACCTGAGATCCAAAAGAAATCAGAATAACTCCGGTAGTATTTCTGTTGAATATGAGCTGATACATCTGTATATGAATATGTTTACAAAATATATTCACAAACATCTCATAACAATAGTTATATTCATATTATTGCCTTGCCCACTGTACCCCATTTCCCGCATCGTCACAATCTCGGATTATGATCCTATATGACGTTCAACAATTTTGATCATAATTATGTTGTACGCAATGGGGATAATCTGCGTAATTTGAACCAGATTGTACTTGACTGAAGCCCACACCCCGAAATAATTCATATCGGATAAATACGTAATTTTACTGTTGCCTATGGGAGTGTCAATGCATTTGGGGAATCAAATCAACGTGAGGTCCTCCAATTCAAGACTATATACTATAAGAATACATAACCTTATCGAGTTCTCCGTTCGTCTTTCTGAATCCGATTCCTCCGATATATTTAATTCTCTGTGAAGTCACACGCGGTTCTTCCAAAATCAATGGAGAATTGGCAAATTCAAAGAAGACTTTTCTGCCTAGTTCCCTGACAGATGGGAAATCACTACCATAGTATTCCCTCACAATAGTATCCTCAAAATACCTGATCGTCATGAAAACTTTTTTTTAAACAAACCAGGTTATTCGTCATGTCTCGTTCGTCTATGTATACTGTACGCATATTGCGCACAAAATTCTTGGCTCGATGCCAAAAGTTTGAGTGGTCGAAACGATAGAAGATATTGCGATGGAGAGTATCTGTCTCATACACTGGCAGCAGAGGAAGTCCAGAATTTAACTATAATAAGGATTTTTAAGTTATTTGTTACACCTGTTTCTGCAAATATTCTCTAAATTTAACATAGGAAGTACTTTCCATCTATTTCTGTATACGGTGGTAGATCGAGAATCCGCCCCCCCCTGTATTATGATCTCAGGATTTAGCAGATTTAACGGATAATGTAGTCAGCTTAAGTTTGAAGCCATATCAAATATAAAAATAAAGTTAATTTAACAATCCTACCTCCCTCACCACACAACAACTACTTGCTCTATATAGAGGGAGGACATGGGGATACCACCTCCAAAAATAGTGACGCTTTAATATGTTTGCACGAAATATTTCAACGGCCATAAATAGTGATATGCTTACCATTTCAAAATGTGAAACAGGCAATGACGAATATGCGATAACTCTTTCCATTCCATGATAATGAGCTAAAGCCAGAGAGCATCCATCATAGTTAGAAACGAGAGCGAGATCGTATTTAGTTGATGAAAGATGTTTAGAAATTGAAGTACTATGAAGGACGTCTGGAATTGATAATTTATTTATTTATTTATTTATCATACATCCAATAAAGATGTGACAACATTTGAAACGAATAATAAATAAGTGAATAGGAGAATCGGGAAGTGGGTGGTAGGAATTGGGGAGGGAGAAGTGGGAGGGGAGTGCGGGTCTTCATATGTAGACTTAATAAGATCAAAGATCAACATGATCTAAGATAGGTTGGCAAGACCTGGCGGGGGAGGAGTCCGCATTGATTCAATATATATCGGATTGAATCGAGTCTACTATGAGGAAGTGCACTAAAGAGGTGTGATGGTAAATCCTAATTTAGCAATAAGGTCAGGGCAAGAAATTAATTTAGCTTTAATGATTGGGGTGCTATGTAACAGGGTGGGTGAACCAGTAACACAATGTAATTTGGTCAATAAACGGGCACACCTAACAGCAAAAGATGAACGGAGGTTTTCACGTCTAGTTACAGGAATATGAAATGCAAAACAAGATAATCGACCAAATGTAGGTTTGAAAACAAAGAAATGGCTAGATGGAAGATCTACTTCACAACGAAGAATCTTTAAAGCATAAATAATATCGATCACTGTTCGTCTATGATAGAGGGTAGAGAGATTGAACAAGGTTAATCTATCAAGATAATGGGGGAAGATACCTGTGTGGAAACACCGATAATACAAGAGACGGGTAAATAAATGGGACACGTTCTCTAATTTACGAACAAGACCCTTAGAGGAAGGGGACCATACTGGGGATGCATATTCAATAATGGGAAGGATATAACATTTAAAGGCATGAATATAAACATTGGATCTAGTACAGGAGATCGAACGAAATAGAAGATACACTAAAGAGATGGCTTTCTTTGTGATAATGGAAATGTGAGAGGAAAAATTGAGAAGAGGGTCAAGAAAGACTCCTAGGTCACGGGTAGATAGAGATGAAGGAAGTGGATGAGAGTGGATACAGTATGGCAGAGAGGGGTTGTTTTTGCCTATATAAAGTACAGTGCATTTGTTTTGTGCAACTGTCAACTGCCATTTTTGACAGTATTCTACTATAAGTGAAATACCCTGAGAAAGTTGAGTATGAGAAGCTAATGGTTGTAATGGACTAAATGTAGAGTATAGTTTGATGTCATCAGCAAAAATTTTTATATCTGTCACAGTGCACTGTATTGCATAATATAGATATCAACGTTTTACATGTATTTCGCATGATTCACAATACCTAATTATTATAGGTATCTTAAATATGAAATGCTTTGAAAATTTCACATAGTTTTCCAGAACCACTCTTAGTCTACACTAATTCTTAAGACCGCTGAATACGTAGAACATTTCTCGACGCCATGATATAAACATCGAATAAACTCTGTCTGAGCAAAGATAAAGCATTTACAATTTCTACAGTACTGTGACAGGGATTCTGTTGTAAAAGTTTTAACATTCAGGTGCGAAAGTTTCGTATCATCGAGCATGATTCATTCACAAGTGCTTACATTGAGCTTCATAAGTTATGAGAAGCCAAGTAATTTTATTCAAAATATGGCGTCATCTCGTTAAGTTTCAAATTCGTTTGTATGGACATGTTCTTCGATATTGAAGATATAGCAGACATCAGAACTACTTACGACTACAAAGTTGATCAGTGATCAAATTGAATGTAGACCAAGTTGTTGCAATGATCATCTTCTGATCAGGCATCAACTCAAATGGACTCGTAATATGTTTGAGTCTATTCCATGGAGATCCCTCTCTGCCGAAGCCAACATTTAGAACCTTCAAACAACCATGGTATTAATGACCTTTTTTCAAACAAATTGTTAGGCTTCACTGATTTTTCTAAGACGTGTCATTATAATAGTGTTAAGAATGTACTGAAAATAGTTCACCGTTCTTGCTGAATGAGTTCCATTTCCGATGACGTCATCATTCAAACGAGCGAGTAAAACATCCTCAACTTTTAAATATTTTTTGAAAACTTTCTTTTTTTTCTTTGGTTTTCACATTACATTTTCGGAATGTATATTTTCAAATATTTCTGTGTTTCCTACTGCAATTGCAAAAATAGAAAAAAATTTCTTTAATATTCTAATTAGCATCAATATTGTACCTAATCGTCTCGTTAACATAAATATATTATTGATAGGTAATTATAACATTATTATTGTTGATATTATCTTTGCTTCTGATCTTCTGATACCGAATAAATGTAGTGAATAGTAATAGATATCAATAATATGTTTGGAAGAAAAGTAAGTAGGCGGTAGTAATAGATGCGTGATAATATTTTATCCGAATGATACACCTTTCTCTTTGTATCTAATTTAGTAGCGGTCTAATGCTTTTATAGATTTATACTTAGATATTTTTTAATGCACTATGACATAACGGATTGCAGTTTAAGTCAATGATAAATATCACTTATTTACCATATAGGAGGCCGTTTGTGTAAGAGTCGAACAAGGGTTGGCACAGGCCAAAAATTTTGATACCCTCAAAACTTGTGTATAGGGGTTATCGACCATGCTGATGAAGATAGGCATAGTCATTTTGGCTCCAGTGGTCCCGCAACGCCTGGGCGGGATTACGGTAAGATCACGTTTTCAGGCCATTCTCGGTTCATGGTAGAGCTAGAGGTATGAAAATTGGGCTTCTAGGACAGAATTCAATGGCGATTATGGCTGTCTACATCATTAGTTTTGAAAATTTTTCAAACGGTCGATTTTTGGAAATTTTGATGGAGACGTTTGCGCCCCAGACGAGTATGACAGTTCGAACCGGCGTGACGAGAGGATCACAATGATATATCGAGGCAATATTGTAGATATGGGCTCACTGTCATACTCGTCTGGGGCGCAAACGTCTCCATCAAAATTTCCAATAATCGACCTTTTGAAAATTTTTCAAAACTAATGATGTAGACAGCCATAATCGCCATTGAATTCTGTCCTAGAAGCCCAATTTTCATACCTATAGCTCTACCATGGACCGAGAATGGCCTGAAAACGTGATCTTACCGTAATCCCGCCCAGGCGTTGCGGGACCACTGGAGCCAAAATGAATATGCCTATCTTCATCAGCATGGTCGATAACCCCTATACACAAGTTTTGAGGGTATCAAAATTTTTGGCAAGTGCCAACCCTCTCCCAGATTTGCCCGACTCTTACACAAACGGCCTCATAGGTCTGCACTAATGGAATATCACCAAACTATTTTGAAGCCACCGCAAAGTAAACGCTCTAATTGGCAAAGATATGTATTATTTATGTTTACGATGAGAATAAACTCACTACGGTATGGCCGTGTTCGTTCAACTTCCGTATCAGAGTGGAAGTAAAGTCGAGATGACTCTTTGCAACAACTGTTAGATAGACAAAGATGTTCAAGGACTGTACTATCGGAATAAGCATTATGAACAATGGAAAGAGCCTCATAGCGGTCTACAACATATAGAAATTACTGAGAAATCATGCTACTTAACAGTGAAACGGCCTCATGTAGAATATAGGTTCGTTTCTCTCGTTTTCAAACAAAATAATGAGCTAGACTGTATCCAGAGTGAAGGGGTTTCATAAGAGATTAAAATGTTTTCTGAACTGTCTGATGAACATATAAACAACAGGAAAATCATAATGATAATGGTAAAATATGAAACATTATAAAATATGAAACAGTTGACAATGAAAGTGCTCTTATTGTGTGTAACGTAATGAAATAAATTGTTATCAGTTCGTCCCTTTCATTATATCATTATTTTCCTGTTCTTTTGACGGACTATTGAGTGACAGTTGACAACTCACGTCCGCGTGATTCCAAATAAATATCTAGACTGTTTTATATACAACGAACCATTCTTATTCAATTATAATATTTCGCTCTATTCTCGATGTATTATGAACAGAAAAACGGCTCATGTTCCAGAATGTCGACATTCCGGTGCATTCCTTTCCAAAACATCTTTCAGAATTCAATCGATGATCAAGAATTTAAATTATCCTCGGTATAAAAACACAAACATCCTTTATCGAACACACTCAATTAGATACAAGTGATATGGTTGGCATCACAATAGTGATGGTCTTTAACGATCAATATTCTGAATCCGTGAAATAGTCCGGTCAATGACGCCATTCGTCGTCAGGTTGTAATGAAGTTTCATCGGTTTGACCGCGACGCAATCGTTCATTCTCGATAGGAGTGACAAAAGATAAACCCTAGAATAATCTCTATTACACAGAGATAATAATCGTTTATTACTTATCATTTGATGAGACAAAAAGCCACTTTTTTGCTTTCATGTTTTATTCTTCCTCTGTCTCGCCAAAAATAGAACATTCTGATGAGCACAGAGGCTAGCGTGATACAAAGAACAAATAGTATGCACATTTAAGAACAAATGTATTTAATTTCATTCGTAAACTTGATCGTAGCTTAGTAAGTTTTTCTTAGAAATATGGCGCTATTCTTAAAGGTTGGTGTAATTTGAAACATCAATGCAATCTCAGATGCAAATGCGATAAGGAGTGTTGCTGGATTGGGTAATCAATTAAAGAAGCTTACTCTACGTCCGGGCATTAGATGACAACTCATTGGAGAAAAGAAACAATTTCTATCGTAGATGGATACTAATCGTTCTGATGATCTTCTTTGAACACTGTAATGGAATTATGATTATCAATCACTTTTCACGATTTGTGTGCTTCGACATATCAATTCGCCCACTACATAATTCAAGTAAGGACGAAATAGTATGTATGCTTATGTATAACTATTTCAGTCAAATCATATTTTATCGGGAGAAATTATTAAACATCAATGTATCAACCGCCGTTAATTGCTAAATATTACATTTCGTACGTCGGCGGTTTGATTGTTTTCCGGAAATCTGAGTACACGTTTCCTTCTTTTTCTTCCCATATTTTTTCATAGTAAATATTATGTATAATATTCTAGAAAATTGAAGACGCGCTCTCACGTTCTTGATTGTATTCTAAATAGCGCTAGACTTATATATCGTGGGAAGTCTATGAGAATGTCCGAGTCTTACAAATGAAGAAGTCATAAATAAGCATCGTTCCGCCCTAATTTTCATACTCTTACTTGTTCATTCCACTAGAAATGACTTCATGAATAATTAAACGAACCTTTTCAATGTGGCTATTTCTGTATTAATGAAACGTCCATGTACATTCTGTGATAGGAGTACTACAATTGATACTAGAATAAATGTGACTGAAGATGACTGAGACATCATCCGTATGTTTAACCCTGAAAGTTCATACTATGACAATGTAATCTGGTGTCGAACCAGAAAATATTCATTGAATAATGGAATGTTCCCAAGATTTCTGGCTTTGACGGTGGTCAATGAGGAAATAATATAAGATATGCAGATAGGTTGAGGTTTAAGATGAGGATAAGAAGTATGTATACTAGAAATCCCACAGGAAGACACATGTATAATGGTATTTGTGAAAGAATTAAGAAGACGAAACTAGAGATAGAGAAGGTACGAGCATTTAAAATGTTGTTAATTATACATTGACATTCATAAATAAATTAATTGAATCTGTAATAATAGAAATGTTGGAGAGTTTGCTAAGATCTTCTTCTACATCATTGAAATGACAGATATAAGCTCTGTCTCAACAACGGAAGTAAAATGGGCGGGGCTTCGAGATATACTTTATTTTTGCCCCGTATATCTAAGGGATTGGAGATGAGGGGAATCAGTCTTGAGGATGTTACTTTGTTACATTGGCAGACATATGTATGCCATAAGGGAACATACCGTTACATCTACCTTACGTGAACTAAAGAGACTGTTGGGTCCCAAGTGGAAAACTTTTGATTTCCATAAAGGTTTTTTTTATTTGATACACCCGTGACAAGTGCGACAGCAAATAAAGAAACGATAGGAGAAATGATAATATTAATAGAAATGACTTGGGGAAGGTGAAAGGGGTTATTTATCGATAGCTATCAGATGGCCAGTGTTCCAGTAGGAGTGAGGAGTATGAGGTCTCAGAACGGGAAGGGGACCGTTCAGATCCATGTGATTGGTTGGATCATAATGGAAACACACGAATAGATATGTAACTATACGGAAAGAAGTTAAAGTAATCATCGATCAATAAAGTTTGACTAGGTCTTCAAGCTAATTAGTCGCTACTGATACTGTCACGTTGACAAAGACAGATAAAGCCTGTGGAGTATCTCAAATCTGTTCGGTGTACATATACCCAGCAGCCGCAAACATGAGAATAATTATAGCCAATATAAGTAAAGATGTTTATCTGAATTGGCTTAATCTGGATGGCAATGCCCAGTTGTGAGGCATTTGGGTGATCTTTCGAAGAGTTTGCAGAAAATTCTTTATCTCGATTATCTTGACCAACCAACATCCTTCATCTGGAAATGTTTTACGTGTTTCCTGAACGATCTTTCACTAACTTTTCAAGCTACTTCCTTGAACTCATAAACATGCTGAAACAAATGAATAATATGTCAATATTCATTCGTACAGTGTTCTAGTCTCTAGACCATACTATATATAATATATTTGCTGTTTCAATCCGTCTGAATACTTTCTTTTGTGTACGGTAACATATGATGTGTGGGAATTATTCGTACCCTAGCCTGGGGAAAATTTATTGCTGAATATTAAATATTAACTATAGTCTGGTAGTCACTGTTCGGGATTAATTATCATTTTGCGAATAATGATCGAAAAATATAATATACTAAATAATTCATCATTCATCTTGATTATTACTCTAAATTACTTGGTTCGTGTCCCCTTTTGTTGACATTGAAATATCGTAATCGGAATATTTTTGGGAAATAGGTGACGTAGAAATTTTGGAACAAAGACATCGTTAACAAATCCAAATCTGCCTACAGAAGGAAAAGTTATCCGCATCCCGAATTCGCTTAATTCGTTTCTTAGGTAACAATTAGTTAGAAAAAGGGATATTCTTATATTTGTTCACGCACTAAATATAAAAACGTTCATCATGCGTGTCAAAATACGTACTTGTTCTCAGTGTTCTACATCTTGTGCAATATATTCAGTATAAAGAAAAAATTGCACATATTTTAGCATACATTTAAAAATGATTGAAATGTGTAAGGATCTCTCAAAAATTGATATAACGCTTATCTCTCTCTCTCGACAATTTAGAGATTATATGTAATATAAGACTACAAAGGCAATATGAATTTGTGTTGCAGTACATCAGGCGTCTGGGTTATCATGCCTACTTCAACAATATGATCCCGGTAACTATAATATTATATAATAGTACGAAAATCTCGATTACAATAATCTGTACTGAACGGAAGTATTACATGATGTACTCTTCAAAGGTCAATAACGAGTTCGTGCAAGTTTAAGCTGTAACAGATTTCCATTCAATCTATGACTCATCTAAATTCCGTGCGGGAGTTAGATGATTCAACTCGTTTCACTGACGGATGGTACTCTCTCTCTCTTTAAAGGTGAATATTTTCGAGAATAAACTGTGAAGAAAGAAAGATAAGAAAGATATAGATTATTCAATATAATATATCTACACCATTTGTTTTATGCTAATACAACTTATTGATTGCTGTACTTTTGAATGAATAATGGCTTATATATCAGCAAAGGCCTCTTTTTTTGAAAATTGTAAAGATGGGTATTAGGTTTCGAACCCGCGACCATGCGCCTAAGTTGTACCTCTGCACTCAAAGATTGATGAGTATCTCCTTGAATATCACTTGACACTTGCATATGCGAGATATAAGAAAATGAACATTCGCTTGTGAGCACCTTTAACAGATTTAAGCTAGTTGACCTTTTTGCATATTTTAGTTGTTTGCCAACGTTTTATCACCTACGTAAGCAACACAAGAACTAACATAGTAAATCGCAAGCTGATAGGGTATTCGATATATAAATGAAATTTATACGTGTCAAATATATGATATATGCGATATAGCAGACTCCCTCTCACAATCAGATTCGACGATAAATATGTTAACACATCATGTGTTGTGTTATGTTGAAATGACGGTTGTTATAATAATGCGTAGGCGAATTAAGCCAATGCTCGCTGCTCTTATATCCATCGATCATTTAAATCCCGTAGCCCATCTTTATACGCCCGCCTTTTCTGTGTATATGTCCGCCCCTTGCTCGAATATTGTTCTGAAGTGTGGAATGTTCCTTGTTTAACGACGTGTAATAGAGTCGAGTCCGTCCTTAAACGTTATTCCAGAATCGTTTTCTCACGGTGTCGTCTCCCATCTGCCGATTACACTCGACGCCTCTCAATTCTGGATTTGCCCACCCTCCAACTGAGAAGACGTAGAATTGATCTCGCTGTTGTATTTAAGATAATCCACAATTTTATTGATCTGAACCCTCGTGATTTTTTCAACTTTTCTAATGTATTAAACCTTACTCGTGGTCACCCTATGAAATTGTCTATTATTTCTTCTTCATCAACTAGACATTTATCATTTATTGCTAATAGAATAGTTCACGAATGGAATTCTTTAGACGCAAATTTAGTAACCGTTGCAAATTCTTCTATCTTTTGTAATACTCTAAAAACTGTGATTAAGTAATTTGCAGTTTGTCTCTTCTTTATTGTTCTCAATCAGTACATATACCATTATATATCTTCTCGTTTTTGATCCGTATAGAGAAGATAAATATATTATTATAATTCCAGAAGGAGCTAATAAGTTAATCAATCCCATATGATGAATAGAGTATCGAAATGGTAGTACGATCAAAGTTTCGATATAATGAGTGAAAGTAATTGCAACGATGTATGTGTCTAGTGAATGATATACACACTTTTTAGTAATGATCATGTATTCTATAGAAAGTGATGTTCATTCGAAAACATCTGTCCGCCCTTATGCGAATTCTACACGTATTTGTACAAAAAACAACATTTAAAAAAAGATAACGATTGAATCGAAGGAATCAAAAAAATAGGTGGATTTTTTCCGAAGAACATTACACTACATATGATCCTCGTAAAGTCTGCTATTACAAAACTTAAAGTGTACTTATGTATCATTTTCATTTGATGTAGACTTGTATGTCTACCTCAAGTGGTGTATATACTGTAATGCATTTCATCAAATGTTCTTTCACTTAAAGTAAATTTAAAAGAAACAAGTCAGGCACTTATTTTAAGTGGACCTTAAGCTTTGAAATATCAGACTACGATAACATCATTCAATTATTCATGGCGAAAATGTTTTATGCGAAACGTAAGATCATACTCACACAGAAAATTTAATTAAATTTATAATTTCTTACTTTTCATTTTCTAATTTATAAGAAATATCGGCAAAAAATCCTGTTGAAAAAAATAAGATATCCAATTTCTGATTTTCTGTTCTAACAATAAGCAGTCATTTTCTTAAAACTGAACATCTCGTAAGTTAATTTTCTCTGTGAGTAGACCATCTGCTAAAGAGTGCCTCGTATTGGCAAAATGCAAATAGAGAAAAGGTCATATTTATGTGTGAATTTAATCTTGACCAAAATCTTCATGTCATCATCATTTACCATCAGCATCAGTGTGTATGAAAATCTGCTCTTGGAAGAGACCACGAGGGATTTTTGAAATTGAAAATATTATTATTATTATAAGAATGTAAAATAATGGATTACATGTAGAAAAGATTCATGTATAGCAATTCTTCAATGAGCAAGCATAGAGATCAGAGAGTTGAAGATCTCTTGTAAACGGTTTGGTGAGAGTGAGAATGAGTGTTCTAGTAGATTGAGTCATTGTGAAGGCATTATCATCAAAGTAGGCAAGAAGATCATCAACCATGACCTCGATCCATACAAGTGGAGCTGAAACGATGGTCAATATCATCATTGGTTGAAAGGGGAAATGTTATGTAAAGAATCTATTAAAATGTTATACATTCTCACCAATTCCGGAGGCTTCAATGTCTAATGAATATTTCAAATCAGAGATTTTCTTGAAAGAACTGATTGTGACATCTCCCGTACTACCAAGATTGATCTGAATGTCTCATTGTCTTAAATACTGAAATATAATGCGCATCAAATTATAGTGGCCTTCGAATGCCAAAAGTCTTTCACTCAAAACTGAACATTAATACACGTGACATTGTGCTCTCGTGTGACATTACTACATAGGACACCAAGAATTAGATGTTCTACTGTGCTGTTTCTGTTAAACCATACGACAGATAACATTCTCAAAAGGAAATTTATAACCTTATAGAGTTTGTCGGGGATGATGGTAGACTGGAAACCGAGGGATTTATTGGCGACATCAATCAGATCAGCTGTGAACACCAAATTCTCCAGAAATAAATCATTTTTTGAATTCTTCCTATAACATATTTTCATTAAAATTGTCAACACGAATAATCTTAAAGTGATATACCAATTATTAATTTTTCCCAAATGTACAGGACTAGATGAATAGGGTTCCAGATCCATTTGAATGTGTTCTTCATAGATTGCTTCGAAGTTATTGTCGAAAGCGTAGACACGAATCTTAATATTTTATAGTTGGTTGATTTGGATGAGGAATGACAGTACCTTGACTGTAACTCCTTTAAGATTCTCCAATCTATCATTGATCGCGTATGCTTCGATATCATTTTGTTCATTGAAGAACTTAATTAATATATAAAGGAATATCATAGAATGTAATCTTTGCTCACAATTACTACAAAATTAGGGGAGAAGAAACGACGTGCTTCGTAATGAGCGGGTTTCCATCTTGGATAAAGTTATTTTGCGATTATCGTTTCAAGTAAGACTACCGTAGATCCCAATCGATGGAACTCCAAGTGGGAGCGGCCCAAACATCATTCAGTTGCCAATAAAGCGCACACATTGTGTGACCCAGACCATCTTCAGTCAACAAATTACGATATCTATCAAGACATTTAATCGATATCATTATTTTTTTCTTAAATACATCAGTAATATTCTAAAATACCTAATGTAATGTTCGGTCTCTGTCTTGTACGTGAGTGCTTGATGAAATTGTGTGAAGTAAGCATGACGATCAATGAAATCCGAATTCTTCGTACATTCTTCTAAGTCTTTACTATCTATTCTACCATCTTGATTTAAGTTACTACACGACTGTGGAAGCTGAAAACAGTACACTTTTGACGAAAAGTTCTTGAAAGAAGAAGCAAACCGGAAAGTGTGAGAAAATCATATAAATCAAAGATTCGATTCCTCCTGGATGATGTTGTCGATGGGTATAATTACCAGATAAATAATGATAATCACTCTGGGGAAGATATCGAGACATCGTTTGACTATAACAATGTTTTCTAATGTTTAAAAATGGGGCAAAAAGGCATGTAGACAAAATTTAAAATGGAGAAAATGTAAGTGCTTATGCAAACCCCTAACCATAGGTAGAAAAATATGTTGCAAAGTACCAAGCCTGACCGTATTTTGAGCCAAAATTTCACAAAAATCGAAAAACCTGACCGCATGTTGAGCCAACATTTCACAACAATCGAATAACCTGGCCAGATTTTGAAAACCGATAACATAGCTATTCGACCTATGCAGCTAATCTGCAAAATTAAATGCGAATGCCTTATCAACTACACCTCCATGGTAGGTGCGATAATAGCTGAAAACTGACAATGAGTTCATATGAAATGCCTTCGAAATTCGCGATTTTAATTATCGATTTTATCGAAGCGCATACACATTTATCGCCTTTTCTGTTTTTTTTAATCAGAACCACATGAGAATTGGATTGAAATATGCCACTATTCATAACTCCACGGTAATTGTTGCCCTTAGATATAATTAGTATGAACTAACCCAGAAGGAAGACTCTGTAATCCATATTCAGTAGTACATCTTGGTGTTTGATACGACTCATCCCTCCATAGATTCTTTGCTTCATTGTAGAAATGAATATCACCGTATCGAGGATTCGATGGATTAGACGATATTCCACCTTCTCTGAAGTATCACACAAACGTTTTTTTAAATTGCAACCCAGAAGGTTTTAATTTCATTGCTCAACGTTAGTTTTGTTTTGTTTTCGTGCGGAGATATCAACGGCCGAATTTAGTTGAGTGAGTGAAAAAAGAACATTTTTTTTAAATTCTTGACCAAATATTAATTGGACATACGCTTCAGTTTCAATTCCATTTGATGGACTCGATAGTAGATATGGACGAGTTGGATCAAGATTATTCACAATAGGAGCAATGACTTCTTTATACAATTTCAAGTAATCTTCTTTATTCGGTTGCGCTGAAAACATGTGTAAAATAATGTTAACAAGACCTATTGTCATAGCCATAATTTCTTTTTAAATGTGAATATACGTAACAATAAAGCACATTTTCTTGAAAACATTCACTATTTCATAAATTATCCATAATATCTAACCCCACCACCCTCCGGAGATGCCCAATTCATTCTCGTTATTTCCAGCCCATACCAATACAGATGGATGGTTCTTCAGACGCTTTACCTAAACATGTCTTTGTCTTGTTACAATTTTTGAATGGAAACATACTTGTTGCGCTATTTCTGTCTTGACTGAATCAAGGAATGCTGGATCTGTGGGATAGAGAGAACAAGCAAACATCATATCGTGCCACAGCATTATTCCCTTAATTATAATCACTCCACTAACTGCGTAAATTTATTATTTTTTTCATGAACAAAATTAATTCTTTAAAATGCCTCTTCGAATTTTTTACAACTGATACATTTATTAAAATGTAATTGTTGTTTTGACATTTTTTTCCAGAATTGATGTATACCTTGGTATCAGCCATTTCATAAAATTCGTCAGTTTCGTACCGACCGCCACCCCACACTCGCATAGCATTCATTCCTAGATTATGTTATCGTTCACATCCATTCTCTTTTCAATCAATAAAATATTCACCAACTACTTTCGAAGACTCAAGAAGAAATTCCATACGTTCACTGTTGTTCCTTGAGGGAAAAGGAGAAACAGGAATCCAATTTG
Organism: Parapristionchus giblindavisi; assembly: GCA_943737045.1. Taxonomy (NCBI): domain Eukaryota; kingdom Metazoa; phylum Nematoda; class Chromadorea; order Rhabditida; family Diplogasteridae; genus Parapristionchus; species Parapristionchus giblindavisi. The sequence continues at coordinate 67,282 of CALSFV010000294.1, read as the reverse complement.
AACCTAAATAATAATGCAACATAACATAAGAGGATTTTGTGTAACATTGCTCTGTCATGAAAGCGATATTAAAATATGTAGTTCACTGAAGTTAATTCTCAATATCCTTAAATGAAAAAGAAAAAGGAAATAAAGAAAAGGAAATCACCTTTGAGAAAAACAGGTTGGTCATTGATCTTGAAATAGAAGTCTCTACCAATCGATGCATTGTTAACATCAATGAGATCTTGTATCAATTCCACCTTTCTCAATCCGAATCTCACTGCTTTCGACGTCGTTGCTGAATTTACGGGATATGACAAAATATTGAAATTGATTTCTAATTACTATATATCGAATATATGCAATGTGGAATTTGTCAATGTTTTCGTCCAATATGTGTGAAATGATACGACATTATCACGGATTATGTTTCACCTTTCTTGTCTTCTCTTGTCAATTGAACATTCATATCATACATCTTCTGTGATCCCATTCCATTCGGCCACCATAGCTCAACCTGATCAAGACACCTATGTAGTTACGAATTAAACAATTTAAATTTTAAAATACGTTTCGGTTATACAAGAACTACATATAGCAAACACGCGATTTAAGAAATAAAAAAATACTTGGCTCTTTTTCAATTCAAACTCCGCAGTGTTAGTCTCCACTTCAAGTCCTCCTTTAACCGTCGTCAGAATATTATGGAGTTTATTCAACTCAGGAATGGTAACATCCCAGTGAATATTTCCTCCCAATGCAGATTTTATGTCGGCATGGACCTTGAATTATTCATGATAGTACTTTTATGAGCATGAAGATCGATTTCCCGTACCGTACCTTTATAGTTATCGATCCATCATCAGTGAATATTGTATCAATATAGACTCGTTCAATGTGTAGACCATCATTTCCAATAAGACGAATAGGTTCAAAGATTCCGATTGTGGGAAATGCTGGTCCCCAATCCCATGAAAATTGAGCCTGGATCTTCCTTTAATCAAATATTAATCATATTATTCAAAATATTTATTTCTTATCTATGAAACTCCTATGAGAAAAATAAGTAAGCGTACAGAGCGTATTTCGTAGCGTAGAGCGTTGTTTTTTTTGTTAAATTTGAATCGATTAACGTTTTTTTCGTACCTAATAAAGTTAGCATGACATTCACCATGAAACATTTCAATGGTGCATTCTGGTGGGACACTGTAGTTGTATGTTTGCTGAAGCCTCATTTATAGGTCATATTTATCATATTCATATTTTACCTTATATTCAATGGCCTTTCTATCAACATATGATATAGGAGATTCAAAATCGATCTGAAAACTGAGTATGAATTACTTTTTTGTCCATTGACCACCTCTAGTTTGTTTCGAGTTTGTGACAGAGATCCGGATACATCGGCCTGAAACTCAATAAAAAAAACATTACATATCGATCAATGAACACGTTCACCGTATACTGTACGAATTGATTATTGGTCTTCATGATTTCCTTTCCATTTAGAATGACGGAGGCGATAGTATCAATTCCATCGAAGACTAACAAATGATGACGTTGCTGTAACATATAATAAATGAGCTCCGTCATCTAAATAACTGGATACTAGAAATATTTCATACCTTAAAAACGCTTGGTTCAACATCAAAAGTGGTAGAGTATGTCCAATTTTCTCTTGCCACCCATCGCAGTTTAATATCGTTATCAGCATACAATGGGTCTTCGATCAAATTCGCATTTCTTTAATAGATCAATAATCGAAGAAATTTAAAAAAAACTGAATAACCTCAAATCCTGATAGATATCACCGGGGATGGTTACTTTTCCGGTGAATACCGTTAGTCCCGGGATCGTGGATCGATTTAGAAAGATCCATTCACTTTTGTCCAGTGTCTGATACGTTTCGCCAGCTTTAGATAAACAAGCGAGTACAAATAAATAAAAGAAGAGAAGGTGAGGAATCCATGTCATTCTGAAGATTTTACGATTTCTAAGCAATAACATTATTTAGAATCGATAATATTCGGCCAAAATCGTTTGAGAGGAGGTGCTATTCAGAGATTTAACATTCACAATGACATTAGCGTAACATGACTAAACAAAACCCTTTGGAGCTTCGATTGGCATTAAACAAACAAACAAAAAAATTATTGAATAAGCGAGAGATGACAAACGAGAGAATAAGTATCCAATCGAATAATAACTTCCTATGAGAATATCGTCGATTGACAATGATCATTGTTTGAAATAATCGTCCCTCTCTCAGTCCGCTTATTGTTTATACAATCATCTATCCCGTTCTGTTAAAATGCAATCGATAATAAACACGAAAATCATTCTGAAGGAATGATGAGATTTGGAACCGTGTAAATTGTGATAAAAGCATTGTATATGGACATAAATACGGGGAAATCATCAAAAGTATCATTGGAGATGAGGCACTGAAGAGAAAAATGAAAGGCAATGAATAATCTGAAAGGAACTAGATACAATATTTGCGATCTACATATCACTTTTATGTTATAACTGGAAGAAGAATTTAGAATTATTATATTATTTTTAGGATTATCCTTCAGTTGTTCGACTTTATTAATAGTAACTGAATATTAAAAATTCGGAAGTTTGGTGCCTTTACGTGCCATATACTGACGGTGACAACGTGTTAATGCATTCAATCCATACATTTCCTTACCTTATTCCTTGTATACGAAGAACACCACAACAGTTACATGTACGTACGATCATTATAATGTGTTGTGTTTTGGAGAAGTTAAACTACTACATAAAATTGCAAAATAGTTCCAAATGAAATCGGCTTTCCACAAAAGGAAAGAATGATCAAGAGATCTCTTTGCAAATCTAGACCTTATTTACGCAGCTCGAATTCTTTCAAATCCAATACACTTTGTGCACGATGTTTGTTATCGGCAGAATATAAATCTTTTAAGAATAAATATTTTTATTAGACAATCGTAACAAGGTAAATGAGGTCATTAAAGTGAGGGAATTATCCGAAAACGATCTCTCCGGGTCTGACATCGCGTACTTTCCATGCATCAATATCACGTCCACGGCCGAAACGATTACGGTCTTCGAAGATTCGATATACCTGATAGTGAAACTGTCAAACACGAAAAAAGAATGAGGAAGAAATAATGGCAGTGAGTATTGAGTACTCACTGACAATGACACACAGACAAACTAAATTATTTTTGAACTGGGAAAGTGGGAGGCTTCTGCTTGAAATATTTCACAATGTACCAGTTTTTAAAAAATCATACAACCTGAGCTACAGGGCTTATTCCATTCGATTAATTTTAAGAAAACAAAAAAACTGATAGTTAATCGTTATTGGTACTTACAGCTCTGTTACCAAGAAGGCGAGCTCTGCAGTTGTTGGGCGACACGACACTCCATTGGTTATTGCCGCCAAAACCGCCGCGGTTTCCTCCGAATCCTCCGTTGCCGCCAAAGCCTCCATTGCCTCCGAAACCACCAATACCGCCAAAGTTGAAACCCTAGAAGGATATGAATAGAACAGGCCATAATTTGATCGTGAAGACATCGCAAATGTGCTCCTTTTTCAAAAATCTTTTTTAGATATAACAGCTATTAGAAATTTCGAACTTACTGTGCAGTCCGCTTCACTGTAGAGTACTTCCATTTCGATGTCACGACCGTGTTTGTGGGCACGAAGAATCTATGAATGAATATAACTATTAATAAACGCATATGAAAAGAATGAAACGTGTAACTGAAACAGTTCATCGTTACATTACGATTCGTTTCATATGTATACATAAAACCCCCATGATAGCTTAAAAGTCACTAATAATCATGGACATTAAGTGAATGTGATTACGGAAGAGATATCTATTATCTTGGACATATCTATCTACATATATCAAATCGTTTACCTGAGTAGGGATAAGAGGATATCTTGATTGACGATTGAATCTATCGTTGATCTCTTCTTTGGCCGCTCTCCAAGCAATATCCTAGAATAAATCCACTGATTAGACCCACCATTCGTTTTTAATCAGCTCAGACTACTTCATACTACATATATACTCACTATTAACCTAGAACGTAAATATGTGATAGAGTCTGAGAGTCTGGTAAGGGTAAACTGTACTCACCCATGCCTCTCCTTGGTTGTTGTTGCCGAAGTTACTCACATCAGACCAACCATTTCCACTTCCCCATGAAGTGAGAGTTGTTGAACCGAATGGAGAAGACCATTGGGCAAAAGCAGCCCCGACGAGGGACGTAAGAACCACAACCGTTAACATCTCTGGTGGTCACACTTGAAATGATGGAGAGTTCATCGCTTATAAAGATGCTCCCTGGTAGTATCAGTTCGGCGATCAAACGATCTACATTCAACACTCTCTCAGTTATACATGTTCTCTCTTAGCCGGCGCAGCCATCTTTAGAACTTGTGAAAAGACACACAATGTCACTGATCAAATGGACAAAAAGAAAACTACGTTGACTCATTCATAAACTGCCTTGAGGGATCATATTTGGTGTTGTTCTAAGAACGAAATTGGGTTATCATTATAGTGACTTTCACTTTCTCACTGTATTTGTGCTAATGAATACGTATCATAGATCAACATAGAGTACTTTAGAAATTATATTATATTTATTCTATATTAAACTTTTCAAAAGTAAACGATGTGATCATCCTAATTTCGGTGTGATTATTTCTCCAAGTCGAACGTCACGAACTTTGAGGACGTTAATATTTCCTCGTCCACCGCGTTCCTCACTTACTCGATAGATCTGCAATGGAAAGATTTCATTTTTTTCTTGAAAAAACTGATAGAATGTGGCAAGTGAAGGAGCTTAATGTGTTATAAAAATAATAAAATAATATAGTTTTTTTTGTTGTTTCACTTTTTGTTGTTTCGTTCGAAAGCTCCCGCTGTGATCAAGTAATTGCAGTGGATACACCATTTCTTCATATTTTATTTTAACGTTTTCATCTTTCTAATTGTTCGTCAAATTAGCAATCTCTCTGTAAGAAATGATAAAATATTATTATTATAGCATACATATCTGGATCCGAGTGGTCGTGCAAGACATTCATTCGGTGCAATGTTCAGTTGATCATTGTTATTATTGAAGTTATTGGATTGGATGGCGGATACTCCGATCTTTCCAGTATATTTGTTGCTGTTTACCTGTCAATGCAAACATAATTATTTCAACTTTAGTAAATTTAATAATTAATTATTTAATCAATAGTTGAGACGTACTCCATTACAGTTAGCGTCTACGAAGAGTACTTCTACCTCGTTATTTCGACCAATTCGTTGAGCTGATATGATCTATAATCAGTCCATGTAATAGACAATCATTTGAACCATTGGACAGTGTAAAAATAAATATGAATCAAACCTGAGATGGCATTACGGGATATTGTGACCGTCTACTGATATATTGCGCAGCTCTCCAAGCCGTTTCCTGAAAATTATTTTTCGCAACAGAAATCGATATTAAACAACTGGCGAAAATATAAGATTAAATTGGAAAGTGTTCGAACTACGATGACCAATGTTTCAGTTACTCTTCCATCAATGCTGCATTTTGATGAACAAGAAATATTTTAAGTGATATTCACCATGGCTTCTGATTGTCCAATATCGATCGCATTATTTCCTCCAAATCCATTGTATGATTGAGGTCCATCACCTTCGTAAAAGATCGGGCCATTGACATTTAATCCGTTGTTATTATTATAGAATCCATTATTATTGTTGTTGTTGTTGTATCGTCTATCGTCATATCGATTGGGTCGACCACCGTTGTTGAAGCCACCTACATTGGACAACGGTCTTTTCGCTTGCTGAGGTCTGATTTTACATATTTTTAAATTTTTAAAAAAATAGAAAGTCTATTCTTTTTTCTTAAATTTATAAAATAAATATCAATACTGAATACTGACCATTATTCCAATTTCCATTATCTCGATTATCGTATCCTCTTCCATTATTATTCCATTCAGGACCATCTCCTTCATATCGAATTGGTCCTCCTCTTTGACTGGCTACTAGACCAATAAGACATGGAATCACTATGGATGGGGCGATCATGGTAAACAGCGTAAGTCTGATAGATCCGAATGGTAGATACGGATCTTTATATAGGGGATATCTCTGTAATCAGATGATCTCTCTAATAATCCAGTTCATTGATCAATGATGATAGTATCATCAATCATAATAATATAATGAGGTTATCGATGATAAAGATCGAGAATTGATATCTAATGAGTGAATGATACATATGAACAAAATAATAGGATAGAAAGACTTCACTTCAGCGCACTATAAGACACAATCAACAAAACATAAAAATTAAATGAAATAGGGAAAAATAATATGAGTTCCAAGGTACTTTGAGTTCTTGATAGTGTTGATTCAACATAAATATTTATCTTTCCAATTCATTAATTCGCTCCTAGCCTGGTGCAATAACGAACTTTAAGCTCGGATTATTTTTCAGGTATTCCGAGCATCTACAATTTTAGAGAAAATTGTTTTTCTATTCGTGATCTAGTTCTGACTGGCTAGTTTAGTCACGTAAAAACTCGAACCTTCTATATATTGAGATGCTGATTTTTAGTCTGAAATGTATCACTTATGACTTTTTTGTTTTTTCTGTTCAATATCATAATCAGGATAATATAGAAGTACGATAACCAATTAAGAGATATTCGAAACAAAAATAGAATCCCTTCTTTCTTATGAAATTGTCATCTAGACATTCCCGTAGACACAATTACATTAGAAGATCCACTCGTTTCTCTCATTTCTTTTAAATCGTTTTGTAAATGTTTGTAACTCTCTTCCTAATAGCTTTATTACATGTCTTAATCGTAGGTCTTTTTAAGTTAAAAAGTAAATCAATTACATGTAGTTCTTCTTGAACAACTACATCTCAGAAAAATTCACTCAATAGTTCAAAACTCAGCCAACCATATAATACGCCTACTAAGGCTGGTTATCATTTGTAAAAAAGTAGTTAAAATGAAATGTTATGCCATTTTCAAACGTGCGTTTGGCTGTGCTGTTTCAGATAATGTTCAGCGATGTGATTTTTTTTTAAGTTCCAAAAGCCTTAGACATCGACTCTTTTATCCACCGTTCCGAAAAGAAAAATGAACGAGATGAGAGATCAAAGATTAAAGGATGAAAAAACAACGGGATCAAAATGAATACATGATACTGTACTCACTAACGGATTACCACAGATGAAGATGAATGAAACATGTACATCTAGTTATATGATATACTGTAGATAGAATACAACGAATCGGTAGATTATCGATTGATTAATCTCTACAATGATATAACAAAGTAACAACAGTTCAATTGCTCGAAGATATTGGAGTGAACAAATAACGAAATTATAAGTGAATTATCAATCAATATTATTGATTAGAATGAAATCTTTCCATTCATCGATCGTCTCACAATATCTACGAGGGCGTCAAACTCTCGAGCTCTCGCTGGATCCTGCAAAAAATTATGAGTATCTTTTGTTGTCAGCAAAAGCAAAAAAAGTTGGGTAATTAAACTTAATTAACATACAACAGTAAGAAGAAAAGGGAGAGAACGGTGATAAAGATGTAACTGTGAATGAATCGGTGATAAAGATATAATTGTGAATGAAATGTTTAGAAGAAGATTAAGGAGTAGGGAAGAGAAGAATAACATTATGAGGATAAGAAGAGAATGATAAGAATATGACTGCGCTTGCGAAAGAATCGACCATATCCAGTGGGGGTCCGGCACAGTAAAAAAATCAAAATTTGGGTATCGGGGTTCTCGAGGGTGCTGATGACGATGGACATGTTCATTTTGAACCTAGACCAACCGTTGAGGCCAGACGACGTCGCGTTGAAATCTCGTTTTTCGACTTGAAAAGTAGTTTCTCTTCACCCGATGGTGCTAAAATTACAAAACTAAGCCCCAAGGTGCAGAATTTCATGGCGATCACACCTGTCCAATTCATTTTTTACCCAAAATTTTCATAATTTTTATAAGTGGAATTTCTCTCAACGGCAAAAGTGTGTAATGCAACCTACACAGATCGGACCGGACTGGCTTCAGTATCACATGAAAAAAATTTCAGCCAATTTGTGCCCGCGACTTTCGAGGAAATCAACTTTCAGTGTAGTCATATTGCAGTTGAAATGGAGGCAAGAGGCGAGAGAGTGTGGTGGTGCGAGAGAGCAGAGAGGCAGGTGAGGCGAGCCGCATAGAAAGGAAGGGGGTGTCTCCTCCTCTACCTCCTTTGCTCTCTCACACCACCACACTCTCTCTCCTCTTGCCTCCATTTCAACTGCAAAATGACTACACTGAAAGTTGATTTTCTCGAAAGTCGCGGGCACAAATTGGCTGAAATTTTTTTCCATGTGATACTGAAGCCAGTCCGATCCGATCTGTGTAGGTTGCATTACACACTTTTGCCGTTGAGAGAAATTCCACTTATGAAAATTATGAAAATTTTGGGTAAAAAATGAATTGGACAGGCGTGATCGCCATGAAATTCTGCAGCTTGGGGCATAGTTTTGTAATTTTAGCACCATCGGGTGAAGAGAAACGACTTTTCAAGTAGAAAAACGAGATTTCAACGCGACGTCGTCTGGCCTCAACGGTGGCTCTAGGTGCAAAATGAACATGTCCATCGTCATCAGCACCCTCGAAAACCCCGATACCCAAATTTTGATTTTTTTACTGTGCCGGCACTTAGTCGATTCTCTCGCAAGCGCACTCATATAGGGAAGAGAGGCGATAAAGAGAACGTTAATATGAGAGAGACGAAGATAATGTGACACTATATACCATACGAAAGGGTATATATTATTACCACACATATTAGAATAAAAAAGGCAAAGATCAAAGATCAAATTTGCAAAAAAATATACTCTAATTAAACAATGAATTGGTTGAATAGTATAGAATTACGACTGACATATGATGAAGGAAAAAGTACACTACAGTATACCTCCAATCCTGCTGTGCCGCCTACAGTATGCCGTCGAACGAATCGACCGAGTTCATCAGATGCCAATGTGAAGAGAACGTCATTGCGACCACGGACCACTCGATCGTCACGAATCGCTATAGTTATACTATTAATCATTAAAGATTTAAACAGTATTTCACAAAGCTAACGAATGTTTGGTACTACTTAACATTAAATATTCCAAAGTCAAATAAGTTCTACACACAACTCATACTAGAATCAAGACAATTTAATTCAAATAATATCATACCAGCGAGATAGCAACCAAGCAGCTGTGCATATGGAACAAACAACGCATTCTCCATTTCAGTCGTCGACTCCACAGCCCTTTCCTTAGCCGATGTGAGGAATGATGCATGAAAGCATAATATTATACATAGATCATTCTATTCTTCTATTCACATTTATTGAGATTGTTATTTTCAATGAAAAGGAATATGTGAAACACGTGACTTCCATCAACACGCAATTGCATCTAAAATGTAAAATATGAAGTTCAATCATTCTTACCACAGTCGTGCACTGTGTTGGTGACAAAGTAATCTGTCGGACGACTGCTCTTTGTGGTGTCCACAGAGCAAGTGAGAGTTGCAATCCGTCTGCTATCGATCCATTCAAATAAGCAGGTAGGAGGAGGAATGAAGAAAAGAGTGGAGATCCAAGTGCATGTTGTTCAAATGCACGAAGAAGATCATCATAGCTGAAGAATTAAAGATTAGAAGTATAACTGTCCATAACTGTAAAAGGAAACGGTATTCAATCATTATTGATCGATCGTCCCAACACGCTCCAAAATTTACACAAATTCTCTTAGCACCGCACCCTGTTTGAGGCTAATCGATATTCTCGCTAATCATACCACTAATACCAATACCATACCACCACTGATACATATCAAATACATTTTATTATCTTGATCAACTCTACTCTACAGCCATTCAACACATGTAAATGTAATGGTGATCACTAAAGAGACAAGAATACAAACAAGAACGTTCACTTACAATGGAGCGAATACGTCGAGTCCGGCGATACGAGAGGCCATTCGGATTGTGAGACGACCTTCTATTGCTGAGGGTAACAAGTGATGTTCATATAGACGTTCCAAACATGAAGAGATCACATCATCATTGAAGATGGATGGACCTGTAATAGTGATAGATAGATAGATAGATAGATAGATGCCACCCAGGGCGAAAGTTGGGCTAGCACTGTTCGTTTTTCATTGGGAGAGGGGAAAGTTCAAAAGAGCAAAATAAAATTGTTGCTCGGGCAAAAAAAAAACAGAGTTCCTCATTTTGAATGCAGTGAATAAACACATTTGAATTGCCGAAGTATTGTTAGTAATTAACCAATCGAATAAATGAAAACAACAGCAATAAATATAGTTCCACTTAATATTAATTTCTTAGTTGACTATTGCCAGACATTTTCTGTATACCAAATATAGATTTATTTTTGATAACTTGCTACGAATATGTAGATTGAAGTGAAGAGAGACTTACCCATCAAGAAACACTCTGCAGTACGTACGTAAATCTCCCCCGGTTCCGAATACGCGGCCCATGCGGATGGACGTTCAACCGCAAGTAGAAGAGACCATAGCAATGCGAGACGAACGGAGTCAATGTGAGTTGATGTGATAGTGTTCGACTCACTGTATGTAATATACTAGTTTTAATTAATATAAATATCAATTACTCAATTGTTATAGTCACAAAGTTGGATGGCAACTCTGGTTACAAGTCTTGCCACCAGTAAAATGAAGACGATCAATCAATAAAGACAATACTACAGTATACCTCGACTGCACATCATCAAGTACTCTTCGTATTGGTGCAAGCATCCATCCAACATCAGTCAGGGGTGAACAACCGGATGCGAATCGAGGTTGTACACGACCGTCCTCATGCTCACTATATTCAATATTAAACATAACGAATTACACAATTTCCAAAGCACCAAAAACAAGGTGATCTCTATGATCAACAATTCGCACATTGTATAAGAAGGTGATAAAACAATTCATGATGTATTGCATTTATCACAGTTATATTATTAGGTTGATTCATCAGTCTTGTCGCATTTTGGAGGGTGTGTTTGTGCTATCACTGCTCAGTCGTACGTTATCAATTACCCCGTTCGTTCTGGCAGTAAATAAGTCACTACTATTACTCTTTGAGCGTATTAGTGAATTGTGCCTACATCGAGTCTAGTAGCTGAAATGCCTCCACCTTTCGTTCCCAGTTTTGTGCACAAGCGACACTTCATGTTGTTCTTCTTTCTATGCGAGCTCAAACCACCCGATGTCCACACCCGTATAGCGGTAGTATACTACACTAAGGCCACTAGTAAATGCACAGTGCAAAGTTGGTTCAAACGCTTCGAAAAAGGGAGTACGACGTCCAAGTCCGGATGGCACCCCTAGCAGGACATGCTGGAGCAGCACGTCCAGGCTGACCCCTATGCTACCACCCGTGATATGGCGACGAGTGTTGGGGTAAGCCAACCCACCATCGTTCGTGGCCTACAGGATCTAGGCAAGGTCTGGAAGGTGGGTCGATGATGACCCCACCGATTGTCGGACAAGCAGAAGGACAACCGTGCGGACCAGTGCCTGAATCTATTCTCGTACGCTCGTACAACGGCTTCGATCGACGGGATCATGACTGGAGATGAAAAGTGGATACTTTACGACAACCTAATCCTCCGGGCTCAGTGGGTCGATCGAGAGGAGCAGTCCAATCCCATCGCCAAACCTGAACTTCACCAGAAAACGATCATGCTGTCTGTGTGGTGTGGTAGAGGGAGTGGTGCATTGGGAGCTGGTACCACAGGGGTCGACTATTACCGCCGCGATATGATCTCGCTAACTACTGACCCTGAAGTCCAAGGTCCCATCCGTTTCCTGGTTTTTCACTTCCAACACGACAGCGCCCGACACCAAGTGGCAAGGACAACCAAAAAGGCCCTGTTAGACTGTGGCTGGAACATCGACCCCCACATGCCCTACTCCCCCGATTTGTCTCCAAGCGATTACAGTTTGTTTTCCGGTATGCAGCACACTCTCGGAGGAGTACACTTCAACAATCAGCGGGAGGTCGAAATCTGGTTGACCAACTACTTTGCCTCCAAGAAGCCGTCCTTCTGGGAGCACTGCATCCACAAGCTACCCGAACTTTGGAGGAAGTGTGTCGACGCAGACGGCGCTTACTTTGATTGATTTGCTTTTACCCAGATAAAGTTATTTTAATTTGTTTAAAGGGGAAAAATGCGACAAGACTTATGAATCAACCTAATAGTTATAGTTAGTTATACAGTTACAATATATTGTGCGGAAAGAAAAATTAAAGTGAAGGTGAAAGAAAGAATGAAGACGTGCAAAATTGGGCCATGTATTGATGGTATTCTTTTTTTTCTTTCGGGTAATCACACGCTATTTATTTTAAAATGTGGATACTCATATGGACATTATGGGTCGATGATATTCACAGATCATCACTGTATTAAAAAAGAGATATAGTTAAATAAAGAAGTAAACGTACACAATCTCTAGATACAATGATTTGATATCTTCAATACGAGATCGTCCATGTTCCACAAGAGCATCTTGTACTCCATCCCTGCACAAATAACGTTTTCAATTATAACTTTATTCGATAAATGAACATCAAAATGTCTAATTTAAAAAAATATAATATTAGAAAGTCTTGACACCTTTTTCGATCGTTTATTTCTCGAAGCAAACAGAAGTAAGTTATATTAGGTTGTCGGGAAAGTCTTGACACCTTTTTCGATCGTTTATTTCTCGAAGCAAACAGAAGTAAGTTATGTAGTGCCAACGTTCGGTCAATGTGTGGTGCCCCTCTTTGTAGAACCAAGCTGGGCGCGAAGTAAAGTAATGCTTGAGTGCAGACTCGACATTTCCACGGGACTTGAAGGTCCTATCTCGAAGGGCACGGGTCAGGCTTGCGAAAAGCAAGTATTCTGACGGGGCAAAGCCAGGAGAATACGGGGGGTGAGAGAGAACCATCCATCCATATACGGCCAGTTCCTGGCTGACTTTATTGAAGACATGGTGACGGGGGTAATAGTGGTGATAATATACTTTTTTGTTCTTCTGGCTTGAAAGATCGACTGCCTTCATCATATTCCGTAGTTGTGTGACGACTTGGACCTGGTAATTGTCATGCCCTGGGGGGGGGCAGCTGCCAGCTGATCACACCATCCATTCCCCACCGCACTGACGGCATGGGTTTTTGGTGGCGCAGGTTAGGTTTGGGGGCATCCTGTGTTGTCTCTCGTTCTTCAACCCTCTCGGCTCACCTGTGGTTGTTATCGTAGTAGACCCACTTTTCATCCACCATTATGAGCCGGTCCAGCCATCGATCCCCATAGTGGAGAGTGGGGTGAGTAATGAAATCATCGATTCGACGATCAAGGTTGGTTTTGGTGTGATCGTACGGTATGAATCGACCGAGAAATTTTCCCATTCCAATAGATTACCGGTATTCCTCGACTGTGCTATGGTGGGCTCCAAGTGTGATGACCAATTTACAGACATTTTGAAATGGGTCCGATTCCACAAGTTTCTTCGACGTGTCCAAATCCAACACACGGGGTCTGCCGTTTAAGGAAGGAAATGTCGTTTCCTTCGAAGCGCATGAACCAAATCTTGATGGTGTTGTAGTGTGGGCATGTCTGTCATAAAAAATCTTCAGGAGGGTATCCGAATCCTTTATCGTGGTGTCGGATAGGAAGAGGTAAAGTGGAAGATGACGGTTGTGGACAGCACTAGGGACATACATCGTTGCACTACTAGAGCCTGAGTGATGGGAATGGAATGGGGTGTTGTTTACTGCAAAGACCCGTCACTGCTTGGTATACACTACTAATGAGAAAAACCCAAAGTGCAACTGCGGCACACAGTGGAAAGACAAACATAGGTGTCAAGACTTTCCCGACAACCTAATACAATCAAAACGTCTATCCCTCATTTATATCTCACGTTACATAAGCCTTAAGCGCCTACGCAGTAACAGCGTAACCTCTTATAAAAATACTGTAAAGGTTACGGTAGTCTTCCATTATTGTACGGTAACTTTTTACCGTATTACAATTTACCTAATTTCCACTTAAAACCCAAGACACTCCAATAATTTCGCCATTACTATGAATAAAATACAAAATTCGGGTAAGTATATAATTTTCAGAAAGATTCTAATTTTGAAACGCTGATTTTTTAGCCATTTCGTTTTAGTACAGTAGATGTAGTGGTTACAATGATCGTACTACTTTACATTACATACTATTACGTATAGTTGAAGTATGACAAATAATAATACAAGTGTAATATGTAACCTCACTCACTTTTTACCATGTTTAAGCATATCAAACAATCGAATAGCGTTCGCTTGTTGTCGTGGAAGCACGAATCGCATACTACGAGAAGCCAATTCCATTCGCACTGCATCCTAAAATCAAATACAATCAATAAACATCGCATTACTGAACACTAGTGATCTTGGGAATTTTTTATATAACGCTCCTGGGAACTAAAGAATTAATCGTTAATAGATATGAAACATTGAACAGGAAAAGATTTCAAAGATCAACGATGAAAGATCAATAACTCACAATGGCTAAACGATCATATTTCTCTTGATCTTCTCTACTCGTGTATTCATCAAGAATCTCCAGATTTCCAATCAATTCCTCAACTGGACGAAGAATGGTTGGATCGAGAGGTGGTACAGACGCCTCTTCAGTTATATCGCCGGAAGTAGGTGGAACTTGCGTATTGGATGACACAGTAACCCCACCATCGGATGATGCAGTCTTGGCCATGCGTTCCTGTTTGAAGCGAGACACTGCAAATGAGCAACAATAAAAATTATATTTATCGCTTGAATCTACCAGTTTGCAGAGGGATCATACAAATGGTCATTCGATGTAATGACACACTTATTATACTTCAAATGTCACTCCCCAGGATGAACATATTTATCCGAACACGTGATGTAATAATTAATAGTTATTTTTTTAGAAAAGAAAGAATAAAATAAGCAATAAATACAGTACTCTTCTTGGATGGTTTGGCCATCTCCGGGTCCGCTTCGCTATCCGCGGGAGACGGAGCGGCTCTCCGCTTATGACGATCCTTGAGCCATGAGAGTAGTGCGGGATCTGGCAATGAACTATTTCAGTATAGGGATTCATATTATAGACATAAATGTGATATTTAATAGTTAAAAGTACCAAGTCTTTCCTCAATCTCCATTCTCGCTCTTTCCAATTCATCATTACTCATTCTCTTCAATCTTTCTTCATTCTCTACTTCATATTCTTCAATTTCATCATCATCTTCATTATCTCCTCTGATCGTCTTCTTCTCCTCTAATTGGTCCATATCCACAGACTCAGTCAGCCGACCGTGAAGTCTGTCAAACAGGGCCGCGAAATAGGAACATCCGGGAGGAGCTACGGTAGTGGACTCGGTATCATTGGTGGTATTGTAGTAGGATGAAAGGTCGAGCACCTGAAACGACGATAAATAGATGTCCAATTTTTTTCATTTAAAAAATAGAAGGAATGAGTGAGGATGAGTGAAGATCCTTGAGAGGATCAAATGATTAACTATCCATTCATCTTTCACATAGGTGGACACGCTGGAGGAAAGGCTGTGCGCAAACCGGGGAATCGGAAGGTGTAGCGAAATCGCTACTCAAATACAACTAAAATAGAAGAAATAGTCCGAGTTTACCAAAAACAATCAGTTCATGATAGTCGCCAAAGAATATACGGTAGAATTCAAGTTTGAAACGCGCGCTATGATGCGCAGGTTGTAATGGCCCAACTATCCTACGGTACTTTCCCAGCTCCAATTTCTGATTCTCTCCAAGTCAGTCTCATTCAACTCTCCTGTGCTGACTGGCGGCACGTCGTCGCTCTTCCTACTTTTATTATTCATTATTTTCTCTGATCTCACTATTATTTCGTTATTCTCGTTCATCCTTATTACTCCCTTCTAGTCTATCTCCTAGCTAGCTATTTGCTCCTTCTAATTAAGCTTCTTTCAATCCTCTTATTCACTCTTCACCTATTTCGTCATCATTATGTAAATACTTTCGCACCTAAGTTCAAGTCCAACATTTTCTCATAGTCTCCGTCATATTTCATCACTCCTGGCAATTGCCTATCATTCTCTACTTCCACTTCATTCTCCACGTTCCCCGCTTGCATTCACTGTTGTTTTACTTTACTTTTCGTGCTATTACCTATCGCCCTATTCATTCATTGTTTAATTACCCAAGTTTGAGGTAATCGCCAACCGACACGAGCCCCGTCTCGCCTACATCCCTTCCCCATCCTATCAAACCTTCAAGTAATGATCTAAGGCCAAAGGCCGGCCTATCCAAGTATCCTAATAATTAATAAAGATAATAAATATCGATTCATTCCAAGTTATTCTTGTTGTTTATGCAAGGGATACAAGGGTGACAGCACATACTACCCACAAGACTTAAACATAGTGACCAAACGTCATTACATGGTGCATACGGTCTAATATTCCAACTATTCCGAGTCCAATAGTCCTACTTCGCAGACGATATAGGTCCTATAGCTGACTCCTATTCCGAATCCGAACTAAACCTACTTCGCAGACGATATAGGTCCAAGTTCCGATTCAACTTCTTTCATCTATAATATCCTGAAATACTCTGAATCCAAATTATTTCCTACTTCGCAGACGATATAGGTTCCTATTTCCGATTCCCACAGTTATTCATTCACTTCATTCATCATTCCGAGTATCCTATATTCAACAGGAACTCGTCTATCCATCTCAAATCTTTATATTCTATTCATCATTATCATCCAACTAGTATTCAACAAGACCCGCGTGGCAGGCAACAGTCATGAAGAATACTAATCAAAGTACCTACAAGTCCTATTATGATAAGCTCAAATCTGCAAGAGTAAATGTAATCGCTCATTTCGATCAACTCAAACAACATCTGATCAACATTGTATCATGTAAATCAATGACTAATCATGAAGATCTAGGAGTAGAAGTAGACAAATCTGAAATAGATATTCGAGTAAATCTATCTATACTTCAATCTCAAACCAATTCTCTTGAATCCAAACTCAATGCTATATCTGATCCTCAAGTCAAAGCTCAAGAGGATGGTCTATTCTCTATGATTCTAAGAGGATATGACAACAATGGTCTACCTCTTGATCCATCCGATCTATCTATACTTGTTGATAAACAACTAGCAATAGTAAGAATGGCTCTCAAAAACAACTCCGAGACTATCATCCGAAATCTAAAGATAAAGAATGTTGCTACATCTATCAAAGAAGAAGATGAATTCCTCGATGCTTCCGAGAGTCCATCAGTGACTAAGCCTAGGCATGTACCTCTTCCTACTCTGACTATTCCAAAGTTCAATGGATACAATAGAGCCGAGTACAAAACATTCATCAAACTATTCCAATCCCTGATAATGAAGAGAGACAATCTAATCGATACTGAGAGACATCTATACCTAGAAGGATTCCTAGAGGGCGATGCTCTCAAGGTCATCAAACCATATCCTAATGATGGTTCGTATCTGAAAGAAGCTCTCGAAGCATTAAAAGAGGAATACGGTAATGAAGAGGAAACATCATCCCAAGTCTATCAATCTATTCATCGTATAAAGGCTAAGTCCAACTATCCTAATGATCAGATTGATCTTGCCCGAGAACTACTTGCTCTTGTACAACAACTCCAAGGTGATGGAGAACAATCCCATCTATCATGTCTATTGATCATCGAGAAATTCGCCCCACAGTACAGAAGAAAGCTACACGAAGCGAATCAAAACAAAGATGCTGTTGCTACTCTCAAGTACCTAATCAAGCATATCCGATCCGAAATCCAACTAGATCTTGCATCCGGAACTACAACTGAGTTCAGTGAGATCAAAGATATCAGATCGAATAACAAGAGCAATTCTTTCTACCGTAATCCATCATATCAACCACAGAGAAATATCGATTTCTTCACTCCTGAATCATCTACAGTACCCCCATTCAATCAATACAGTAATCAATCATATCCTCATTTCACTCCTCATATCAATCAATCATTCAACGTCATTCCAGAACAACAATTCAATCAAAATCAATCTCAATTCCAACCTGAAAATAAACCATTCATTCAATATATCAAATGTGTTTATTGTGAAAAACATCCAAATCCATCTTCATGTAAAAAAGTCCCAATAATCAAAGACAGAGTTCAAATAGTTGAGAAAAAGAAACTATGTCCTCTCTGCCTATCATCCGATCACATCAAGACCTGTGGCATGGCATGCTCAATCTGTCAAGGGCCTCACCATGATTCGATCTGTTTCAAGAACATGCAACGCCCTGAGAGAGCAGGACAGTTTGCAGTTACTCAAACATCCACGCCTAGCCAATCTATCTCCAATGCTCATAGACTACTCACAGTCAGAGCTGCTGTCCTTGATCCAACTCAAGAGTTTCATACAGATCCGATCGATCCTAATATGAGTCATAACTCCCAAGAAATCGATATCCTACTCGATACAGGTGCAGAAATGACTCTTATCTCAAAGGACATCGTTGAGAAGATGAACCTCGAGAAGATTGGTACCAAGCATCTCTCTCTGTCGTTGGCTACAGGCATCGAGAAGGAAGCGCAGTCCTACGATGTTGTAAAGCTCAAGGTACAATCAATCAATAATGATTCAATCAATTCACCCAATGTTCATACTATCAAAGCAGTCGTAATAGACAGTTCAGTAACTGGTCCTATCCAAGTTCGTAGACTATCCAAAGCCGATGTTGGCTATATCAAGAAGCACAAACTCCGACTTGCTGATAGTCCTAATCGAGATGGTTCTATTATACCACAACTACTCTTGGGTGTCGATGATACCCTATCAATACTTCATAATCTCTCTACTCATACTCTACCTAGTGGTCTGAAACTACATGATTCAGCATTCGGTCTTGTTATGGGAGGTACTAGCAATGAAGTTGTATGTCAAGAACAACAACTGAATATTCATCAATTATCTATTCTATCTAATGATGATGATGATGAAAACTATGTCCGACCTGAAGATGATCCAGCATTCATTCGTAGAATGGAACAATTCATGCAAATCAATACAATATGGGATGTATCCGATGATGATTCAGACGACGATGAACAAACAGATAATCCCACCTTGCTTCATATTCGAGCCACAGAGGTAAATGACTCCAAGTCCGATCCATCATTATCCGATACTTCATCTATTCATATTCATCCTAATCATAATACCGATCATCTGAGAACAAGTAATGAACTCAAAGATAGAATGGTATATGCCGAGGATCAGACTGAAATGATGAAGGGTCGAGGAGTGCAGTCTGTTTCCACAGCCTCTCTGAGATTTGATGGTGTAGATGCAAATTCAGTATCGCCCATTCACTGATTCATTCTTATCGATTCATCTCCCAAACCTCTATTTCCATATTCAATCTCAATATCTTTCCATCTTCATCTCCCGGGGGGAGGGAGTCTCCGACCCATCAAATGCCTATTACACTCACAGAAATAAACCCTAGCTCATGTACCCCTGTGCACCAAACACTAAACGGTTAGGGTTTGAAACACTTGTATCTAAGGGTTCTCAGAATAGGGCTTTGAAACCCTTAAATACAAGTGTTTCAAACCCTAACCGTTTAGTGTTTGGTGCACAGGGGTACATGAGCTAGGGTTTTTTCTGTGAGTGTATCTATATCCATATCAGATACCGTACCCACAACCACAGTAATCATCACATCACTATTCGCTCAGCTACCGTATCCAATTTATTCATCTATCCTATCTTCTAAGGCTACGATTTTTTTCATTTCAACTTTCTCCTATGAGTTCACCTTCTCGAAGGGGGGAGTGTAGCGAAATCGCTACTCAAATACAACTAAAATAGAAGAAATAGTCCGAGTTTACCAAAAACAATCAGTTCATGATAGTCGCCAAAGAATATACGGTAGAATTCAAGTTTGAAACGCGCGCTATGATGCGCAGGTTGTAATGGCCCAACTATCCTACGGTACTTTCCCAGCTCCAATTTCTGATTCTCTCCAAGTCAGTCTCATTCAACTCTCCTGTGCTGACTGGCGGCACGTCGTCGCTCTTCCTACTTTTATTATTCATTATTTTCTCTGATCTCACTATTATTTCGTTATTCTCGTTCATCCTTATTACTCCCTTCTAGTCTATCTCCTAGCTAGCTATTTGCTCCTTCTAATTAAGCTTCTTTCAATCCTCTTATTCACTCTTCACCTATTTCGTCATCATTATGTAAATACTTTCGCACCTAAGTTCAAGTCCAACATTTTCTCATAGTCTCCGTCATATTTCATCACTCCTGGCAATTGCCTATCATTCTCTACTTCCACTTCATTCTCCACGTTCCCCGCTTGCATTCACTGTTGTTTTACTTTACTTTTCGTGCTATTACCTATCGCCCTATTCATTCATTGTTTAATTACCCAAGTTTGAGGTAATCGCCAACCGACACGAGCCCCGTCTCGCCTACATCCCTTCCCCATCCTATCAAACCTTCAAGTAATGATCTAAGGCCAAAGGCCGGCCTATCCAAGTATCCTAATAATTAATAAAGATAATAAATATCGATTCATTCCAAGTTATTCTTGTTGTTTATGCAAGGGATACAAGGGTGACAGCACATACTACCCACAAGACTTAAACATAGTGACCAAACGTCATTACAGAAGGCAAGGCATGCGAAATTGTTGGCTATACGAAATTGTTTTTGTAGCTAATTCAACAGGAAATTATCCAAATTTTTCCGAGGCAAGGCTATGCGCAAGGCCAGGCTGTGTGCAAAAAATATTCGTTTTCACGCGCCCACCTATGATCTTTCATCTTCATTAGAATAGTTTATATGTAGTTTGAATAGATAAAAGACTCATATTCTATAAATGGAGTGTACACTCAAAGCGTATGTATTCCCATTGATATAAACAAATAAATTGTTTTCACAAATATCTAGTGAAATATAAGTTCTGAGCTAACGAACCTCCAAAGCGTACCACTCATAGTTAAACCTCCTAACTTGAATACTCCCAATATTCTACTTTTCATTGATTTTTTCAAATATTTTGCAATATGCCAATAACCATTACGGCTGGAAATTAAATTCGGATGGGTCGGATGCAAAAATCGGGCGTCATAGGTCGAACAGTAGGTTATAAAGTACCAAGCCTTGACCGGATTTTGAGCCAAAATTTCACAAAAATCGAAAAACCCGACCGGATATTGAGCCAAAATTGCACAAAAATTGAAAAACCTGACCGGATTTTGAAAACCGATAACATAGCTATTCGACCTATGTCGGGCGTGTGAGACGCAAAAATTTAATTTTTAAAAATGAATTTTTGCGAAATCGTATCCATTTTTGAGTGAATTTTCGCTAAATCAGGTGGGTCGGCTGCCAAATACGGATGGGTCATGTCGATGACGATAATGTCCCCACGTAAGATTCCAACAGTAATCGCAGTTCATTACAATAATATAATATTATATACAAACATCAGGGAATCCATCCTCTTTCGAGTATTCAATCATTGCTTCTGATGACAATGATATCAATGCTTCTACATTGTCCACGTCATCACCCTCAATGAAAGACGCATTGCGCTCCTGTAATAACAAATAACGTTAACATTTTGAATTAATTTCTTATAAGATTATGTATTATGCTCATTTATCAACCATTCACCAAATATAAACAAGAAACGTATGGAAAATGCATACTTCAACACCACATAACACTTGCTCATTGGGTTCGATAATCATCTCCGTACTGGGAGGCCCTTCGGCGTCCAGATTCAGACAGAATCTGGCGCCATCGTGCGTCTTCTGCGATTTGTCTGCTTCCATTTTCGAGGGTACGGTAGACGAGAGTACGGTAGAATCACAGGACGCCGATGGTGTAGTCTTCTGTAATTACGTCCAAGATGACAAATATAGTAATCTAAAGAGTCAATACCACACCTTTTTCATACCATAATAGTCTGCCTCACTTCCCTCGAACAACGAGAATAACAAGACTTATTCGACAGAAATAACATGATTCTACACAGATAATTAATCCCCAAGGCTATATTATCTGACATAGATAGAATCCTAATTGATCAATACCATAGACTACAGTAATCCCTATATATACGACAACTACGCTAATATTAACTCGTGCGCTCAACAGGACGAATCGATTTGTTAGCTACAGTACACCTAGGAGATAGCTACAGTATACCTTTCCTATGCGTACTACGGTAGCCGCGGGAGTATTTCCACCATCTGACGTAGCGTCCTTCCTCCTCATAAACTCATCCTGCATACGAAGGATGTCCTCTTCAGTGTCCGTCTGACACGGACGAATAGACATTTCTAAGAAAAAAAGGATAAAATAGATGAACTGTGTGAGTAAAAATACGGTATATCAAGCACAATAAGTACGTAATGTAGTAATAAAAGATATGTTCAAGGAAATAATACCGATAGTGATGTATACAATAATGCATATAATTTACGTAACTAAGATTTTTTATCATGAAAACTTTCTAGAGATCATTAAAATACATTATATGAGATTCGAAGTGTAAAGTGGAGTACCATACGTAAGAGGGATAATGTAGTTGGGAAGTGTAAAATGTTTACAAAAAAGTCGCACTATTATACAATACAATTATTTAGAGCTTCTCGAGCAATGAAAAATATCACGTTATACAAGAAAAAAGAAGTTAAAGTACAAATCAAATTTAATTTGAAAAAAAAATCAAGTGAACGCATAAAACAGATCATACGGAGTGTGAACGAAATAGTTAGAGATAGAGGGGAATAGAAGGGGAGTACACGAAATAAGAGATACACACAACAATATTCATCCTTGACATTGTGCCAGTATCATTCTTCATTCTCCGTGTTCTCTCCAGATATGAGCAGTTGTTCTTTCAATTTGTCCGAGCTTTTCGAAAGGCTAAACAACGTCAGCTTTTCCCTCACAGAGAATTTCCTATAATTGAGTTTAGATTCATATTTCGTTACTTCAATGAATCTCATTACATTCATCAGTTTAGTCACGTGTGTATGAATTTGTCCAAAATGTTATGTTTTAAGAACTATGCTAATCAGATAAGAATACAAATAAGAATAATCTATTCAGCAGTTTATTTCTCATTCTCTTTTATTTCAAAACTGTGCACTTATCATTTTCTTTTTTTTAATATCACCTAAACGTCATTTTTACAGGGGAAAGCATTCTTACAATTTTCGCAAAGCACTAACTTCATACATTGCCATACCCTCGTAATGCGAGGATTGACCCACTATATAAAGCCCATTTTAGGCCACTTGATGCGAAAGGAAGCTAAAAAAATGACGATTTTTAAGCGAAAATAATGAATTTTTGTGAATCAACCCACACTATCTCGAGAATTGACCCACTATATAAAAATAAACGGCGAGGGTACCGAAAATGTATGACTAACTTTACAGGGGCACAAATATAAATACCTCGGTGATTGTATCTTCTCAATTTTTGTAGAGATCGTTCTCTTGATTGTTCTACCAGACTTAGAGATTTCTGCCATAGAAGACGCAGATGGGGATGGCTTCAGCGCCCGAGGCAATACCGAGAGATTAGTCATTGACATTCTGAAAGAGGAATACTGTAAACATACATTTTCGGTGTCCTCACCGAATTATTTTTATATAGTGGGTAGATTTAGAAAAAATGTTATTTTTCGCTTAAATTGTAATCTTTCACATAAAAATGAGCTTTATATAGTGGGTCGACCATGAAAATGAGCCGTAAATAGTGGGTCACTCCTCACACTTTGATGGTATGAAAATGTATGACTGTAAACCACCGTATGATAAAAAATGTTTATCACAATCAACAAAAAAAGAAACAGAGCTAGTATTGACTTCCAATTGATGACTATATGGCAGTTCGTTCTATAAACTAATTACGTTCATACATTTTCCTACCCTCACGGTGTGAGGATTGACCCACTATATTCGGCTAATTTTCAGGGTCGACCCACTATATAAAGCTCATTTTTATGTGAAAGATTACAATTTAAGCGAAAAATAACAATTTTTCTAAATCGACCCACTATATAAAAATAATTCGGTGAGGGTACCGAAAATGTATGATTACATTGTAGTGCGCTTTGAGGAGGACAAAAACGATAAGAAAACAGTATTAGCAAAAAAAGAAACCTGAATTTAGAAAATCGTGAGTATCCGAGCTCTAGAACGCGTGGTTCCGGCGTTTTCTGCAGAAGTGGAGTCTTCATCAGGTTTGACGACTCGTCAAATTCGTAGCCCTACAAGAGAAAAACAAATAAATCAATCGGGACTTTTTCTGGAAAAATGATTGCTAAAGTTCGTTTGTTACTCAACGTATAGTAGGAACTCTTAAGGAGAAAGAATGCGAAAAACAGAGGAATATGAAAAACTGAAGAAAATATCAACTTCATAGAAGAATAGTAGACAAAAAATAACCTGTTCGACAATCTCAATATGTCGTTTACTGCGTCGTCTGATCGGTTTATCTGATCTCTTTGACTCCTTACTCGGAGTTACTGAAGGCGATCGATCACTTTCATTTTCTAATGGAACAAGAGCACGCCGTTGTCGAACCGCACCCTCCACAGAAGACAACTTCTTCAATACACAAATATATGCACAGTGTGTATTAGCCCAATAAAACAAAGAGAATAACCATGAAACAGAGGAAAGAAAATACAAACCTTTTTTATTGTGTCAAAGACTTGACTGGAGGAGTGTCGCAAACTGCGATAATTCATGTCAGGGCGGAAATTCTTGGGCAGCGTCTGCGACTCCTCCATAACCGCAGCAATTGTTATATAATTATACTTTAAAAATGAAATTAAAATAAGATACATCTTTGCAAAATGCCGAGTTTTGAAAGAACATGTTAAAAGTCGCCGCACTCTCAGCACAGGTGTCCCTAAATGACGGCCGCGGCAACGGCCCGACTGCCCCGTCCCTAAATGACGGCCTATCTTTTATAAATCGCTTGCTTCTATGCGTATGCGTTATAATTTCATATTGATTAGCACCTTCCTCTTTTTTTGCTTGTCTCTTGGTCATTTGTATCTATCCTCAAATATAGCCGCGACTGACATATGCTGAAAACAAAGAGAGTGAGAGTGATAGAGATGGAGACGGAGTGGTAGATCAGTCATATCGTCTCTCATACATCGATCGATGAATCGTCTTATGTCTCTTTCTTTGGCTGACCTCCTTCCTCCCTGCCTTCTCTGTCTGATTTTCCCGCCATATTCAGTTATCATCACGTTCCGCTATGCTTTTTAATGTTACTTTCGTAGTTAATTCGCCCTCTCCTTCTTCCTCTTTAAGTACCTATCTCTGTCTTTCTCTGCACTCCTTTCTCCCTCTCTACCTTTATCTCTGGTAACTATCGAATGTATAAACCGGTATACCTCGTCAATAATCAATTTTGGATTTCTCTTTCTATTTGCATATGTTATCGTTGTTGTCGCCTAGAATAGAAGTATTGTGTTCCCATTTGTATATGATCCAATATCATATACAAGCTACGTGTCCTCACTTAGTTTCCTACATTTCCAATTTTCGGTCATCCTTTCAATCTCTCCTTTTCACATTTTAAATCTCATCTATGTATATCTTCTGTTGTTCGTCTATCATGAGCCGTTCTTCCTTTCCATATCTTCCTCTCTATCTCTGTTAAACCCATTATCATACCAATCGATCACTAAGGAAGAGAGTAGACCATCAATCGATAATGTTTATGAGAGAGATGGAAGGAAGGTCTACCATTCTTTTGTGTGTCTATATCTTGATATATTGCTTTTCTCTGTTTTTGTTGCATTTTTCTCTCTTCTAAGCATCTCTCAACTTTCATATTTTTCTGCTCCGTATTCAATAATAATTCGGAGGTCGTATCCATGAAGCAATTTGTCGATAAACGTGACATCACGAGCGCAGACATAGGCATTATGTCAACTCACTGCTCACTGAGCCCTTTGAGCGTCTATATCTTGATATATTGCATCTGCCAATCTCGTTGACAGCCACCAAAGGTTTATACAAAGTGATCGTTCGCAAAGCTCAAATCGTTGAATCTCGTAATTTGATGTTTTGCAGGACGAATGGTCACTGTCGACAAACGTCTTGGGAATCTCGTCGTCCTCGTCGATGATGGTCTGCTCGATATGTTCTTCAGAAATGGAGCGCCGCCAAGCTGTGACGTCGGAGTTCCGTCGGCATATTCCAGCACTGGCTGGAACTCGTTTTGCGAAAAAATAAAGAATTTGGGGTTGTTGGTGTTTTATATCAGTGTCCAAGCCCGCGAAGTTAAATGGGCGGGGTCAGCATCGCTATATAATTAAGGTTCGCAAAAAATGGGCGGAGTCATGCATCGCTTTATAAGAACGTCAGCGGATGAGTAACATGTCGAAGCTGCAAAAATTAAGCGTATAGCTCTTGAAATGTAACCATAGATGTTCACAAAAGTTGCTACTGTATTGCTGAAGTTTGATCTTTGTCCAAAATTTTTCGAACAAAAATAACGGTTTTCGACAGTATTCTTGGTTGTTGAATTTGCTTGTTATTTTCTGTTAAAAACAGATAAATCTAACATTTAAAAACTTGAAATGTGGTTATAGTATTGATTACAAGAGGGCGGGGATAATTTCACTGAAAAAAAAACATTAAATTTTAAAAATATTAATTTTGACAAAATAAAGATTCTAAATATCAAAATAAAGATCTGCTTAAAAAGACTTCTCTGTGGCAAAGAAATATATTAATATTTATTCATGGAAGGAGAAAGACAATATTTTTTAACGGACGATTACTACAGTATTTCAACACTACAACAAGTGAGAGTATTTCGACGATAAAATAAGTAGAAGGTGCATACCTTAAACATACTATAAAGAATACAAGTTGAGGCATAATACAATACTACCGTATCCCAGATGACATCTTTTCCTGATACGATGAATCTTACACGTTAATATTTGCAGTAAAATGTAATCACGTTAATGGTCTAAAAGATAGTATGCATTTTAACAAGCAATTTTACTATCACTAATTTTATGTATACGGTCACTGAGATCTGATTGAAATTACTGTAGTTATAGAATCTACCATCATACTCTTATTATGCTTCAAATTAAAACATTACTAAATCGCAAAAAAATTGTTGCTAAAAGAACGATCTTGTATGCACATCTCTGTAAATTACCCAAGCTTAATTATCCATTCAAATCGTATTGTTGACAATTGGAATAAACTTAGCAATAGTTCTATCGTAATCGTCCGTTAAAAAATATTGTCTTTCTCCTTCCATGAATAAATATTAATATATTTCTTTGCCACAGAGAAGTCTTTTTTAGCAGATTTTTCGACTTTTTCATACGAAATCTGTGCCAATGAAATTATTAGAATCATTTAGAATCTTTATTTTGTCAAAATTAATATTTTTAAAATTTAATGTTTTTTCAGTGAAGTTATCCCCGCCCGCCACCCGTCTTAGAAGTGGTGGTAAATCAAGTTCAGTGCACGCGCGATGACTCACTGCGTCTCTGCCCATCGATCTCGTCTGATCATCTGGCCACCTTATCACTGATCTAGCACTGACACGGAACCACTTCCTATCTTGCAATCAATACTAGTCATCTTGTAATCAATACTATAACCACATTTCAAGTTTTTAAATGTTAGATTTATCTGTTTTTAACAGAAAATAACAAGCAAATTCAACAACCAAGAATACTGTCGAAAACCGTTATTTTTGTTCGAAAAATTGTGGACAAAGATCAAAGATCAAACTTCAGCAATACAGTAGCAACTTTTGTGAACATCTTTAACATACTCTTTAACATGTCACATTTCAAGAGCTATACGCTTAATTTTTGCAGCTTCGACATGTTACTCATCCGCTGACGTTCTTATAAAGCGATGCATGACTCCGCCCATTTTTTTGCGAACCTTAATTATATAGCGATGCTGACCCCGCCCATTTAACTTCGCGGGCTTGGACACTGATATAAAACACCAACAACCCCAAATTCTTTATTTTTTCGCAAAACGAGTTCCAGCCAGTGCTGGAATATGCCGACGGAACTCCGACGTCACAGCTTGGCGGCGCTCCATTTCTGAAGAACATATCGAGCAGACCATCATCGACGAGGACGACGAGATTCCCAAGACGTTTGTCGACAGTGACCATTCGTCCTGCAAAACATCAAATTACGAGATTCAACGATTTGAGCTTTGCGAACGATCACTTTGTATAAACCTTTGGTGGCTGTCAACGAGATTGGCAGATGCAATATATCAAGATATAGACGCTCAAAGGGCTCAGTGAGCAGTGAGTTGACATAATGCCTATGTCTACGCTCGTGACGTCACGTTTATCGACAAATTGCTTCATGGATACGACCTCCGAATTATTATTGAATACGGAGCAGAAAAATATGAAAGTTGAGAGATGCTTAGAAGAGAGAAAAATGCAACAAAAACAGAGAAAAGCAATATATCAAGATATAGACACACAAAAGAATGGTAGACCTTCCTTCCATCTCTCTCATAAACATTATCGATTGATGGTCTACTCTCTTCCTTAGTGATCGATTGGTATGATAATGGGTTTAACAGAGATAGAGAGGAAGATATGGAAAGGAAGAACGGCTCATGATAGACGAACAACAGAAGATATACATAGATGAGATTTAAAATGTGAAAAGGAGAGATTGAAAGGATGACCGAAAATTGGAAATGTAGGAAACTAAGTGAGGACACGTAGCTTGTATATGATATTGGATCATATACAAATGGGAACACAATACTTCTATTCTAGGCGACAACAACGATAACATATGCAAATAGAAAGAGAAATCCAAAATTGATTATTGACGAGGTATACCGGTTTATACATTCGATAGTTACCAGAGATAAAGGTAGAGAGGGAGAAAGGAGTGCAGAGAAAGACAGAGATAGGTACTTAAAGAGGAAGAAGGAGAGGGCGAATTAACTACGAAAGTAACATTAAAAAGCATAGCGGAACGTGATGATAACTGAATATGGCGGGAAAATCAGACAGAGAAGGCAGGGAGGAAGGAGGTCAGCCAAAGAAAGAGACATAAGACGATTCATCGATCGATGTATGAGAGACGATATGACTGATCTACCACTCCGTCTCCATCTCTATCACTCTCACTCTCTTTGTTTTCAGCATATGTCAGTCGCGGCTATATTTAAGGATAGATACAAATGACCAAGAGACAAGCAAAAAAAGAGGAAGGTGCTAATCAATATGAAATTATAACGCATACGCATAGAAGCATGCGATTTATAAAAGATTGGCTGTCGGGCCGCAGGGCCGTCATCACGGCGGTTCAATGAAGAGAAATCCCTACATTTAACTTTGGCTTGAAGCCTCTTGCATTACGAAAAATCGGCAAAGTTGATTTGCACTGGGCGGGATTCGAACCTACGAGGTTCGGATAGATACACAAAAGCTCTACCCACTAAGCCATATCGGCATTTCGCGCGAATCGTAAAACTCGATGATAGGTCTAATCAGAAGCGAGCGCCCAGATATACCGTAGTCAACTTTCGCGCTGGGAGAACCTAGATGTTTTAGTGCTTATCATCACTCAGTTTGCGATACTTCCTTTCTCCGGCAAGAGCTTCTTAGTTACTATCATTGAGCCGCCGTGGTCATTAAGGGAGGGGGGCGGCCGTGACCTCCTTGGGGCTGTCGGCCGTCATTTATGGACACCCCTCTCAGCACACAACCTGTCATTATGTTAAAGCAACACTATCTTTATACATTTCAAATTACAAATATAAGGTTCACTATAATTACAATCGGAACATATAATAATTATATAATTATCAAAATAAATATACTGAATCAAGATCGACCATAGGATGTTTCTCTCAATTCTTCAGGAATACACAGAATGTCATCAATAAGTCGATCATATTCAATCAATCGGA
The DNA here is from genome assembly GCA_943737045.1 of Parapristionchus giblindavisi. Lineage (NCBI taxonomy): Eukaryota > Metazoa > Nematoda > Chromadorea > Rhabditida > Diplogasteridae > Parapristionchus > Parapristionchus giblindavisi. The sequence continues at coordinate 37,131 of CALSFV010000294.1, read as the reverse complement.
AGATTCGAAAGACATGGAAATCCTCTTTATATGCCAGTAGGACACCCTTAAGCAAATAATTTAATTCCAATATATTCTTAAACATTTATTAAAAAAGCATAAATACGTCAACAGTTCTGTGTAGATCAGCGAACTGCTGTACTCTTAGCTCTGAATTTGCTACTCCTGAAACATATATTATATAAATCCCCAGTTTAGCTCAACTCATCACCTTTATCTTGATATACATTAGTCCAATCCCTCTGAATCACTTCACGATACTGTGTTACTTTCTCGTATCCAATCGGTGAAAGTTCGCTCAATCCTAAAATGACAAAATCAGGTATTATCATATGTCGCACAATCATGCCAAGGTTCCATTTATCCAATAGGGATATTGAATTCGGTCTATACTTACTAGGATCGAAAAGATCCCACAATAATATTCCAACAAGATCGATTTGCTCAATATTCAATTCTCTCATAGGCACCGATAGTTGTTCAATCGCCGTTAGATGAGGCTTCAAAAACAGTCTGAAATCCGTTTTCGATTATTTTAAATAGTAGAAACGTTAAACCTTGCATAAATTTCGGGTGTTAAATCCTTTGCGAACCTCGGAGGGGACACTAATGGATCATTCAAATCAGAATACCATAGATTAGAGAAGTACAGATGCTGGAATGCAAAATTGAGTTTTCGAAAATCCATTTTCAATTTTCCAATTAGTCTAGAGAGTATATAACTGAAAAAAATTCTCGAGTGCATTTTTCGAAGAGTTGGTTTATCATTTGAGAAAAATGTCATATCACTCACATTATTCTCGATTCCTCCACATTTCACCGTGTAGTAATGCTTTTCGATAATAGACATATTTATGCAAAAACTTCTGAACAGAACGTACTGAAATTAAATACTATTATTGCTTAGTCGCACTTTTATAATCTGGGCACTAAAATTACGATAATGTTTTTATCTCGGTTATTTATATCAATTGTAATAATTGTAAAACAAAGATTTACCTGATCTTCCTTGGATAGATCTGTAAACATCTTACACTTTCTCAACATCAAAATCACTAGACTTTGTTCCATTCGGAGTACTTCTGGTGATATTCTATCAAACAAATGAATCTTCTTCGGTTGCTGAAAACAAGAACATTTCACAGTCCAAAAGGCATGAAGTGATAATATATCTTAGACCAAAGATGATTGCATTTTTTTAAATAGCTTATCAGCATAAGTAAATCTTTACAAACCTTACCAATTCGGATCCTTCGAGAAGTTCTCTCAATGTTCCTCGACTGTAAATGAGACGACGAGCTTCTAACACACTATTATAGTGAATATCGAACTCCAACAAGACATTCTTTGTTTCTGAAAAAATTACAATTCAAAAGAATATGTTGTATCATTCGATTGGTAATCAACTATTCTATCAAGAAAAACTTTTATAAATAGATTGAACACTAATGGTTTCCTACATTGCATTACATATCCAAATCAATAGTGTGAAAAGTTACCGGTTTCCGTTGGAGTTTTTGAACTGCTCGGACGGCAAGTGTCACCGCTTGGATCAATTTCCTCTTCTTTTACTTCCTTTATTAGACTTCCTGCACTGAGAACGGCTGAAATTGACTAGAACATATATTTTTCAGATCCACACTTCTGATATTGCAACACTAACATTTTGGATTCATTCCTGCTGCGATGCACTTCTGAAGTCGACAACATCGGCATGACGATCTACTTCCTTCAAATATTATTTTTCAACTTAAATTACATTAATCTAACGGATCTGTGAAACTTGAATGAATTATTTTCCATGTTCAAGAAATCAATATGTGGTTGATACAATTAGAATTACCAGGTTTTACAGGACAGTTTCCATCTAGTTTACAGATGTAATTTCTTTTATCAGATACTGATCTTCTGAAGAATGCTCCACAGGCCACACAACAGATTGCACCGAAGTGAAACTCAAGTGTTCGAGTACCGCATACCTGTTAAAAATATAATAGTAGAACAAGATAAGTGATTAATTGAGTAAGATTGCTCTCTCAAAAATGAATGAATTTGACGTTATTTCACTTTTTTGCAGCATAAATAAAATTACCTATTCAAAATGTGACTTTCCGCTATTTATTCAGCCAATAATTTATATGGTTTTGATAAACTGTATATTGCAAAGTAATGAAAGATATCAAGTATCAGCATCCAATGTGATTGTATTTAAAACAAAGATGCATAGGAATTTCATACTCTAGTCACGTGATCATACATATTGGGCAAATAATCGTTTTGTTTAAAAGCAGAGTTAACTTTCATAAATATACTTTTAACTTTAAATAAAGAAAGTCCATACCGAACAATATCCTGAAGTTATCGTATCCTTGTCTCTTCGGATTATCGGAATTTTGCTGGTCATCCTTGAATTCAATCGTGATTCTATGGATTCGAAATTGTTCATGATATGTCCGCGTCTAAAATCAATTTATATAATTATAATAAACAATAAACAATAAACATAAGAGGACGGCGATCACTATAACGGACGTTAAATATCGGAAGATCAGTCAATACTAATTGTAAGCACTCTTTGGTACATTTGATAAGGCTTTTGATAGTAAGAGTGAAGGAGAGAGAGAGAATACGAGTGATATGAATTGAATGTGTTGATAAGGGAAAGATATATAATATTGAGAAGTGTGAACAATAAATATGGTGTTATTAATTAAATATACGAGTCATGAAAGTGTTGAATTTTTAGCAAGACATACACAGATTCGAAGACACTAAAAATGTGGTTCTTTATGATATTCCAATCCAATGATAGATGAGATTGTGGAATGAATTGGAATTTCGCTTTGAACAAAAGAAGTGGAAGAAGATGCATGTAAAGAAAGGTATCTATTCAATGAGTAGTGTTGAAACTATTAGAGATAACGATAATGGAAGAGGTATGGGCTAGAGAATCGATGAAGGTAGAGGGTAGAAAAGATGAGGACATGCTAGGAGAGATAGATAGAGTAGTAGAGAGATAGAGTATACCTGCCCATTGTGTACTAGAGTAAAGAGCAAACAACAACGCTCTTACTCTTACTCTCTTTAAAAGTACTTAGTATTATTTGACATTATATTTATTTGAAAATAAGGATCAGGATTATAAATGATACTTTCATCATAACCTTTTATCTTATTGTTAAAAGTTCACATTTAAAAAGCTTCCAAATCATAAAGTAACAATTTATTCAACACAAAATTAAGATCATTTCAGCCAATGTTTTTTCAAGAAATCTCGAAAATGTCATATTTATGTATAGGTAGGATTGGTAGGTGAACTGGATTGTAGTCACATTTTTCAGTAATAATTTAATCGTTGGAAATAAGGTACTCAAGAAATGAGAAATTTGATTATTGAAGTGTGATAAGAAATGTTTTTAAAGAGAAGTCAGAGCATTTATTAATGAACCGTACGAGAATGAAAAAAGTACGACACAATTCTTTACAAAACATATATGTAATGCAATTAAAAGCATGTTAAAATTACATTGTTAAATTTATTGTCCTTCCTAGAGTTAAGTAGCCCAATTTATTTCCCTGAACATATCAGGATGATGCAAAAGTATAATACTTAATATAATACAGAGTCAAAGCAAAGCTGTGCTGCAGTCGTTCAAAGAAGGAGATATAATGCAGGGCATTGGAAATAGGATTGATTGTGAGATATTACATAGGCTTATATTATATATCTCGACTGGAAGATTGTCGTAGAGCATGAAAACATGAGTTATCCTTGCTCTCCGTTCCTCATATTTGCTGGTACAGCTCGTTCTGAAAAATAAAAAAAAGGATTTCGCAATTACGGCCAGTTTTATATTGCTTTGTTTAATATTATGTTTAATATGGGATAATCACATTAATAAATATATAGACTGACCGATCTGTTTTGGTTTATCCAGATTGAGATTATTCATGAGATGGATAAATTTCTCTTTATCCAATATCAATCTTGGATTGAATTTCTTTTCTTCTCCTACTGTCGTCATGGAATGTCCTAACACATTGTCACGATCATTCCCAAAGATTTTGTAGATCTTCATTCAGTTATTCTCATTTTTACAATAAAATAATTAACAAAATCAACGTATAGACGAATCATCTAATATTGTTGTAGAGACAAACCTCGATAATCATGTCCAGGAAAGATGTTGTAATAGTCAGGAAGAGATAGTATATTGTTCCATACAGAATCATAGAGTTTACCAGGATCGCCTCAACAGTTCAATCAGTTCATCACGTTTATCTTTGTAATCTTGAAATTGAACTAGTGATCTTTTCGACCAAAAAAAAACTATTTCCGCATGTGTTACGCAAAGAGTCATTCCATTAATCGCAAAGAGTCATTCCATCGTGCTTATTTCTTTAAAGATAAAGATAGATAAAGATGTAATTTCCAAAAGTAAGCAAACCTTGTTGAAAGTCCGTTCTTCCACAACCTCGAACGAATAATGCATCTCCTGTGAAGACCATTTCTCCTTTTTCTATGATGAATGAAGCACAACCTTAACCAAATATCTTAACAGTTGTTTCTTTGAAATTAGAATATTTTTCTGTTTAGCAGCTAATAGCAAGACAATTATACAAGTACATTTTATACGGACAATATATTGGGATATCCCAAAAGTCTTTGCAGGCCGTTCACGCCTATTTCTTCTACGAACAATTGAAGGGGATAAAGTCCCTCTAATCCACTCTGTGCGAATAAAAGTAGCCCTTCTAATGTACAACGCGACGCCACATTACGCTAACAAAACGTTGACCAAACTGAAGAATTTAGAGATTGACTGGCTTCCCTATCCGACCTGCCCCCCCCTTGTGATTTCCTTGCATTCAAATCTCGTTCTAATGCAGAGGAATAACATTCCGGAACAAGGTCATGTGAAAATGGAGATCGATCTACATGTCTCGATCTCGTGCCCTAAACAGTTCTGGCAGGATGGTGTCATGCAGTTGTCTACGAGATGGAGGACAGTTATTGTTAAACGAGGACAATCATTTGTCTTATCATTTGAGTGGAGCTGTTTCGGTTGTTATTTGAGAAAATATGAATTGTGAAGCAAGTGCAAAGACTGTTGGAACACCCTAATTCAATCTTCAAAAATGAATTTGCTTAATATTTATTTTTCAAATACCATTAGTGTGTCCTGGAGTGTGTCTGCAAATAATATCTATATTGCCCAATTTGATGACTTCATCGTGCTTGAGAAATACATCGGCTTTGGCTCCTGATTTGTCACTCAGACAAGATTTCATCGCAGGAAACAACTGAAATGTGAAATATATATATATATTTATCGACATGCTCAGCATGAAATAATACAGGTTTGTAAATCAAAGATAATAGATCACATAACACTCTCGACATAAATTTATATTGAAAGAGGGTAAAGTTGGGCAGGGATTGACTATATGGGAAAGCAGAAGGAAAGAATGATAGAATGGGGCAGAAAGAGGGGGGGGGGGTATCTCTCATTGATGGGATCATCCCTCACACGTGTCACTGGTCCGATATATAGAAGTGCTGGAACCGAGCAGGACTTGTAAGGATTAGAGATAGTTGCACCAATAGTGAGTAGTGCATAGAATAATCGGTGGAGGAAGCCGATGTTATTGTGTGACACGATTGAATTTCTAAGATGGTCTTACAATGAGAGATGCAATTGGGGAATGGTAGGAGCTATTGGGTCAAAAAGAGAAAAGATGAATAACTAGGATGCAAAAAGAGTAGGGTATTCACTATTCATTAATAACGATTTGAACTGCGAATGTGACTCGACTGATAATATACTAGGTGGTAATCTATTCAGCCATCTAATAACTCTCAGGGGGGAAAGAGTTATATCTAATACTATTTCTAGTGAACTCTAATGAGAGGCCATAAGAGAAGCTACGGGGTCGGGTCGGCTGAAATCTAAAGAATGTTTCGATCGGAATGATCGACTCTCCATAAAGTATCTTTCTCGCGAGGAGAAGATCACTTACCACCCTTTGCTCACTTAGAGGCTTCATTGAGAGTGCTTTCAATCTATCAGGATAAGAAGGAAGAGATTCAGGAGAGACGTGGAAGCAACGATAGAAGACAATACGAGTAAAAAGGCGTTGAACCTTTTCAAGACGAAGACTGTCTTTAGACGTGATAGGATACCAGAAAGATGATGCAAATGAGAGATGAGGAAGAACATAGATAATATAGCATTTGACTAATATTTCAGGAGATTTTACAGAGACAGCTTTGAGGAGAAGATGAAGAGCAATTTCAGACTTAGTTATTCTATCATCACTGGGAGCACAGGGACGAAGGGTGGACAATATTTGAACACCTAAGTCGCGCACTTGGGACAAGAACTTTAAAATTAAACAAACATTCTACTAGAATTCAAAAGAATCTTGGACACGTAACATGTTAAAAAGTTATGAATTGTATATGTATAATATCGATATATCGCAACATCACAAAAACTATTTATTCTTTTATTCTTATTCTCATTGTTCCATCATGATTTTTCGATAATTGGAAATTCAGATGGGAACAAGGAAATGGATGGATGTCTATCGCCAGGGTGGCGATAACGATGTGCAATTTTGGCTACAGTGGCGGTATTTGATGTAGCAATCATTCTAACAAATGGTAAGAAGTTCTCGAGGAAGCAGTGCATGTACAAACAAAATGAAAGTAAAATTGTGTAAATGAAAATTATGAACCTTGGATAGTGCTCCAGTCCCTGTGACATGATCTGCATGAACATGAGTATTGATTCCATATTGAAGATCAAGATCTAGTTGTTTTATCAACTATAAACGACAAATTTAACTATAACCAATTTTAAAAAAACATCAGATATGAAGTTTTTTTGCAGTGTCGAAGGGCGATCATTTGCTCACCTTAGAATCTCTTTCGACTGTTTCAAATACTGGATCAATAATGGCAGCTTTACGAGTGGCCGTGCACGCAACTATGTATGTATAGGTCCATGAACCTGCTTCGAACAACTGAAAGAGTTATTTGGACTAACAACATTACACCAAGAATCTTTCAAAAGTTTACTGAATATAGCAATATCTCATAAATCATTGAAATCAAGAAATATTGAAGTGAAACAATCGATATTGTTACCTGTCGGAATAGAATAGGCGAAGAAGACATTTCTTAATCAAATGACCAACTTCTCTCTTATGTTCTATCGTTTTATCGGGTGATGGCCATGCTCTTGATCTCGTAATATGGGAAAAGTCACGTAGTAACTGGGACACGAATGCACGTGTCTCCCTAAAGAGTTAGCAAATACTCAAAGCAATTGAGGAAAAGATGAAATAGAGTTGATTGAAGGAGAACAGGTTTTGCCGTAGTTCAATACCGAAGTTTGATCAGAACAACAAAAAAATTTGAGTTACGCTTTTCAATGAATCAACAACTTCCACTATTGATTTTGATTCAGTCGATCTAACTAACAACAAAAAATCTTTAAAATGTATAAACAAAAAACCAGAGGTATTCGTCTCGTCTGTCCGTTCCCTTCGATAAACAACTTTTCACAGAAACAACAAAAAACTCAAAGATCAAGATAAGTTTTTTTTCTCTTGTTTAACTAAGATAAAGGGGGTGTAGAAAATATAAAGTGACATGAGATTATATCAATATGATACTATTTGTAATTGCAGCCAACTAGTTATATGTATGACGAATTATTAGCTTATTAAGTGTATCAAGATGATATTATCATTAGCATCATGTGAAACACATTCATTAAAAATTCTAAATATTCATATAAATCTGTGTGATTACTCATTTGACACTAATTGTATCCAGTTACATCCACAATGTCATACATCTATTCAACTGATTTCGTTTGTATTCGTGGCAAAATCTTCCGTCTAGATTTTTCAGTGTCTATAACGATGAATAAGCTATTTACGCCTGTCATAAAGCATCAAGTTACAGTATGTTCAGATGTCTAATTTTAAAAGAAAACTCATTTACGGTTTGTGATTATTTATCATTTTGCATTCCCGAAGTTGGAAATACCGTAATAATTGTTGTTCGAAATTCACTGAAAGATGCTGCGACCGATCATGCAAGGAATAATTTGGATTGAATCGATAGTTGGAATTGTTCTCAATTTAATTGTTTTCTATTCTATCATCACAATCACAGATAGAACCCTCAAACACTACAAGGTGATTGAAATACTTCTAAGAATCACTTTATTCGCTTATGATTATTTTTCCCTTATTATATTGTTTGTTTATCTGAAGTCATTTATTTGTCAAGTTAAGTGGATTATAGGACTTTGTATGTTGAACAGTTACATAGTGTGGTACTTCCAACATATTATAGAATTACAAAAGTTTTGCATACATCGCGCAAATGCCGAATATAGTAAACTTCTCCACCGTTGAGAAAAACGCACTCCAAAATTTTCGCCTAATTTCGGGAGGTTTTTCCGAACGTTTTGTAAATGCATATAATTTTATTTTTGCTGAAAGCCCAATTAAATGACGAGAAGACGCCATAAAAATCGATGAAATAAGAGAAAATGGTATGTCGCGCGAAGAAGTGGGCGGAGTCTGAATAGTGCGCGGCAAATAGTGGAATTTGTATTGTTCGGACAGTTTTAATTCTATAATAGATATAATCAATTTTCTCAGTTTTGTCTAATAATTTCGACTATTCACTCTATCTTATACTGTATTGCCAATGTGATATGTGTCCTGGTAAGTCCATTATGTATTCAAACATCTTCAACCATCTTTGAAAGACGCACATTGTTGATCATGATGCGGTATACTCTACACAAAACGGTATAATTCTTTACTTTCCCAAATTCTATGCTGATATATCAATATTTATATGGATCTTTTTCGCAGGTTTTCTTTCATAATCGTATACAAAATAATTACAAACTCACCAGGTACGTCTTGGACACTGCTTCCAGCCACATTCATGCTGCAGTATGCTATAATCGTCAGGTTTAGTTCTTTTATTATCTCAAATGCTAACAATTGTTGGATTTTGGAAGACAAACGCGACCTTCGTGGGTATTTATAAGTAAGATCTACGGTGGATGTCTTCTATTGACAATGCCTCTTATGTTAACTGCCGGTGTAAACATTACAACTGAAGAGTTCGATAAGATATTACAACCAACAGTTCGGAGGTATGGTAATACAATAAGAGATAGAGAAACTTAGATCATTAGCTGCATCAAGAATTCCTTAATGCAAATGAACATTTTAGATTCTAAAACCATTGTATAAGAGTGAAGATTTCAGTAAATAAAAGTAGTAAATCTTCTAGGTTTTGATATCTCATTGTTTCAATTTCACATCAATATCAATTTCAGAATGTATCAATTATCTGAGACAGATCCTGTGTTGATTTACGGAGGAACGCTCTTTCCTCGAGAACAAAATGTTTGCTTGAATTCAGCTAAAAATAAATAATTGAATCACATTTGTCAGAATAATAGAACGACGATTGTTTACAACTTCGTAGGCGTTGGTCTGACTTTTTGTTGTTCTTTCGGCATCGTTGCTTTTTGCGTGGTAGTCTAAGCAATAAATATGCCAATTAAAGTTGAATGACATTATCAGATTGGAATAATTTCTTCACTGCAAAAACAATTCGCCGAGGTATCCATAAGAAACAAGAAGAGTCTTATTCTACAACGACAGTTTGTAAAAATGATCACCCTCCAAGTACTTCATTCTCTGATTTCATCCAATTAAACAATAACTACAGGCTGCTGTACCCTTCTTCTTCCTTGGAGTTACGATAGGTCTTTTCACGATAGCCGGACTATTATCGATTGAATTGGGCTATTACTCCTTGATTATGAGTGTTTCAGTAGCCATTATACCGACTGTATTGGTTTGTTCTCTCGTTATATTCAATGAGAACTTGTATGATTCAGGGTATTTTATACTTATCCAATATCAATCGACAACGTTCAAGAACAGAATCGACTCAAACATCAGGATCCATCATTGTTTCAATCGTTAAAAACTCAAAATAAACTAACATAAGTGGATTATTTGATTGATTGATTGATTGATACATAAAATAACATTATTTATTTTTATTGTACTCGGAAAATTACATCTTTGAAATAAAACAAAAATTACATCTATTTTTCACAGTCTTCATATTAGGAGCATTTTACTTCAATCTCGCCATTTCGAAGATTTGCTGGTAATGCTCGATCTAAAATAAAGTACATAGATAAATGACAAGTATACAGTGTGCCTATCTCACCAATCTGTTTGGGATACGCCAGATTCAAATTATTCATGAATTCAATAAACTTTTCTCGTCCGAGAGTCATACGGGGATTGTACTTTTTCTCTTCTCCAACTGATGTCGCCATATGACCTAAGCAATGTTTCTGTCTAAAGCCATTATATTTTTTCCATTATATAGATAGACTTGGTGGTCAAAGTAACACTAAAATAACCTTGATAGTCATGACCAGGGAAGATAATAAAGTCATCAGGTAGTGAGAGAACATTGTCCCAGACACAATCGTATAGACGTCCGGCATCACCTAAATACAAAATGATGATGAGAGAAGGAACAGCATAATGATTTCTCCGTTCCACATAATTATACAGAACTTAACTTCTCTCCCCTTTCAAATTCCTTTTTCTTTATACATAAAAAATAAGGTAACCTTGTTGGAAATCTGTCCTTCCACATCCTCGGAAGAACAGTGCATCCCCAGTGAAGACCATCTTCTCTTTCATCAAGATCAATGAGGCACAACCTAATTTGATTTTATTATTCCAACAGTATTACGCTCTGTTCAAAAGTTACGAAAGGAATAGAAGAGACACTGTCAACTTTTTTTTATGTACTATTGCTTCATTTCTTTTCTTTTCTTGACTCTTGAACAACACATTAGTCACGAATCCCAACTGAGAACCAATTCAATCGATCTCTTATGGAATGATTAATACCATTGGTATGTCCTGGAGTGTGCTTGCAAGTAAGCTCCAATTGGCCAATAGATAAGATCTCTCCGTGTTTGAGAAAGATATCTGCTTTCGCTCCAGCTTCGTCACTTAGACATGATTTCATGTTAGGAAAGATCTGAATTTCATCTTATTACCATTTGACATTGCTTTTGTTATCTATATGTAGGGCCAGTAAGGCTCTTTTTTTCACTTGATAAAAATTTTATCACAAAATTTTAACAAAGCATAGTGGATTCTATAAATATTCTCCATTCGCACTTTCTTCCATCTACATACCTTGCAGTTAATGAATCAGAAAGAGTTTTTTACAGCGGAGAGTTTATTGGGTAGTAGCATAGTGAAAAAAAAAGAAAAAACCTTGGATAGTTCTCCAGTTCCTGTGATATGATCAGCATGTACATGAGTGTTGATTCCATATTGAAGATCAAGATCAAGCTGCTTTATCAGCTAAAACATCAATAGGTGTATGGATCTTTCATTTCATGATGGGTGTAAAACACAATTGATCATTGATCCTCACTCTCATAAATGGTCTACAGATAATCGATTATATTTCCTATTTTTCAAAATAATTCTATATTATTAAAATAGCTATTTTGAATACGGATTAGTAGCATCACAAATCAATGAACAGTGTACGCAGTAGAGGAAACTTTGATCAACTTTTCGTGCGATCCCTTTTTCACAAATAAGAATTTTCCTTACAGGCTCCATGAGTGAAGTACACTGGTACTTGGAAATTGCTTCAAATTGAAAATTCGCTTCAGGGGGTGACCACACAACGATTTGGCGCCTTTTCCTAAAAAGTTTATTTCGATGCCAATCGATTCTGGAATGGGCGCAATGGACTCCATGGCTAATTCTAAGAAACTATTGTTAAGGAGAGTTTTTCGATCAAAGGTCAACGAACGCTGGAATTCGGGAATTTTCGTAATAATTTTCATATTAAATTAATTCTCACTATTTTCCCATGGAGAAAGTAAACTTTTTATTTGCTCAATCGCTTCTGCATAGTATATTACACCTTTAGTTTAAAAAGTGTAATTTATGAAAAATTGGAAATTTAAGTACGAATCAATTTTGTTCGTTGGACTTAATTGTGGTGAGGATTGGCGACGTTCCCTAAAAAGTTTATTTCGAATCCTAACGATTCGTTAGTGGGCGCATTAGAATCCTTGTCTAATTTTAAGAACCTATTGCTGAGGAAAGTTTTTCGATTAACGATCAACGAACGCTGGAATTGGGAATTTTCGAAAAATAAAGAGTACATTAAATTAATTCTCACTATTTTCCCATGGCGAATGTAAACTTTTTATTTGCTCAATCTCTCGTACATAAATTTCCAATTTTTTATTAATTACGCTTTTTAATCTAAAGGTGTAATATAATATGCAGAAGCGATTGAGCAAATAAAAAGTTTACTTTCTCCATGGGAAAATAGTGAGAATTAATTTAATGTGAAAATTATTGCGAAAATTCCCGAATTCCAGCGTTCGTTGACCTTTGATCGAAAAACTCTCCTTAGCAATTATTTCTTAGAATTAGCCAAGGAGTCCATTGCGCCCATTCCAGAATCGATTGGCATCGAAATAAACTTTTTAGGAAAAGGCGCCAAATCGTTGTGTGGTCACCCCTGAAGTGAATTTTCAATTGGAAGCAATTTCCAAGTACCAGTGAACTACACTCATTGAGCCTGTAATTATCACACATAAAACAGAAAAATCTATTTTTCGTCGATACCGCACCTATGTCGATTTTCTAAGATACCGTGTTTTACATATTATTTCATCAAAAAAGACAGGAAATCAATATTTACCAATTTGTTGTAATTAGAAGGAATGAACATGAAATATATCTTATTATCAATCGTATCTTTTTTGTACCTTTGCATCTCTCTCGACTTTTTCCAGAACGGGATCGATAATTGCTGCTTTTCTTGTTGCTGCGCATGCCACAATATACGTATATGTTGATGATGTCGATTCAAACAACTAAAAAAGGGAAAAAAAGTGAAAGTGAAAGAAAACTTTGAAAGGGACTGTTGTCCGCGTATTTATCTCGAGACGATCGAAATATTGTAATGATGATGAGAGAGACTTCATCTCTGAACTACAATTTATACCTGTCTGAAAATGAGTGTTGAAGAATTCATCCTTATCAAATGCTGGAGAAATAGTCAACGTACATTCTCTTTATAGTGAGTCCAACTCTTATCGAGCAATGATAAAGTCACGTATAGAGGGTTTCAACCACGTGTTATAGTCTCTAGTCTCTATTTTATGATTGAATCTGAGTACAATAAGACATTAGAGAAACGGAGACAGTTAGTTCAACAATATTTACTCAGAAAGTATCCATAATGAAATATCTGAAAATGTCATTGAATGAACATTTGCAAGAGCACAGCTATTTCATTGTTAAACTATACGGTTGGCTATCTCATGGTAAATAAATTATAATCATTAGGAAAGGAAATCTCAAGATTAACTTTAAAACCAAAGACAACGTCTTAAAACTAAACAAAAGCAGCAACAGATCTTCGTTGAACGTTTATCGAGGCTGCCAATTCAAGCAATATAAATATCGGTGAAACAGAAGAGGCATAATTTTAAGCAAAGATTTATTTGAGCATATCTAAAAATTCACAGCAAATAGAAAATTGGAAATCATTGAGATATGGACAAGAACATTAATCTACAGATAACATTGGTGTTATTATGTATACAAGCGAGAGTTTCTATCATGACCAGTTGTCAATTTCGTTCATGTTTTCACTTTTATTTGTATTTTTTATTCCATGTTCTATATTTCTTATGTTTTACGCTCCAAAACATGAACTGAGAATATTCTTACTTTATCATCAATTTTATACTTATTTTGTATATGACACAACAAGGAAACGCACGGCTAATAATGAGTGTAAATGTACAACAAAGTTCAAGGGGTAGAGATCCATTCCATTCATGCGTCCGCAGGGATAATTCGCTTACAGTATACGGTAGGATTAGCTGCGAGACGATCATCGATCGATACACCCTGTGCAGAATACCTGGGAGAATCAATACATCGTTCTCAGAATCTATTCGGATTTAAGGAACAAATCGAAAACACTCTAGAATATAGATATCTCTCTGAACTCTTGACATACCAAATACAATAAACAAAGAAAAGTTGGAAAAAGTGGAGAGATTCAAAGCTAGGCTATATTATTATTATTGTATTAACTGATTTAATGCCTTACCAAACTCCCATAGCACAGATGATGCTTGAATAGGGTCCATCTCCATCTCCAAGATACAGGGCATAGTCATCATTACCTTCACACGACCGCACACCTGCACTCTCCGTGGCAGGAATGCAATCAACTCCATCAGGACAAACATAACCATCCATGTTCAGCAGAAAACACGTCTCATCATCAGCTGCAAAATCATAATTGTGACCCGATTGACAACTGTAAAGCATGGAAACATACATTTAATGGCATTGAGAAGAAAAGCTTCATCAAGACCGGACCCTTCCAGTCCAGATCCTTCGATATCATCATCAAGATTATTGATCTCATCAAGAGCTCGTAGACCGGGACCGCATTCGTAAGTTACCCCGACCAGAGCCGTTAGATAGAAGAGCACCAGATATTGGGACATTGTTAAGTATAGAGAGCAATAGTTGAAGGTGCAGCTGTGGATTGAGTACTGTCTTTGCTGTATATATCATGATGAATATGTAAATGAGTAGGGTAGGACAAAAGTTGAGATAGTGAGAGTTAGGGGTACTCCCCCTATTTTCACCATATCTTTGTTAGTCGTCTCGTGGCGCTAATCAGATTAAGTATTTTACTGCATGCGACTTTGTTATTCGGAAGAGCTTAAATGAATCACTAATATCATAGAAGTTATTGTTGCTATATTTATACTTTATATTTGACTTTTGATCTTGTGGGTCAGATTTTGTCTATTTTTTCCAGGTGGACTCGACAAAATTCTCTATTATTAGTGAGAAACTACGACCTTAAAGTGCAATCTGTATCTAGCAATCTTCATAGCAATCTTCATTCATAATTAGTTCACTCTGCAACAATACTATTCGAATTGGTATAAACCAATTACCAATCATTCATAATATCATTTCACCAGTATATAAGGCCATTCCATCTATTATTATCTCCAAAGACCAGTCCCCTTCAAGCTTCAGTCCAGTACCCATATCAAAGAGTACGTTCCCTTCATTGTATTGTAAATAAATATATTTAATTATAACTCTTGTATTGCACACTACCATTGTACCAATAAAGGGCAAGGGTAGTCGTCCTCCGTTGTATACCATAGTCAGACAACACTCCCGTCGGAAGTCGTTACACAATCAACAAACTCTCTTCATACTACATACTATTTCATCTGATTGCGATCGCTCTAGCCTCACTCTCTATTATCCATTGTCTATATTTTCTCTCTCGTTATCGGTCGTCTCTCTGATCTATGTAATTTCTCTCACCGTTTAGCTTCTCTACCGTCTTCTTTCTCTAAAAAGGAAATGGAAACAATTCCCATGGAGTTATGACTAGTGATCCATTCGAATGAGCATGCAATTCTGATAAGATATAGTTGATAAAAATCCTTTAATGAGCTTCGAGAAAATCGATAATTAAATTCGCGGGACATTTAAGATGAGATCAACTCTGTTTTCAGCCACTCCACGGGGATTTTTGGCCATTCGCTTCTCAGCATTTAAAAAAATCTACATCGACAACATATTATTCACTCGATTCGAGTGACAAATTGATATAGTGCAAGAAGAGCATCACGCTCCCGATTTTAAAGAGCATTAAATATTTTTTTCAAAGTCCACAGCATTTTGTGATGTGGTGATTATGGAGATGAGATTATATGTGTTCCATCCTCGTATTGAATGTCGTTGACAAGATGGAAGTTACAGAGATTGGACTACTTTTTGTATTCGGTAAGGTCCAATATGACAGAATTTGGCATCATAGTTGTTAATAACAATGTTTAGTGTTTCATTGCGTAGTGTTAGTGTAGTTTTTTTAAAAACTTTTACGTAATCTTTGGATATTTGACTTGTCATTTTGTTATCTCCAGTCTCGAGCCCTTTATTCAACACACTGAATACAACTCCAATGGTTAGGGATGAGTCGAGGTCGATCGATTAATAATATGTCTCTTTGTACACCCAGCCTGTTGGATACCTTAAACAAAGTAGGATAATAAGTGCATAATAATGATATAGAAATCAGTTTTTTTTCAAAATTATCTCACTTTCTGATGAAGTAGCAACGAATCTCATCATAGAGGACGATTAAGAAACCGAAAGGAAGAGCCATCGCGAGTACATCAGCACTGAAAAAAGAAGTTAATGTAAGACATGGATGAGGTATTAGATATTGTTTCGGTTACACAATTGGATAGATTACTTACTGAATCCTAGTGATCCTCAAGGTCTCGTTGATACCAGGACAATTCATCAGTAACATAGCGAGGCATGCCGTGAATGGAATCGAAAGATTCAGCGACATATTTCTGAATAAGAATCAATTAGGATTTGATCCATATTTATATTTGTAAACGTCGGCTACCGTACCCGAATCCTTGCACTACAACGGAATTCTTTCTAGTCTTGGCGACAATGAGATCGGCCCATTGAACTACGACGATAGAAACGAAGAAGACACCGTGACAACAGTGTTCCAACATCGATCGGGCATCGTAGGTCTAAGAAATCATCATGAATAACCTCTACCAATGGTTAAGCTCATACCCATTCTTGTCCCCATGAATCCTCAATGATCTCTAATGGATCATCCCATCTTGAACGAATATTGACAAGAGAGCCGGGGTAGAATCCGTAGTAGGCCATGTTAGCTGCAATTGAAGACGTTAAGACATCGGCTCAGTAAGATTCCAGGAAGTGCCGGACATCGAACTCACCGATTTGGCCCAAATTTTTTTTATGGATACCCCCATGGGCCCCCATCACAAAATGGGTATTCATTTGGGCTGGTTCCTTGAAACACAGATGTGGCGGGTTTTCGAAATTTGAAAACTCGATTTTCACCAGAAAAAAATTTAGCGACCTAGGACTAATGTTAGTGTCGATTAATTATAAGTAGAAATAGACAACAAAAACTGGCTATACGACGGTCCGGAGATCCGATCGCAAACTGATTTTTTTACCTCCTTAAAACATTCTAAAATTATTTAAAATTTTAAAACAAAAAAGTGCAGTCCAATTTTTGCCTTATCTTATAGAGCAAAAAATTCTGCGTCGAATAAGGGAAAAAAATCAAAAATCAAAGGACCCGTCTTTTGAGATAAATGAACCTGAAGATGACCCGAAAATATTTTTGTTTTCAAACCCCCTCATATTTGTACTCATATTGAAGAGCTCGTCGAGTAGAACAACTTTCATGTTGAACGTTTTGTCTGAAACTCATGTACAAGAGAAATACATGAATTAAGATTTATTGGATCCAAATCTTTATTATCGCTTGTATCTTGAGAACAAACGACTTTCATAGAATACGACCAACATAAAAAATGATGTACTTGACGAGTTCTTTAAAATGAGTATAAACATGGCAAGGTTTCGACAACTTTTTTTTCAATACTAATTTCCTGGCCATTTTTTTCAGCATGGGGGTCTACAATTTTTTTTCGTGAAACAATAAAGTAGGTATGGATTTTTGCGTTCTACAATATAGGCGTAATCGCTTTGTACACAAAAAATATTTTACTTTCGTTTTACTCAAAAATGTGTGAACAACCGTGCGAATAAATAAAACTCATGTATTTCTCTTGTACATGAGTATCAGACAAAACCTTCAACATGAAAGTTGTTCTACTCGACGAGCTCTTCAATATGAGTACAAACATGAGGGGTTTGAAAACAAAAATATTTTCGGGTCATCTTCAGGTTCATTTATCTCAAAAGACGGGTCCTTCGATTTTTGATTTTTTCCCCTTATTCGACGCGGAATTTTTTGCTCTATAAGATAAGGCAAAAATTGGACTGCACTTTTTTGTTTTAAAAATATTTTATTTTCGTTTCACTCAAAATTAGCAGAAAAACGTGTGTAACTCTCTTGTACATAAGTTTCAGACAAAACGTTCAACATGAAAGTTGTTCTACTCGACGAGCTCCTCAATATGAGTACAAACATGAGGGGGTTTGAAAACAAAAATATTTTCGGGTCATCTTCAGGTTCATTTATCTCAAAAGACGGGTCCTTCGATTTTTGATTTTTTTCCCTTATTCGACGCGGAATTTTTTGCTCTATAAGATAAGGCAAAAATTGGACTGCACTTTTTTGTTTTAAAAATATTTTATTTTCGTTTCACTCAAAATTAGCAGAAAAACGTGTGTAACTCTCTTGTACATAAGTTTCAGACAAAACGTTCAACATGAAAGTTGTTCTACTCGACGAGCTCCTCAATATGAGTACAAACATGAGGGGGTTTGAAAACAAAAATATTTTCGGGTCATCTTCAGGTTCATTTATCTCAAAAGACGGGTCCTTCGATTTTTGATTTTTTTCCCTTATTCGACGCGGAATTTTTTGCTCTATAAGATAAGGCAAAAATTGGACTGCACTTTTTTGTTTTAAAATTTTAAATAATTTTAGAATGTTTTGAGGAGGTAAAAAAATCAGTTTGCGATCGGATCTCCGGACCGTCGTATAGCCAGTTTTTGTTGTCTATTTCTACTTATAATTAATCGACACTAACATTGGTCCTAGGTCGCTCCATTTTTTTCTGGTGAAAATCGAGTTTTCAAATTTCGAAAACCCGCCACATCTGTGTTTCAAGGAACCAGCCCAAATGAATACCCATTTTGTGATGGGGGCCCATGGGGGTATCCATAAAAAAATTTTGGGCCAAATCGGTGAGGTCGATGTCCGGGGTCACTGGCTCAACCCTCGAATTTTACTGAGCCGGTGTCTTAAGGCGTTGACAGGACTTTGAATATATTTTAGATGAGAATCATGGTTTCAAATAGTAATACAAAGTACCGAAGTAACCACAGAACCCAGCACACATCTGAATTGATCCGATTTGAAGATACGCGTAAGTGATCAGTCTGATAATACAAAGATAGAAAAGAACAAAAGATCAAAGGAAAAACCTATGATTAACAAGTCGATCATATCGAGCATCACGAGGAGGTCTCTTCATAATATCTGATTCAGCTGGCTCATAGGCGAGTGAGATGGCTGGCCACTACAAATGATTACGGTAGAGGTGCATCTATGCGTGGAGACGTTTCCCAAACACACCAAATCAGTGCCGAGATCGATCATGAGAATGGCAATGATGGACATGGGAAGAGGAATGCCGATGATGACGTAAGCCATGAATGGAGTGATCTCTTAATAAAAGATCCATGAATTACGGTAACTAGAACACGAACCAGGAACATTGCTGGTAAGTACGTAAGATATACTCTTCTTCAGATTGTCGAAGATAATGCGACCTTCCTATTAATGGAAAGATCAAAGATCATAGATTAATAATAAGGGATCACCTCTACTCCAGTAACGATGGATGCAAAGTTATCATTGAGTAGAATCATATCAGCGGCCTGCTTCGATACATCAGTACCCGCAATACCCATTGCGATTCCTATCAATTATAATATATTATATATTCTAGTCTTTGTCTGTGCATTTCTTTGTCATTTTTCTAATAACACACTTACCGATATCTGCCTTTCTCAAAGCAGGAGCATCATTGACTCCGTCTCCCGTAACCGCGACAATCTGGGATGGGTTTGGGTACATCAAGAATTCAATTATTGAATACCATGCCAGATTTCTGATAGCCTTCGACAATCTGCAACTTCTGGGCAGGCGAGGTACGCGCGAATACCACCTTGAATATAAGTGGCCGTAACGGTATTCGGTTGAAAAGCATCGATCTGTGTAATATGGTTTAGGTACTAGACACCCACGTCTTCATAATTCGATAGAATCTCGGTCAGAGTATTATCAGACATCTTCTTCAATTGTTCACCGTGAACGACTACAGCTCGAGTAGGCTTGAGTCTGGAATCAAAAAAATTTAGTTATCGATTATTTAATCGAGTGCACTCACCTTCCCTCTCCGAATTTCTCATCCTCTTTCTCATCAGATTGCTTATCTGCTCCAGGAGGGTCAGAGATGATCTCTGTCACTTCTTCGCCCTCAGCAATGATTCGAACCTAAAAAGATCAAAAGATCAAAGATCAAATTACAAAGTACAAAAGAATGTACTTGTTCGGCAATGGCACGTGCAGTAATCGGATGATCTCCAGTGACCATAACAACCTAAAAATACAATTATGGAAATATTTGTGAGGCAAAAATGCAAGGACAAAAGATTGTGTACTTTGATGCCGGCAGTCTGGCAGTTTTGGACTGCATGGGGGACACCAGGACGAGGAGGATCAATCATGGAAAGAAGTCCAAGGAAACGAAGTTCTTTTAGTGGGAAATTGGGAGGATCGGAGTTGAATCTGTAAAGGATCAAAGATCAAAGATTAATTCTGTAATACTTACTTGAATCCTTCTGGGAATTGTGCGGCGTCAAGTTCGAGATCAGCAAAACCGAAGACACGTTCTCCAAATCCACCGAGTGATTCATACGCCTAATGTATAGATCTTTCAATCATATTTAGTTCATCATTCTAGTTTTGATCTTTGATCTTTGATCGTTGATATCTTTATTACACCACAATTCATCGTAAAAGTTCTATATGCAGTACTTTCTTCTATATGCTAATTAATTAATTATTAAGATATAACAAATATATAGATAATTGATGCATGAAATTACCCGTTGGAAGTCCTCCTTGAAGGGATCAGATAGCTCTTGAGTCTTGTTATGCATGGAGATTGTTGCGCACATTTGCAAAATCTACAATAATAAACTAATCATGAAAATATTCCAAAACCGATAATACACACTTTTTCAGGGGCTCCTTTCATTTGAACGACGTTGCACTTTTTGATTGAGTCGAAATGAACAGATACCTGAAAAGAGTGATTTAATGTAAAGATATCAATGGATATCTATTGTACCTGATACTTATTGGTAGAGTTGAATGGAATCTCTGCAAGTTTGGGATACTTCTCACGATATTTCATGATTCCTTCATCATGCACCAATTCACAATACTTCATCAGTGCTTGCTGTAATGATTATGTTAAGTTCTTCGACGAAAGATCAAAGATCATCTATTGTACCTCGGAGGCGTCTCCAGTGAACTCGGGTTCTTTTGCATTGTTCTTCTGAATAAATGTTATCGATATCAAATATAAAATCAATAAATTTAATGTTTTAAATATGTTTAAAAAATATTTGCCTTGATAGTAGCTCTACTACAATTGGATGTGCATCTAATGAGATCAGCATATGAGCCCAGTAGTTGATGTTTACGAGTTCCTCCTTTCTTCTCTCCAGGATGAAGAACTTCCGTCAAATCGATAGTATCGTTAACCCTGATATAGTCCCGATACGGTAAAAATGGACTATGGTTGGTACCATAAATGAGTGACGGTCATCTTGTTTTGTGTGAGCGTGCCTGTTTTGTCACTGAAATTATGTGCATGGCGTACAACAATCCATATGACTACAGTACTCCTACAGTACTCCTACATTACTCCTTCAGTATACCTGCAAATGGTCGATGTCGATCCTAACGTCTCTACACATTCTAGACGCTTCACCAGACAGAATTTGCGACGCATTCGCTTAGCCGTTAGAGTAAGGACAGCCTTAATTACCGTTGTCTTCATCCATACAATAATCAACCGTAACCTACCGTAACGGTGCAGACAATGCCTTCGGGCACGTTAGCGACAACCATTCCAATAAAATACAGAAGAGACTGAAAATGAATGGGATAGAAGAAGAACTTTACTTATTTGTGCATATTCAAAATACAGGTATACTGTATGCACCTTGATCCACGTATATCCATAAACCTTTGCGAGAATGGCAAATGAGGTTCCAACGAAGAAAGCGACTCCGGCAGAGATCTAAGAGTACGAAATACTCTTCCTGGTTTACTGTATCGATATATCTCGAGCTATGGTACCTTGACGAATCGATCGATCTCCTTGGCGATGGGAGTAGGCTCACCTCCAACAGATTGAGTCAGGGCAGCGATACGACCCATGACCTACAGTATACGTGCAGTTCAATTATGTCAGACTAATGGTCAGACAGACAACTATCACCATACAGTCTTATCTCCTGTAAGAATGACGACTCCTTTGGCTGTTCCTTCGACAACATTAGTGGAGAACAGAGCAACATTCTTGCTCTCAAGTGGATTGTCCGAAGTAAACTCGGCATTTCTTGTCTGTGGTTCAGATTCTCCAGTCAGCGAGGAGTTATCGACCTAGAATGGTTACAGTAGCTCCGATATATCGATATTAGTATCACCTTGAGACCCCTTGCCTCGATAACACGCATATCAGCTGGGACCTTGTCTCCGCCGGAAACACTAACAATGTCTCCAACGACAACCTGATGAGATTACGGTAGATTTGGACTATGGTCGATAATTACCTCAGCAACAGGGATATCTCGCTCTTCGCCATCACGGATCACCTGAAGATTAAGGAAGGTTGCAGAATGAACGGACAACATATATCTATCATACGTGAGCCATAGGAGGAATAAGATTGTTGAAACCGTCCATGAGAATGATACTTTTCCTGAATCAAGGACAATTGCGGGAATTTCAAAATTTAATATTTACCTGTCCATGTAGAATGAGAAAATACCAGTGAGATTGACTACTACGATGAAAGTAATACCCATGAAAAGCTAAAACGATATATACAATTGGTAACATATTAGAGTAGAGTACGGTAACTAATACGGTAGTTCACCGTATACTTACATTATCTTTGGCCGCCGTTTCTCCTTCAGAAGCGTACTCCATAATATATCCAACAAACGACATGATTCCGGCCAACCATAGAAGCATATTGAAGCCACCTTCAATTGTAGTTTGATCTTTGATCTCTGATCTTTTCCTAACCGAAGACGTTTTTAGCGAATAGACCAAGCATACTCTTCTTGTCTGGAGGAGTGAGCGAGTTGGGTCCGTTACGATCAAATAAAGCCTGAAGAAGGTTACGGTAGTCAATACCGTATACCATAATTAGTTTCACCTTTGCTTCAGTTGATGAGAGACCCGCTTTAAGAGTGGTATTCAGATTGTTGAGTAACTCTTCTAGTGGAATTTTATGATCAGTCTGTAAACCGATCATTTTGAATACTTAATTGACTGGTACAACTGACAATTTCAATGTCTTTCTTGAGCTCACTCATATCGAGCGTAGCCTTACGCTTTTTCTTGCAGCACCACATCTAGAAAAGATTGGATATCAGTAATGCATGGGTTCGGTAGGTCAGATTGTTGGTCAGATCGGAGATAAACATACTTTTGTTGACTAGCCTCAAGTAGAGATAGAGAGAGAATGAGAGTGAGCCGTTCCAGATGTGAGAAGATAGTGGAAATGAATGGAGAATGAAGTCATCATTATAGAAGATCTATAATTATTAGTTATTAGATTATAAATAATTGTAATTAAATTTCAACAGACAATGGAATTGCGAATTAATCATTCCCTTTCAGATATAATCTTTTTTGTTTTATCAAGATATCTTATTAATTGTTTCCATTTATTTTAAAAAGTTCATGCATAATTCAATAACAATATAATACAGGAAAATGCATACATTTTAAAATTCTTGGAAATCACGAAAATAAAAAAATCAGTTCATGATAATTTGTGCGTGCAGTCCCTACCGTAATTTCAAATGAAAATCCTCTACTTTGAAACTCCTTCAGTTTTGGATTTCGGCTTTCCGACCAAACTTTCGGTTGTGGAGCTAAGGTTTTTTGCCACCTTCGTTAATTTTCATGTAAATTCGCTTCTGTATCATAATTGTTTTTTTATAAATCTTCTTGTTGGTTTCAGGAATGCAACGAGCTGCCGGTATGCAGCGTCTGCTGCGTACCAACTCGTCTAGTCTAGCGGCTCGTGCAATCCACGGACGGGTGCTGCTGAAGCCAGAGTATGGAGCCGTTGCCGTCAATCAACGACGATCGATTCTGTTCAAGATGGGGAACGAAACGCCTTCGCGCGTCACTGGATACTACGTTTTGTAAGTTTTTTATTACTAATTTCTTCACTTTTTGGGTAATGACATCAATAAGCTTCTATCCATAGGTCGAAAAGTACGTTACAAAGTACCAAGCCTGACCGCATTTTGAGCCTAAATTTCCCAAAAAATCGAAAAACCTGACCTCATTTTGAGCCTAAATTTCCCAAAAATCGAAAAACCTGACCGCATTTGAGCCAAAATTTCCCAAAAATCAAAAAAACCTGACCGCATTTTAAAATTCGATAACACAGCTATTCGACCTATGCCTCTATCTTATTAGGTTGAGTCATAAGTCCTGTCGCATTTTTGGCCCTTTAAATAAATTTAAATAACTTTATTTCGGCAAAAGCAAATCAATCAAAGTAAGCGTCATCTGCGTCGACACACTTCCTCCAAAGTTCGGGTAGCTTGTGGATATTGTGCTCCCAGAAGGAGGGCTGCTAGGAGGCAAAGTAGTTGGTCAGCCAGATTTCGACCTCCCGCTGATTATTGAAGTGTACTCCTCCGAGAGTGCGCTGCATATCGGAAAACAAGCAGCAATCGCTAGGAGCCAAGTCGGGCGAGTACGGTGGATGGGGGACAACGCGCCAGTCAAAGTCCAACAGGATCTTTTTGGTTGTCCTTGCCACATGGGGTCGGGCGTTGTCGTGCCCGAAGTGAATCCCGTCGCGCAGCCAGGGAACGGATGGGACCTTAGACCTCAGGGTCGGTAGTTCGCGAGAGTATACCGTGGCCGTAATAGTCGACCCCTGAGGGAACAGTTCCCAATAAACCACACCGCCTCTGACCCACCACACAGACAGTATGATCTTCTTCTGGTGAAGTTCGAATTTGGCTATGGAATTGGGCTGCTCAACTCGATCGACCCACTAAACCCGGAGGACCACGTTGTCGTATGGGATCCACTTTTCATCTCCAGCCATGATCCCGTTGATCCAAGCCGTTGTACGAACGTACGAAATTAGAATCAGACACTGGTCCGCACAGTCTTCCTTCTGCTTGTCCGACTGTTGGTGGGGGCATCGACCCAAATTCTGGACCTTGCCAAGATCCTGTAGGCAACCAACGATGGTGGGTTGACTTACCCCAAGACTCGTCGCCATATCACGGGTGGTAGCATAGGGGTCCGCTTGGATGTGATGCTGCAGCACGTCCAAGTCCAGTTCGGTGGCCGTCAGGACCTTTGACGCCGTACTCCCTTCTTCGAAGCGTTTGAACCAATGTTGCACAGTGCGCGTACTAGGGGCTTTAGTGTTGTATACTACCGCCATACGGATGTGGACATCGGGTGGTTTGAGCTAGAATAGGAAGAAAACAACGTGACGTGTCACATGTGCACAAAACTGGGAACGGATTGAAGAGACATTTCATCTACTAGACTCGATGTAGGTTCAATTCACCACTGCGCTCAAAGAGCACTAGTAGTGACGTATTTACTGCCAGAACGGACGGGATAATTGATAACGTACGACTGAGCAGTGATAGCAAAAACATTCCCCTCCAAAATGCGACAAGACTTATGACTCAACCTAATAGTTATTTCCAATGTTTAGAGCATAAAATAGTGAACGTACATGATGGTTGAATAAATTATTAATAGTTGTTCATTTATTCAAGGTTTCCTGTGATCCCCGATGAAACAGTCGAGAACAATCCATTCTTGTACAATATCGCCAAGAATGAGAACTGGCCAAAGCTTACTTCTGCTTCAGCACAGGTTTGTTTTAAAAATCTTTTAGTACAATGTTCGTTAGTTCTATATTATTTCCAGCAAATGTATGAGGGAACCGTTCGTTCTTTGATGGAATATGGCGCTACTACGATGGAACATCTAGAACATCTTGAGAAGAGTAAGCTATCTCTATATCAATCCCACAGCTATTAGTTCATTTTAGTATGCTACTGTTTCGTGTTATTCCTAATGCAACAATACGTATTTCCATTTTATAGTAAGGTTCAAATGTATTGAGAGGTATAATTTCAGCTGAGGGTGAACCACGAACATTCGATAGTGTTGTTGAACCTTTACTCCATGAGGAATATGAAGTGAACTACGCCTTCCAGACGTTGCTACTTAAGTTAGTTAATACTTTTATATTTTGTAGAAATAGAACCAATATGATATCATAATCAGCTGACAATAAATATAGGGTGATGAAACATTAAATACATCACACTATCTGAGAAAATTCAACAACTGAATATTTTTTTGCTATCGACGAAAAATGGATTTTTCTGTTTTATGTATGATAATTACAGGCTCCATGAGTGTAGTTCTCTGGTACTTGGAAATTCCTTCCAATTGAAAATTCGCTTCAGGAGGTGACCACACAACGATTTGGCGCCTTTTCCTAAAAAGTTTATTTCGAATCCAATCGATTCGGGAGTGGGTGCAATGGACTCCTTGGCGAATTCTAACAAACTATTGCCGAGGAAAGATTTTTGATCAAAGATCAACGAAGGCTGGAATTTGGGATTTTTCAGAAAAAAATCACATTAAATTAATTCTCACTATTTTCCCATGGCCCAGGTAAATTTTTTATTTGCTCATTAGCTTCTGCATATTATATTACACCTTCAGTTTAATATTGATAATTTTTAAATCAAGGCAAGCTTATAGACGAATTAATTTTGTTTGCTGTATTCAATTGTGGTGAGGATTGGCGACGTTCTCTAAAAAGTTTATTTCTAATCTAATCGATTCGTGACTGGGCGCCTTCGAATCCTTGTCTAATTCTAAGAAACTATTGCTTATGAGAGTTTTTCGATCAACGGTCAACGAACGCTGGAATTGGGAATTTTCGAAAAAAATCTTTACATTCAATTAATTATCAATGTTTTCCATGGCGACTGTAAACTTTTTATTTGTTCAATCGCTTCTACATAGTGAGAATTATGCAAAATAGTGAGAATAAATTTAATGTAAACAGTTTTTTCGAAAATTCCCAATTCCAGCGTTCGTTGACCGTTGATCGAAAAACTCTCCTACGCAATAGTTTCTTAGAATTAGACAAGGATTCGAAGGCTCCCAGTCACGAATCGATTAGATTAGAAATAAACTTTTTAGAGAACGTCGCCAATCCTCACCACAATTGAATACAGCAAACAAAATTAATTCGTTTATAAACTTGCCTTGATTTAAAAATTATCAATATTAAACTGAAGGTGTAATATAATATGCAGAAGCTAATGAGCAAATAAAAAATTTACCTGGGCCATGGGAAAATAGTGAGAATTAATTTAATGTGATTTTTTTTTCTGAATAATCCCGAATTCCAGCCTTCGTTGATCTTTGATCAAAAAACTTTCCTCAGCAATAGTTTCTTAGAATTCGCCAAGGAGTCCATTGCACCCACTCCCGAATCGATTCGAAATAAACTTTTTAGGAAAAGGCGCCAAATCGTTGTGTGGTCACTTCCTGAGGCGAATTTTCAATTGGAAGGAATTTCCAAGTACCAGTGAACTACACTCATGGAGCCTGTAATTATCACACATAAAAGAGAAAAATCTATTTTTCATCGATACCGCACCTATGTCGATTTTCTCAGATAGCGTGATATACACTGTTTTGTAACTTGGACAATTCGTTGAAAACGTTTTTAGGACAAAGGTAATTGAGTACACGGAAATATCGATATTTAAGGATGCTGACTGACTGGCCGGACTGCAGTCGAAAACTATTCGATTCGGATTTACATCATGTACGTTATTAACAGTTTTTAATTGGTTGAGTACTTTTTCTGACTGTGAGTTATAAACGCACTCTAAAATTCTAATTTCTTCTATTCTACTTAATTTAAAATAGTGGTATAGTTGTCTTATAGTATGAATATTCGAATACGAGACAAACCGTGCGATCTCTTACAGTAGAAGAATAGAATGATCAATGGTGGTTACTCATTATCCCCGTACCACAAGCATTTCGAGGGATATTTACTGACCATTACTTGTTGTGAGAATGATTACCGTAGTACACGAATATTGATTGATTTGTAATTGTAGATCAAGATCATGTGTGCACGTGATCATATGGAGAAGTTATCTAGTCCGATCTTCCAAAAGGCTATCGCTGTAAGTATCACATATTTGTAGTATCTTATCGTGTTACGTGTTATTTGTAAATCTGGATTTGTACATTTGGTGATCTTCAAATTTAGGTCTTTCAATACTTTCTTTCTTGCAGGAACTGTACGAGAAAAAAGAGGGACTGAATGATTGGCAGCTACGTTTGTTGGAGTGGTACTTGTTAGAGATTAAGGTAAATACATTACCTTTTTGAATTAGAGTTAAACCAGTAGTTATTGTCAGTTCATTATTATTGCTATGATAATTTCTCCTTAATAAATATAATATTCGTTTTCTTAGGCATCCGGATGGGACAAACAAGACGAGAAGACTCGCAAGTTGATTGGAAGTTGGAATAGATTCATTGATGAATATCGATCCAAATATATGTAAGTATTATTTTTTCCATTAATCTATCTAATTTTCTTTGCTGCTTTAAGGAAATGTCTGGAATATTTTATCTTATTATGTCAATACAAATAATAGTTTTTTCCCAGTCGCAACGTCATGTCAACAAATGATCAGAACACATTCACTATTACTGATCCTTCTGTTCTCAAGGATGCTCCACCACATATCTTACAGCAGCTCGCTGTCAATCCGTACGTTGATATCTATCTACTTATTGTACCGATGAAACATGTGGTTCTACTTGAATATCTTTTCGCATTTTCTTGTTTGTGCTGAAATGTAGTCTTTCGCAAGTTTTCTGCGTTTTCGTAGCTTGATAAAATGTTTATCTCATAACTAATTGAGCGTTGCGCATACTCCACTGTTCCTATGTACCAATCCGTAGTGAAATGTATGCATAAGCGTACTACCAAGTTGTCATAGATTGTAGGTTTATAAGCTCCATTCACAATGTATTTGTCATTTCATTAAATAGTCACCATTTCATTGTAGATGACATTACAAGAATTAACAATGAAATCTGATCTTTAACCACATCGTCCATATTTAGTTCGAACTGGGCTACTGGCCCGTGGCGTGCCAAGATGACACCACAATCGATATTCCCATTACTTCAATACTGTAAGGATCGTCATATGCGCACTAGTGCATGGGAGAAATGGATCAATAAGGTATATTGTAATTTATTACTATCGATTTGACTATGGTGTTAAATATATACGTTTTCAGTTGTTTAGAAAAAAAAATTTTTTTGATTGAATGATCCTTTTTTTCAGGCTAGTTTCGACCATGACTTCTACAACAATTCAATCAATATTGAAGAGCTTCGTCATAACAATTAAGTGATATTACATATATAGCCATAAATGGAAGATTTATGTGGTGTTAATTTCTTGTAAATGGAATTGGAAATTGTAAAAAGGGTGTTAATTTTGTCCACTTGTAAATAGCATTGTAAAAAGCAAATATCTCAGTTATCTGACTAGTTAG
The DNA here is from genome assembly GCA_943737045.1 of Parapristionchus giblindavisi. NCBI lineage: Eukaryota > Metazoa > Nematoda > Chromadorea > Rhabditida > Diplogasteridae > Parapristionchus > Parapristionchus giblindavisi. The sequence continues at coordinate 7,476 of CALSFV010000294.1, read as the reverse complement.
AGACTTGAAACTTGGAATGTTCGAGTTTTTCCTGAAAAATCTTGTAAAAAGCAAATATCTCCGTTCTTGTTAGTACAGCTTGAGACTTGAAACTTCGTTTATAAGCTTCTTTCGTGGTTTCTAACCTAAAAACCAAGTTTCAAGTCTCTAACTAGTCAGATAACCGAGATATTTGCTTTTTACAATGCTATTTACAAGTGGACAAAATTAACACCCTTTTTACAATTTCCAATTCCATTTACAAGAAATTAAAACCACATTAGACGAAAAATATTTGAATGTATAATCATACCGAATACTTTGAATGAGAATTCTTAGATAAACTGTCTCTGTTATCTTTATCCATACACTTGTAATGTGTATCAACTTGTTTATTTCAGTGAAGGACTCGCAAAGACCTTAGGATACTCTAGTGTAGCTGAACATCGTCTATCTAATAAGATGGCCGCTAGTCCAGATACTGTACGCAACTTCCTTGATGCGTGAGTTATATCGCTACTACTCTAACATTACATAAAGCTTTTTTGTACTCATTGATTTTTGTAATTTTTTCAACATTTCTCCCTTTGTAGTTTGATCCGTCGCGTACGTCCGGTCTTCATTGATCGTACCGAGGCATGGGCGGCATATGCATCGCGTGAACTTCTGGCAGGTGATCTACGACCTGGAGATATCTTCTATGTATGTAGAAAGGAAGCAGAAGAGCACTATGAGTGAGTTTTAAAATTAAAAAAATATTATATTATTGACTTATTTTGGATTTAAGTTAGTGGTTAGTAAGTTACCACTCATTCGAATAAGACACTAATTGTATTTTTTTCAGATATGTTTGATAAATAATTTATTGTGTATAGTGAACTATGTTCGAATAACCTACTAATATAAATGACAAATATTTGTTTACTGCTTTGAATAAGGTAGACTTCATTGATTATCCAGTGTGAACCCTTTGGAACTGATGCAATACTTCCCCTTCTGGTCAACATGGGACAATCTCACATCACTCGTATCACACATCTTCAATCTTCATTTCAAGGTTGGGCGAAACTTGAATCTGTCCGTTGCTTTAATAGATTTTCGATAGTTAGTGGTAAATGAGATAACCTATGGTTTTGGAAATTATAAAGATATTGTAATGTACTTTAATCCATGATTGTAGGATGTAACGGACTCAGTGCCTGAACGTTGCCACCCGGACGCAAGGGTCTATGCTGTGGCTGATGTATCTACTGGTTAGTATCAATTATAGTGTTCTATTAGGTGAATTCATAAGTAACGCTCGTTTTTCGCTTTCCAAAAAATTTTTCGTAAAAATTTAATATAGCATGGAGAATTCTAGAAATATTTTCCATTCGCATCGGGAACCTTCAGCCTTCTACCCGGCAGTTTGTGGATCTCTTCGTGATAAAAGGACTGGGGCAAATTCCGCAAATAGGTGTCGAGTCCGGTATGGATAGTGGTTCGGTATTTGAAGCTTTGCCCTTTGAGGAAGTGATGGAGCGCCGCGAAGAGGTGACAACCATAGTCGGCAAGGTCGGTTGAGTACGGAAGGTGGTAGAGTACAATTCAGTCATAGCCCGTTAGCTCAGACAGGGTAGTTCTTTTGGTATGAGGATGAGCGTTGTCATGTTGAAATTAGATTCGAGTGTCCTTCCCGCATGATTGTCCGAGGTGGAGTCTTAGCTTCCGCAGCTGGAGAGGGTAGACATGTGTCGTGACAGTCGTACCCTCGGGGAGGAGTTCCCAGTACTCGACTCCCCATACCGAATACCAGATGCACAACATCACTTTTTGGCGGTGAAATTCGGTTTTGGGGACATTTGCTCGCTATTCGCACTCACCGAACCACAGTCTCATTGGTTCTTTATAATCGTAGAGCACCCACTTTTCATCACCGGTTATAACGCTGACCAGCCAAACAAGCAGGCGACGTAGAGTTAGAAAAGTCTTTGCAATGCCCAGTCGGCGATCCTTGTCGTAGTCGGCTAGGACGTGGGGTAGACATCTTCCCTATTTTCTCTTATTTCCAAGAGTGTGTATGTCATGTACCACAGTGCTCTGGCTGACCCCAAGTGCCATTGCAATATCACCGGTATCGGGATACGGATCAGCCTCTTCCTCGTGGAGCAATCGATCGAGAGCCACATCCGGTAGGCGACTGGGTTGGTCTTCATCTTCGTGGGAAAAGTCCTGTTTCTCGAATTTGACGACTCAATTTCTCACCGCTGTTACGTGAGGCACATGTGAGGGGTTCACCTCTGCTAGGCCATGTTGGAAGTCAGGGCGTTTCAAGCCCGAGAGTAAGAGGAATAAAATAACGTTGCGTATGTGAATTCCGTCGTTGGCAAAATTATGCGGTTTTCTCACCTGGAGAACACGCTGGAAGTGAATCGAAAATAACCTCAGGATATTCGAGGGACAGTCTAGTGTAAACAACATGGATGCTAACAATAACAACGGAGCAAGAACGAGGCGACTGAAGTTGGGACAAAAAAAACGAGCGTTACTTATGAATTCACCCATAGGTCGAAAAGTATGTTACAAAGTACCAAGCCTGACCGGATTTGAGCCAAAATTTCACAAAAATCAAAAAAACCTGACCGGATTTTGAGCCAAAAATTCACAAAAATCAAAAAACCTGACCGGATTTTGAGCCAAATTTGCCAAAAATTGAAAAACCTGACCGGAATTTGAAAACCGATAACCTAGCTATTCGACCTATGAATTCACCTAATATATCAAAATAGTCATTGGTAGTGAACGTATGCAATACTGGCTAAAATATCTTTGATATTGTGGAGAATATCGCCCACGGAGATAGAGAAAGATGATTGAAGAATGATAAATTAGGTGTCCGGAGTGGTAAAGCAAAGATCTTGTCAATTTTCACTCAGAGAATCTGAAAGTTATGCGTTTTTCGATTGCATTGGGAGCCTTGTCTCTATAGGAAAGAAGCTATTACGCCTTTAATGAAATCGTGAGCTTGGTTTGTTGAAGTTGAGGATTTAAGGGCGAAATTAGTGAGGTTGCTGATTTAAGATTCTGTATTTCCCTCTGATCAGTTTCATGGCAGCTCTGATATCTATTTTATCTGTACGCTTTTTTAGGTTATCTAAATTAGCATTGATACTTAATGTGTATATTGTTAGGTGAACATCTCGGTCGTCTCTATGTTGATCCATTCGATCGTGAGAACAAAAGAGGAGGATGGAATACTATATTGGCTAGAAGTTAGTTTACTTTGATACGTCGAAAAATCAAGAAAATCATTAAACATAATACATTGATTATTGATGGAGCAGACTAACTACATCCTTGTCGTATATCGGTTACTTCTATGCATTTGGCATATTTGAGACGCAAACTTTGTGTCAAATGTGCTTTTGCTGCCTTTTTACTAAAAAGGAAGGTTTACTCGTTGTAGCGGAATGTGAGGAACGTGGTCTGGACAAGTTGGTGTATATGATTGGAGCTGCAGCTGCCTCCACGACTAACTCACCCTCTGTACTCCATCATGCACAATTGAGTCAATTATTGAGCACCGTGAGTTTTTGATCTATTTCATTGGAAGTTATTCCATTAGTCCAAGTTATCTATCCGCAAAATGTTATTGATGAAATAATAAATTGAATATTATATGTAAATTAATTATGCACTTCTCTGTTTTATGGTCCAGGCTATTTTGCAATTAAATTGTTCACCCTTTTTGTCCGTGACTGACCGCGTAGAAGAGGAAAATGAATGAAGAATGGAAAGGGAGGAGAGAGGAGAGTTCAAAATTGTCTGAGCCAAAAATTTTTATGAAACCATTAATTTTATGAAATATGTATTGATGCATTTTTGCAGTTTGGCCGAGCCGTTCAGCTTCTACTCTCACGATCACCATACAGAGATATCGCCATTCCATGGTTTGTAATAATTTTACCATTACCATCATTAATGCTAATAAAAATTGAGTAATACATTTCGAAAGGTTAGTAATAATGCTTGCAACTCTTGTAAATTCGGCAAAACATGTGCAGCCCGATGCGGGGCTCGAACCCGCGACAGCCAGATTAAGAGTCTGGTGCTCTACCGACTGAGCTAACCGGGCACTTTGATATGTGGACGCAACGGTGTAGATGCTGCGAGTGCATTATCTCATGTGTGTGTCAGCTGTGGTAATCTGTATTTGATTGACAGGAGTCCTTTCTACGCTTCCGATTGGGATGCAGCCGATATGTTCCCCTCATTCCTCCAGATGTTCGTGTACAAACCATCACTCCTTCAGTCGTTATCTGCACCTCACGTGGTTAGTCATCTTTCATCTTTTCATCCATCATTATTCATTCTTTCTCATCATGAATATAACCCAATTTTAACACATCTTATCTTCTTAAACGTCCATTGATCTTGGTGCAAATAAGTTTATGAAACACGAAATCAAAGCGATGATATACTATTTTTTGTGTTCAGTCAACTGGAGTGCGACTAACAGATGATGAAGCTAACAACGCATCACTGGCGCTGTGCAGGTATGTCCGTGGAGTATTGATGGGTGACAATTCTGAACCATCGTCATTGCCCACTACAATTGAAAATATTTTCAGATCAACATTGTGGGATAGCTACCGTACACTCTTCTGGGCTGATTATGATCTTTCCATATACGAGATGGAGAACAGAAAGTTGGTTATTGTTATGAATATAATTATTATGAGTGAAACGACAATATGAAATTGTATTAAACTATCTCGCTGCCCGTAAGTATCTGACTTTTTTAAACCATTTTCGATTTCTTCGTTCTTTATTGTCTTTGTGCATGAACCAACAGAGAGAGCGCTTCAAAAGAAACATTCCTCTAAAAGTCAGCGGAAATTTATTATTAACAGCAAACATTTTCAAAATCTCAATGCATAAAATCTATATATTAGATTTTATTATATTTTATTTTAATCTACTCATCAGGGACAAATTCTGGCTTGATCTGTATCGTGAGATGTATAAGGAGTACTTCCCATGGAAACAATCAAGGAATGATTTCCATCCCTGTTCATTCACTCCCATCTTTGCCCTCCAACCACACATGGCCATGCACTATAGGAAGTTATGGACTGAGGTGAGTGGGGGATCTTGAAAGGATTGTCTGCATACATTTTCGGTGCGCTCACCGAATTATTTTTATATAGTGGGTCGATTTAGAAAAATCATTATTTTTCGTTTAAATTGTAATCTTTCACTTCAAAAATGAGCTTTATATAGTGGGTCGACCCTGAAAATGATCCGAATATAGTGGGTCAATCCTCACACTGTGAGGGTATGAAAATGTATGATTGTCTGTAGTACTGTAGGTATAAACCTGATTTGGGGGAAACGGGAGGGCATTGTCTGTATAATATTAATCGATATTTGTACGGGGTGTTTGATTATTGTTTTTTTTTACTTTTAGATGCTTGCACTCGACGTACATGAGACTTTCGATGCTGAGAATGATGAAAGAAAGACGGGTGAACGATTGAAGACGACGATTCTTAATCGAGGAAGTGGAGATGTAGCGAAGGAGTTGTATCGACGATTCCAGGTATATCGTAGTCTGTCGCACGACAGTATCGTTGATTGACTTTATTTCACCGTAGAAGCTAAATATATTCATATCTGTTGTTACAGGGTCGTGATCCTTCTGTGGGCGCAATCTGTGACTTCTACGACCCTCCGGCGTTTTACGATGGAGCATCGGCTAACACTCCCAATCAATAATCGTGGAATAAACATATTTTACAGTACTGTAATCAGGAAGTAGCTCACTAACAGCTTACAGTAATCCATTTATTGATTTTAGTATCTGGATACGGTATACCATATTATAGAGAGAATAGTAGGAATATTAATTCGTTAGTCACCTTTTTTCTATGTATTCGTGAACTTTTGTTGTTGTTGATGATTTGTAAGCCTTTCACGTTATAGGTAATCCCTCCATGTGGTCCTTATGAAGGACCTCCATTAGATTAGTTGATGATATTCTATCCAAATCGATACTTTTTTCTTGTTATATTTTCTCGATTTGAGAATAGGACTCGATTACGTGTAACATAGTGTGTATCTTTACGATAGTTATATGTTTGTCGGATAAAGTGAGTGCTCCCTATAGTTGTCCTTGTTTGTATAATTAGAACGAGAAAACAGTTGATACGTTGACTTACTGCATAAGTACTTTGCCATGCAGATAATTTATTTAAATCCAATGACTGTATTTAGTCAAATCGATTAATCAATAATTCGTTATTAGTATGGCAACGACGGTAACTACTCAGGGATCTTCATCCAATACTGATGTTAAAGTAGCGTCTGAGGTTAATGAACTCTTTTATTCATTTATCTCAATTTATTGTTCTTTCCTGGCAGCAATGCTCCATCTATATTTCAATTAGTGTACATTATATGCTAGATGTTCATTCATTATTTCAATTGATATAGTAGATAATTGTAGATTCCTCAAGATCTGATCAAAGCATTGTTGATGACAGTGAAGAAGTTCTACTCTCCCGAGCAAGTAATTATTTATTGATCGATTTTGATGCTTGACTATTTGTTATACAGTATTTTGTGCTCATTCAATAGTGATCTTTCATTGGAATAGATAAGGAGGAGTGATAGAATGACATTGAACTTTTGATCCCGTAAAGGACGAAAACTTCATTTGTCTCTGATCTTTCACTACGACTCAATCGATTTTTACTCTTTTGAATGTCTTTCTATTATGTATTTTATTCCTTATAATAAGACTTTTATTCGTAACTTCTCGATCGGCTTCCGAATTCTTTGATCTTAGGCTATCATCATCTATTATGTTATTCAATCAGTGTGCATTAGTGAGAGAGAAGTTACGTGCGAAGATAAATCTGGACCAGAAACAACTGAGACAGGTGCATATTCTCTATATTACTATTACATAATTTGAAATTATGAACTTTTCTATCAAATAGTGGATGTGTCACACGGAGGGGGCAAACGCATGAAAGGCCGATTCTAAAGAATTACAGAAAACTCAAAACTAGAAAGTGCGACGTAAGTGTTTTCGTGGTAGGAGCCTCTACGAAATAAATTTTCGATTTTAAAAATCAAATTTTCCGCTAACGCAGTTTTAATGTTTATCGCTATTTTTATCAATAATTGATTATTATTTATTCTTTTCAGAGCAGTTTATAAAACCTTACACTACTTGCCACCATTCTGATTACGAAATGCGAAGAAAAAATGGAAAACCGCATCAATGGCGCAGAAAAACTTTTCAGTAACTTACGCCGTTTAGTGGAACAAATAACTGGCCCGCCCCAGTTATTTTTTAAAATTCCTATGTTTAGCGCATATTCGTAATTGTGTTTATTTGCATTTGGCCTGCCTATTGGCGGCTTTACTACCGCAGCGCGTGAAATTTTTTTCGAAATACTCGCCCCCCATGAGATCGTGTGTCCACTATTGTGTTGTATCTTCTCCTCT